>ML796828.1:41619-95918 GCA_009831015.1 Picea engelmannii
GACTAAGCATATACAGTTGAGGTACCACTTCATACGATCTGCCTTGGAAGATGGACAATTGAAGATGGAAAAGATACACACTAGCCAGAATCCTGTAGACATGTTAACAAAGGGAGTAACCAGGGAGAAACTGAGTTCTTTCTTAGTTTCAGTTGGTCTTCAAGAATGAAGATGAAGATGATAAATTTTATAGGTCCAAGAAGGTTCAGATTCCAGCATATACAACATCGGTGGAGTTGTTGAGATCAATCTCCAAGTGGGATATTGTTGGTTGTGGAGCCTGATTATCTTCCTGATTTATAGGTCTTTTACTTTTAGTCGTGTTTATACCCCATGAAGTATTTACACCCCAGAAGTATGTACACTCTTCCACGTGGGGGAGTGTAGAGGGGGGGTACCCCCTCTGCGGGGTCCGAGGGGCCTATCCTCCCGTCTGGGGGCAAGCGGGCCCCTAGCGGGGGTTCGGGGGTGAAGCCCCCGAAGCAAAAAATTGCCTTATAAAAGTATATTGTAATTTTATTTTAAATCTGGACCGTTCATTATAAGGTCACAAATCTAACGGTAGAGATTATGTTAGGGTTTTTTTCCCTAGAAGGAAACCCTCTTTTATGAGAGAAATGTATTACGGCTATGGTTGATGGTGAATATTGTATTCTGAGAGAGGAGACTGTGAGAGAAAGAAGAGGAAGTTACAGTGGGTTTTTCTGTAGTTTGTATCCCTTCATTTGCTGGATAATAATAAAGGAAGGACCTGACAATTTCTTTGGTGGACGTAGCCCACACTGGGTGAACCACGTAAATCTGTGACTCTCTTGTATTGTGTGTCTTCTGTGTTTTGTTTCTGCATTTGTTTTATTTTATTGCTCCGCGGTCCTGTTTTTCTACACTAAGGGTATGTTTCTTGGACACAGTGTGTTGCAAAGATTTATGAATGCTTTGACACCGACACCCACCATTTAGGCTGTTTGAGCAAGTTGAAACAAGCTGACATAGTGGATGACTTTATAGTCATTGTTTAGCACTTGGATTTTGGAATGGAGGGCATGCCAGATGCTTTCTTCCAAGAATTCTTTATTAATGGCCTAAAGGATGAAATATCTTCCCATTTCGTAATGGCTCACGCCTAGACTTGGTTGGAAGCTACTAAATGAGCCAAGGAAGTGAAAAATATTGTCTCCTACCAAACCATAAAACCCTCCTTTCTTCCTCAACCAAAACCCACCAATCCCATCTCTCCTTACACTCTCCTCAATATCTATAAATTAACCAAGGAATAAATGGATGAATGGAAACTCAAAGGTCTTTGCTATAACTGTGATGACAATTATTTTCCAGGGCACAAGTGTAAGGAACATAATATTTTTATGGCCATGTCCAAGGATGCTCCTGAAGAGGAGGCATACATTTTCCCTTTGGATGAGCTACCCCAACCAGTTGATCTTACTCCTCCCTCTGTACCACTAGAAGTTGAACCGATGATTTCACTAAATGCCTTCACTAACTTATATACTCCCCAAACCCTCAAGTTAACTAGTTACATTAAGCATCATAAATTCATCATCCTAGTTGGCAGTGGCAACACCCATAATTTTATTCATCGTTGCATGGCCTAAGAAATCGATTGCTATATCCATGTAGTCAACAATTTATAAATCATGATCGCCAATGGAGGTTCCATGAAATGCGTGGGACATTGTGAAAATGTGCACCTTCAAATTGGTCAGTATCACCTGAAATATCACATGTTTTTTATTAACATGGGTGGTTGTGAAATTGTTCTCGGTGCATAATGGTTATGCACTCTTGGCCCCATTCTCATGGATTTTAAGGAATTAACCATGCAATTCCAACAAGAGGGACAACAATATAAGTTCTAAGGCATTACAACAGGATCCCCTGAGATCATAAGTTCCCATCGAATGGAAAAGCTCCTAAAAAAAGGTCACTCTAGTATTATTTCCCAACTCCATTTCATTCAATCCATTGAGACATCCATTGTGCATCCCAACCTACAATATATACTCTCTCGACACCAGACAATTTTTACCACTCCCTATGGAATTCATCCTTCTTGTGGCATCCATGATCATTCCATTCCTCTCATACCATGTAGTCTTCCTCCCAATGTTTTCCCTTATCGTCATCCCTTTTCCTAGAAGAATGAAATGGAGAAAATTGTTCAAGCATTTCTCTAAGCGAGTGTTATCCGTCCTAGTGCTAGCCCCTATTCTTCTCTTTTGGTAATTGTACTCAAGAAAGAAGGAACTTGGTGCATGTATCCCAAATTTTGCGCTCTCAACAATCTCACAATCAAAGACAAATTTCTTGTTGTTGTCATTGGTGACCTATTGGATGAATTAATTGGTGCTCAACACTTTACCAAACTTGATATCCATTCTGGCTACAACCAGATACGTATGAAAGAGGAAGACATCCCAAGAATTGCCTTTACAACTCATGAGGATCACTATGAGTTCTTGGTCATGCATTTTGGCCTGTGTAATTCCCCCTCGACTTTTCAAAGTCTCATGAATCATGTCTTTTGTCCTTTCCTTCGTCATTTTGTAATAGTTTTCTTTGATAATATTCTCATCTATAGTAAAACTTGGCAAGCCCATATTTCCCACGTGGATCAATCTCTTTATCTCTTGTCAAAGCATAAACTTTTTCTCAAACAATCTAAATGTGGTTTTGGCACCTCTGAAGTTAAGTACTTGGGTCATATTGTAGGAAAGGAGGGTGTACGAGTGGATCCTAAGAAATGTAAAGCTATGAAGGATTAGACTCGCCCTAAAAATCTTAAAATCTTGGGTTTTTTTTTGGTTTAACGGGTTATTATCACAAGTTTATTCAGGATTATGGAAAAATTGTTGCTCCTCTCACTGCTCTCCTTAAAAAGAATGATTTCAGTTGTACTCTAGCAGCTGATCACTCCTTCCAAGCCTTAAAATATGCTATGTGCATAACCCCTGTCCTAGCACTATGTGACTTCACCAAGACTTTTGTTCTAGAATGCGATGTGTCAGGGAAATGAATTGGGGTAGTCCTCATGCAAGATGGTTTACCTTTGGCTTTCACTAGCAAACAACTATCAGAGCGACATTTGGGCCAATCAACCTATGAAAAGGAAATGTTGGCTATTTTTCATGCAATGCATCTATGATGTCCTTATATATTGGGGCAACACTTCCAAATTAAAATAGATCATCATAGCCTCAAGTGTTTTCTAGAACTAATAATTTCATCCCCGGAGCAACAAAAATGGGCGACCAAGATATTTGGATATGATTATGAGATCATTTACAAGAAGGGTAAATAAAATGTGATAGATTATGCTCTTTCAAGGAAATATGAAGATGAAGGAAATATGTCATAAATCCATTTTCCAGGAATGGTTGGAAGATCCCACACTTTCTAGCTTGATCCAAAAATTGCAAAGGGATCCTCAAGATTCTCCAGGGTACTATTGGCACAATGAAGAACTTCACTATAAAGGTCATCTGTATTTAAGAAAATAGTTGAATCTTAAATCCATAGTGCTTTTTGAATTTCATGCTTCACCTATAGCTGGGCATTCAGGGTTTACCAAAACCTACGAACATGTCAAATGTTATTTTTTCTAGTACATATGAAATAGGAAATCCACACCTTTGTGGATGAATGTGATACATGTCAATGTAATAAGGGAGAAATAGTCAAATCTCCAGGCACACTCCAACCACTCTAGATTCCCCTTGCTATTTGGAGGGATATTTCTATGGATTTCATTGTTGGCTTACCTAAATCAGGAAATAAGTTGGTCATCATGGTGGTAGTAGACCGTCTTTCCAAATATGATCATTTCTTTGCTCTTCAACACCCCTTCACCACATCCACAGTGGCACAAATTTTTATGGATAATATATTCAAAATCCATGGCATGCCTCATTCTATTGTCTCTAACCGAGATCCAACTTTCACCAACAATTTTTGGCAAGAATTTTCCAGGCTCCAGGGAACCCAATTGCATCTCAACACCGCCTATCATCCCAAAAATGATGGAAAAATTGAAGTTGTCAACAAGTGTTTGGAAACATATTTGCGGTGTTTTGAATCTGACAGACAAAATTGATGGGATGAATGGTTGCCCCTATCTAAATGGTGTTAGAACACATCTTACCATACTGCCACTCGCATGACTTATTTTGATGCAGTATATGGGAAAAATCCCCCATCGGTTCTCTCAAACATGCCAAGTGTCTCCAAGGTTCAGGAGGTTGACAACAATATTATAGTCCGACTGATCATTCTCTGTATCCTCAAATAAAATTTGGTCATGGCTCATAATCGCATGAAGAAACAAGCAAATCAGGTTCGTTCCAAACATTAATTTGTATGAGGGGACTAGGTGTTTCTTCACGTACAACCTTATAAGAATGTTTCACTCAAATTTGAACAATATCACAAACTTATCCCCAAATTTATGGTCCTTATACAATTCTCAAGCGAGTGGGGCTTGTGGCCTACGCGTTAGCTCTGCTCAGTCATTCTAATCTCCATCCTAATTTTCATATCTCATGCTTAAAGAAAGTGCTTGGAACTAAGTGCCAAACTCTGTTATAACAAGTTTTGCCTCACCCCATGCAACTTGCTTAAAAGGCATTTTCCATTTCCCTATGCATATTTGAATTCCCCTTTTGCACTTCCCAGAGCGAAAAAATCATATTTTTCCACATATACTTTCCCTACAAGTTAGACAACATGCGTATATGTAGGTTGCACCACTACAACCCGTGTACATCGAGTTTGGTTCTCAAAATTAAAAAATTGTGTTGGGTTTCCATGTCACGTCACAAGATCCATGATCCTTGACCCTCCATATACTGGAAACGTTCCGATTAAACCCCTTAGTTCCATTGTAAGGCTATAAATTGGGCCATATCCAAATTGTGGAAGAGAGGAGAATTCAACTTTTGAGAGCAAAGATAATCTAGAGAATTTTTCACTTCATATTGAGTCTGCATCCCTTTTTCCTTTAAAGTTTGAACAGATTGTTCAACCCCCAAGCTTTTCCCTCTTTGATGGAGAACCTCATTGTCTCTCTTATATGATCTTGCCTTTGGTGGAGGATTGAAGTAGTGGAGGCCCAACTGGAAGGGACTTAGTTTCTCGATTTCGAGACGTGCTGACACAAAAGTTTGTCACTCATACACTTCCGTTGATCATTTTTTAAAAGAAATACTCTTTTCTTGTTGAATTGATATCTTCCAAATATTTGAATTATTATTCCATGGGCATATTTGTTATGAATATTAATGGATTATTCTATTTATGTGCTAAAATTATATATTATCACCATATTCTTGCGTATCTTGGTTGTTGAGAACAAGCTGTAGGTGTAAAGCTTTGATTCGAGTGATCAATGATGGTCTTCATTGAATGTTCAAATGAGGTAGGATCTTTATCTTGTCTTGTTAGAATTTTCATTTATATAGCATACTTGGGATTATAGTTGATTTTTTCAATCATTATGTATGTTGTGGTTTACCCCATGCCATAGAGTGATTTGCCTCGTAACTAATTGGCGACGATACTGGGGATTGAATCTTCTATTTTGGGCTTTGGAGTGTTTCTATCCTTCGATTTTCTCTGTTAGCCTGAGTTTCCTTGTCACCTAATTGCTTGAAAACCTATTTTTACTTTGTATCTAATATTCTTGGCCTTATCCTTGCCTTGGTGATCCAAATTTGGATCTAGGAGCTTGATGGGGCTCAGAAAGGCCTAAAAATCAATGTTCTTAGAATGGCTTCAAAATGGACATGTTCTTAGGCCTCGTCGATACGAACCCAACACAAATTGAACAGGCTCAAATGAACGTCGTCTGCTCCAGATATTGCGATATGTTCATTTGGACAAACAGGCAAAAAAATAATGACTGTATAGTTCGTATAGTGCCACGTGGCAACTGACTGTATAGACTATACAGACGTACAATTGACGTGGAAAATGATCGTACATGATGCTGACATGGATAGGACAGGTCAACCAATATGGGGGTGACACGTGTCATCACTGCAAGGGTGACACGTGGCACACCCGTACAGATGACATGGCAGGTCTGACACGTGGCAGGTGTACTGATGTGGTTGGTTGCTGACTGGGCAGACTTACTGACAGACAAGTGGAAGGATTGTTTGACACGTGGCATGTATTAAAAAAATGGTGTGGTGCCACATGGCATAGACATCGACTGCCATGTGGCACCCATGGATTGGTGCATTGGTCTTTGCAAAATTGTTTTGGAGTTATGGGGTTCGACCCCGATGCCTCTTCACCAGGTAGTGTCTTGGTAGGGTCGGACTAATCGGTTTGCCCATCATTTAGTTTTTAACCGTATGCATAGTCGTTTATATTTTAATTTGAACAAGTGTAGTTCCAGGTGGAGGAAGGGCCGGGGATTAGCCCTAGCCCCTGACACATCTCCATACATTCGTTCCTATGTGACCACAGTCGTATGTTTTCACGCATGGTGGTGGCAGTTAGCCCATGGTTCGACACCCTTATCCATGTGTAGTTAACACCTTTGGCGCGAAATTCCGTTTGTTAGTCCTCGGTTCCTCTACATGCACCATGCAACCATGCACTGTCTCTACCTAGATACTTGGCGCACCGTTTGGGCTATGGTTATATGGATTTGCACCAAAGGACCAGGTGTTAGTAGAGGAGGGGCCATCGCACAACCCTTTGGGGGCTGGTGCTTAGCCATATGATCTCTTGTGACCCTATAGAGGGGGCGCACGCCCAGGACTGAGGGCTTAGCCCAATATATGTGCAAAAAGTGTTTTTTAAACCATATTATAGTGTTTTATTATTGAATTTCTCAATAGATTTGGGGGATTTTGCCCATTTTTTGGGGATATTGGGCCCTTTTTGAGGCCATATCTTGGGGAGAAGTTGGGAGATGGTTACCAACTTCAGATATATATAAACCAGGCCTTCTTGAGGCCATTAGAGGACATTCAAATCATGTTTATGCTGAATATTGGCCAAGACAAAGTCATTTTTATGCAGGGAAGCTATTGAGCAACACACTTTTGCGGGTCATTTCTGGGAGCTCCGGTCATCCGATTTGAGTGTCGTTTCTTCTGTTGGGTTCTAGAGATATGCTAGAACAAGACCAGCTCAGTTTTGTAACCTTTTGGCATTACTGTGATGTACTTTTAAATATTCGAATAGAAATAAGAAAGCCTCACCCACTGAGATAAAGGTCCGGAGACGTAGGCGAGATTGCCGAACTCCGTTATCACATTAGTGTTTATGGTTTGCTGTTGTTTATACTTTATTTTGAGATATATATATGTGCATATGACTATGATGTTTCTTCTATAATTCTTCTTTTTTCTTTCAGCTTCTTAATTGGTTAATTAACTCAACCATAGTCGTGTAAAATATCTTGTCGGATCAAATGGTATCAGAGCTAGTTGATGTTTGGATTTGAGTTTTGCATGTTAACCAGGGAAAGGATACATCGTGGTGAAGTAGAGCTTGTTGAAGAGAATCCATTGATTGTATTAATAAAGAGAACTTCTCAAAGCGAGAAGATGACATCAAAAGAGGGACTTTCTCAGGATGAGAAAGAGTTTTGAAAAACTTTCTTCACCATGTCGAAGATGATGAAGGTTTGTATGAGGATTACTTGGAACGAAAGAGACCAGTTCTTAGTGAATCTTCAAAGGGAAAAAGTGAAGAAGAAGAGAATACTCCTCAAATTCCTCCTTCACCTCCATCTTCACGTCCTTCTTCTTCAAGTTCAAGTTCTAAATCCAATGCAAAGAAACATGTCCATAAACATAAAAATGAAATGCCTTTGTTAAAACTTGATGTTAAATTTGAATTTATCCATATATGATGGTGAAGTTAATGCAGAGAGACTTGAAAATTGGGTCAGAAATATGGAGTTTTATTGTAGTGTGCAATAGATCAAGGATGAGGCAACTCAGATCAAGTTGGCATCGCTTAGACTGGCAGGAAAAACACTCATCTTGTGGCAAAGCAAGTTGCCAAATGGCACGCACCAAGTGGGTAATATATTTCCATCATGGAAAAGTTTTATTTCCGCACTTACAAAACAATTCTATCCTTTGGGTTATAAAGAGAAAGAGTTAATTGAATGGAAAGCTCTAAAACTAAGAAAAGGACAAACAATGAAAGAATACACAGATGGATTTCGTAAAATGGCATTGATGTTAGATATTCCTTTACATACCCAAGAAACTCTTATGAAGTATATAGAAGGTTTACCTGCACATACTCGAAATAATGTATTCATGTTTGGACCAACTAATATTGATGAGGTTTCTGTTTAAGCGACATACATTGAAGCATGGAAAACATGTTTTGGTGTATAAGGGGAATCGTCTTCAAGGAAAGAGGAAAAAAGGAAGTGGCATGGCAAGAAGTCAAATTCAATGGAAAGAAAGGAAGAGAATCCCTCTTGCAAGAATTGCAAGAAAGAGGGTCATGATGAGGACCATTGTTGGCAATGGCATCCTGAGAAGAGACCAAAATGGTTCAAGGAAAAGAAGGGGAGGAAAACAGTTGCAGTAACAACACGACCAACAGACTTGGGGTTAAATTCAGGTGACGAATCTAAGGTCTCATTGGTTGGTATGACAGGTAAAATTGGTGAAGGATTTGATTGTAGAAGTAACTTGTTTCACATAAGGGTCATCATGAGGCACACTAAGGTTGACACATTGATAGATAGTGTATCTCAATCTAACTTAATTTCAGAGGAATTGGTTAAGCAATTGGGATTAAAAACACAGATACATCGTAATCCCTACACACTTAAATGGATAAGCAACAATCATCAAATGCACATAACCAAGCAATGCACATTAAAATTTGCAATTTCATCTAAGTTTGTGGATGAGGTAACATGTGATGTGGTGCCACTAAGTGAATGTGGAATGGTCTTAGGCAGTCCATACTTATATGATCGTAAAGCAATATTCTAGATGGCAAAGAATTGATATCATTTAACCAAAGAAGGTCAAGAATTTATTGTTCATTCTCATCATGTAAAGGAAAATACAACTCTTCAAACAATGGAACAATTAAGAAAGGTGGCTCAAGAAAGAAACACACCTATAATTGTTTCAAATCAAGTAATCGATCTTAAGCAGGAACAGGAGATGATTGTATAATGGAAAATCAATCACAGTTTGCTTCAAGACAAGCTAATGTTGTGCAAATATTACAAACATATCAACTCATTTGCAGTCGTATTTTTGATGATATCATTAGTAATGTTGTCTACATGGATGATAGTGGCTTCAATAAGATGTGACATGGTACAAATGGATAACAATATGCTGTTAGTTGTCATGCTTGTGTTACAATTGATTTTGATGAGATAGGCGCACAGGTCAGAGTTCAAAGACAGGGAACAAGCTGGGTGGCCTATCCCGAGCTTGATGACTGGTCAGTAACCTTTTGTGGGACCAAAAGGTCCTTAGTGGTGAGGTGTGATCCAGATTTTGATCTAGGAGCTTGATGGGGCTCAGAAAGACATGAAAATAAAAGTTCTCAGAATGGCTTCAAAACGGATGTGTACGTAGCCCTCGTCGATACGAACCCAACACAACTTGAATGGGCTCAAATAGACGTCATATTCTTTAGATATCACGATCTGTTCATTTGGCCAAACAAACAAAAAAAATGATGACTGTACAGTCCATACAGTGCCACGTGGCAATTGACTGTATAGACTGTATGGCCGTATAGTTGATGTGGCAACTGACCGTACATGATGTTGATGTGGAAAGGACAGGTGGACCAATCTAGGGGTGACATGTGGTACGCCTATACATATGACATGGCAGGTCTGACACATGGTAGGTGTGCTGACGTGGTTGGTTGTTGACTGGGCAGAATTACCGGTAGACAAGTGGATGAATTATTGTTCGACATGTGGCATGTCTTCGACAAATGGCATGATGCCACATGGCTTAGACATCCACTGCCATGTGGCACCGATGGATTGGTTCATTGGTATTTGCAAAATTGTTTTGGAGTTATGGGGTTCGACCCCGAGACCTCTTCACTGGGCAGTGTCTTGGCAGGGTCGGACTAACCAGTCCGCCCATCGCTCAGTTCTTAACCATATGCTTATTCGTTTATATTTAAATTTGAACAAGTGTAGTTCTGGGCGGAGGAAGTGCTGGGGCTTATCCCCAACCCTCGACACATCTCCATACATCCATTCCTATGTGACCACAATAATATGTTTTTGCATGTGGTGGTGGCAGTTAGCCCACGGTTCGACACCCTTATCCATGCATCCCGTAGTTAACACCTTTGGCACATAATTCTATTTGTTAGCCCTCGGTTCCTCTACATGCGCCATGCGACCAGGTGTCTCTACCTAGATACTTGGTGCACCATTTGGGCTATGGTTATATGGATTTGTGCCAAAGGACTAGGTGTTAGCAGAGGAGGGGCCATCGTGTAACCCTTTGGGGGCTGGTGCTTGGCCATATGATCTCTTGTGACCCTATAGAGGGGGCACACACCCAGGACTAAGGGCTTAGCCCAATATAATGGGCTGTACTTCTATCTTTCTCAAAGAATATCCTGGCAAGAGACAGAGCTATAGACAGAGCAAGAGATGGTGAGCAAGAGATAGCGTAAGGATGTCCATCCGTAGTGTAAGGATGTCCCTCCCGAGATGGGGAGGAGAATGAGTGTGTGACTAGCAACGACATGTCTAGCACAAATGTAAGGTTCTCATCCAATATTAATATACTACTTAGGTGTTGGCTCTAATGATAGAGTGACATGTACAGTGCACATGAAGAGACAACCTAGTCTAAGGATAATTCTATGTTTGTCCCAATAGTGAGATGATGAGGGTGTGTCACAAGTAACAAAATGCCTAAATAAAATGTTGTACATAAGGAGCATCATAGCTAGAGAAATTATAGATGGGAATGAAAAAAACACATAGTTCTATCTCAATGTCTATGAGGTCCAAAAATCCCAAACAAGAGGGACTGGACTATCTTTCGGAAAGAAAGGACCATGGACGGTCGCTTGACGATAAACAAGCAAATCCCCTTGGAAAAGGAGGGGCGGGCCTAAAGATTATCCTTCGACACTCTTGGAAAGAAGAGATTCCAGATCGACCTTTGCTTAGGGGGATAAGGGACGGTGCAAAAAGTGGTTTTTAAACCATATTATAGTGATTTATTGTTGATTTTCTCAGCAAATTTGGGGGATTTTGCCCATTTTGGGGGGATATTGGACCCTTTTTTAGGCCAGATCTTGGGGGTAAGTTGGGAGATGGTTACCTACTTCAGATCTATATAAACCAAGCCTTCTTGAGGCCATGAGAGAACATTAAGAATAGGTTTATGCTGAATATTTGCCAAGCCAAAGTCATTTTTATGCAGAGAAGCTGTTGAGCAACACACCTTTGCGAGCCATTTCTGGGAGCTTCGATCATCCGATTTGAGTGTCGTTTCTTTTGTTGGGTTCTAGAGATCTAGTAGAACAAGACCAGATTAGTTTTGTAACCTTTTGGAACTGATTTGATGTACATTTAAAGCTTCTCACAGAAATAAGAAAGCCTCACCCACTGAGACAAAGGCCTGGAGACGTAGGCGAGATTGCCGAACTCCATTATCACATTGGTGTTTATGGTTTGTTGCTGTTTATGATTTATATCAGATCTGTATATGTGTATATGATTGTGATGTTTCTTCTATAATTCTTCCTCTTTCTTTCAACTTCCTAATTGGATAATTAACACATGCATAATAACTCAACCATAGTCGTGTAAAAGATCTTGTCGGATCATCTGGCAATGTTTTAATACATATAAGTGGTTTTTCCCTTGAAATACGCGTACATACACGAGCTTTATTTCTATAGGGTGTGTACATACATGGTTTTTACTTAAAAAATTGCGTACATCAACCTTTTTTTCTTACTTTCTGAGTTTGGTGTTTGTTGGGTGAGTTTTGATGGTTGCTGAGTCTTCTTGGGTCTCTGACCTAACTATTGAGTACTTGTAGAGTGATAGGAAACCTTTTTGTGGTTGAATTTTCAGGTGGTTTTTTATTTCTCATCATCATTTTCATTGGTTGTCCTTCCATCTTGGTCTGAGTGTTTGCTTCTTGGTATCCTATAGCTTGTCTCTTTTGCTTACAGTAGGGTCTATATATCAAGCTGTTATTCAGTCCTTGCATTTTCATTTCTTTCTATTGAAAATACATAAATATGAATTTTTCATTTTGGCATTTGCTCTTTTGGTTGTTTAGTATTGATCTTGGTACATATGGAAAGATTGCATCTTATTTGAAATTGCAAAGTTGAATTGAAAGTTGCATTTTGAAAAGATTACCATCTTTTGAGAATTGAAGAATAGGACTTAAATTTATGTTCATATTCATTGTTTGTTGAGTCATATCATCATTAGTTTCACGACCACATCTTTTGAGTAAACAAATCCATTAAAAATAACGCTGATTAATTAAAATTGATTAGAAATGATTTTGTTTTTCAGAGTACACAAACAAGCATAGGATATAGGGCCTTGGAATATGATTTTGTGAGTAAACTTCTCCAATGCTATTAAAATAAACATATATGTTTGACCAGGGAGTGGTGAAATATGCTATGTAATTAGTGACGTCAGAACGCTCCGCTCACACTGGAGTTAAGCACAAGTTTGAATGAAGTTGGTTGCAGAGATAGCCCTCTAATACCTTCTTAGCGTCAGAGATATTTCTGAGGATCTATTTGTATTTGGGGGTCTTGCAAGTACGTTTACCTCTCTGAGAGGCAATTCTTTCAAGATTTCAGGCTTTGTTACCCTGCCCATAAGGTGGACCTGACTTATGACTATTCACCTGCACATTGGCTACATTGTGGTGGATTTAGTTTATTGACATAGGTAACCACATAGGTTACTTGCAGGGGTTATTCTGCAGGTACCCTGAGTCAGATAAGGGTCAAACAACACACAACCTTTAAGGAGGATTACCTCTCTGGGGGGATCTGACAGACTTCCTTGTTAATCCCACAAGGTTCCTTATAATTGATTATAATACCTCCAATATTTTGAAGGGAGTCTCATGCCCCTCTTGGGCGAGACATACCTACTTTAGTGAGGGAGGCCCCTTTTCAACCACTATATCTTGTTTGTATGCATTGGCTATTTTGCTTTACTTTGGTGTGCTCTCTGATTATTAGTTTGCGTTAGGGTTTTGTATTGCATCATGAGTTTTCATTTCTATGGTTAGTGGAGCCCCCTTGACTTCCTCAGTTAGCGCTACCCAGCCCATGGTCTTTGCTCATTCCTTGGAGATGAATCCTTTTGTATTTCTGAGTGGTACACAGAATCATGATACTCAACTAATACCGTGGGCCTCTAACTATTTTTCTCTTGGTATTCCAGACATGTCTTCGCACTTTCCATCCTCTGTCTATGTTATAGCCCTACTCATGCATACATGGCCTTGGCTCTTTTACTTGCATATTTTGCCAAAGCATTGCTGAGAAGCTCTTCTTAAAAAACCATTTTTTAGAAGGTGTACGCGCCCTGCACCATTAAAGCATGTGCACATACGCTTATTGCACCACTAAAACTAGCATACATACACATGCTGTACCATTACAACCCATGTATGCTTGCAAAAGTTGCAAAAAATAAAAAGTTGCAAGGAATTCGTTGAAATTCACGAGCTATTGGAAGTTTCCCAACTAATCCACCTACTATATCCCGTCACCCTACTGAATAACCATCCTTTTGGCATATAAAAGGAGGTGTTGGGGTTTCTTTTCACATCCAAGCATAATAATAATGAATCTCTTCCCAATTTCACTTCCCCTCCTTGCCCAAGATATTGCTGCCTTTTGTGAGATATTGCCTCAACATTCCCTCATCAACCCCTTCTTCCTCCATTCAACCCATTCCCTTCCATTGAGGTGATCAGAAGTTTGATCGAAGAAGTCCATTCAAGGTGCTCTTGGATCATGATAAAGAGGAACCCAGACCAGGTTCACGGAACGGTGGCCGACACAGATTGTAAGGTATAATCTTTGTATGATGAATAAAATAATCACATTTTCCTGTCCCAAATGATGGTGTTTTGAGTATTTTTATTGATTTATACTTAACACTTAATATCTAACCCTAACTCATGAATATAATAATATGCTTGTAGTTCTTGTTTTCTTATCTTTGGATGCAGGTCATCCTTGGGAGGAGACGTGCAATCAGTGGAACTTCCAATCTTGAGGAGATCATCACCAGACGTGGGATCAAAGCTATAGTTACACGATCTCTTCTCTCATTTGCTTTCTTTACATTAGTTTTGGTATGTTTGGGGTAGAATAGAGAATTGATTAGCTTTTATATGGTTATTCACTCTGTCTACATCTTGAACCCTGGTGTAGTTAAAGGGTTTTTTTTCCCACTAGCAGAATTGGCGACCATACTGGGGATGCCTCTAGGGATTTTTAGGGGATTTTGGGTTGTTTTACTTTCAAGTTTCTTTTAAGTTTTTTGATTCTTTCAAGGGATTCTGGTCACCTTCAGGGTGCATACCAATTCTCCCTGCCCTGTAATACTTCCTGCTCTTTTCATTTTTTGGAAAGATACAGAGGTGTATGCGCCTTGTATACAGTCAGCCCGTGTACATACACACTCTGCTCAATAAACAACCCGCGCACATACGCGGGCTGCTGATAAAACAACCCACGTCTCTATTTCAGGAAATATTTTGAAAAAGAGGGAGCTTGCCTCTTTCCTGATTGAATTTCACACTTCTCAGGGATTTCTTGGATCATTAAAGAGTCTCTATTTATAGCCATAGCCTGGGTATAGGTTTCAATTTATTTGTTTTCCGATTCTTCTTGTGTTTACCCTTAAAAAGGTTTTAAGCAAGCTGTTGAATTGTAGATCTGCCTTCTTGGTTTCTTGATTGAATCCCTGTGATCCACACTGGGCTAAAAGTCTTTTCTAGTCTTGTTTTAGTTTTCTTTTTATCCTTTTTACTTGCTTTGAAAAAAGAAAAAGATTTATTTCAATTTTTCTCTTTAAGGCAATTCCAAAAAAAAAGATTTTCATTTTAGTTTGGTAAAGTAGTTAGAGTTGGTTATTTGCAAAAATGAAAAAGAGTTTTTATTTCAAGTTCTTCTTGATTTCTTGAAACATAAGTAGCTTGTAGTCGAGCGAAAGTAGGTTTTAGGTTTTCTTTACAAGATCTTGAAAAATTAGTTAAGAAAAGTTGTGTTTACAAAGAGTTAGTTACAAAGCTTTGTTTTTAAATTTGAAGTATTTTTTCTTTCAAGTGCTTTAATTTTATCCTCTTTTTAGTCTCTTTATAACACCATTAGTTTCACCATTGTACCTTATGAGTAAATCAATCCTTTCAAAAGAACGCTTAATCGAAAATACACTAGAATTTTCCTGTTTGTAGGGTCAACAAACTAGTTTAGGGTTTTAGGGCCTTTGAATTAGGTTGGAGAGGAAACTCTTCAAGGCCGTTAAATCAAACATTGGAGTCTGAGTTAGGGAGTGCTTAAGTCCAGTATCATAAAAGTTATCCGGGAACCCCCTCTAACACAGGGGATAAACAAGAGGTCATGTGAGGAAAGGAAGTGGAGATAACCCCTCCAAAGCCGTATTGAACGTAGTGGGGAACACATATTGAGGGTTTGTCTTGGGAGTAATACCGTCTGTATTTACCTATGGAGCTTTGTGGAACTTGAATCTATTCTAGATCCTCTATTGTCTTCCAGACCATTTTCTTTTGATAATTTTGATAGGCTTCATACTTGTTATCCTGCTCATTGCGATCTGCTCGACTGTCAACTGTACCTGCCTGGTGACTGACTGTGAGTTGGAAAATTAGTTGCCCATATTCCAGGGACTTACAAGGGTGACTGTGGGGGTATACAATGGTACCTGGGACAGATTATGGATCGTGCTTAACAAAGTATACCTGGAGGGTGCTTCCGTGTTCGAGTTTCACTTACACTGGTTAGTTGCTCTAGCGTTGATTGGTGTAACTGTCCTTCCTACTAGAAAGTTGACTGCTTGATTTGTCCTTAGGAAATTTTTAGTGAGTTCTTGGTGTTCAAACACTAGTTAAGCCTTACTATGTTAGTTGATCATTTCACAAGGTGGAATATCAACAAATCCATCGGTCGCGAAGGCTTCAGGGCCTATTGCTTGTTACATTGGAGCCACCTCCGCCACCGTTACGACGAAGACTTGACCAACAAGGGTCGTTCGAAGCGACTGGGCCACATGAAACTATGCTCAAGCTTGCTCCGCGAGGAGACTATTCGACTTCGGAGGAAAATATCGTTTCTGACATTGAGGCAGAAGCTCTCAGGCCAACCAACCCTCCGATTGTTGACTTGTTGGTGCCAATATTGATTCAAGTTGTCCCTCCTGAGGTGACACCTTCTGAGCGCTAGCTAGTCTTACAAGTGAAAATGGAAGCGAATGCTGCTACTTCATCTAGGAGTCCTCATACTCCCGTTAGGGATACTACCGTAGGGGGAATCCTACCTCCTCTCCCACCTTCACCAGTCCGGACCACAGTGGTCTCGACTCCCTCTACTTCGGGCAGTGGTTCGATGTCATTATCGATGTTGACCACCGCTCTGTTTACTCACAGTGTGATGTGCCCTCCATTCTCATATGGGGTGCCCGAATTTTATTCGAAATTGGTTCTTACCTACTCCACCTTACATACCATGGGTCTGGGGACATGGAGCTCAAACACTCCCGTGCAAGGGTCAACCACGAGTGCTTCAATCCCTTTTAATGCTATCCCTTACAATGGGGGTCATATACCTCCTCCACCCCCTTCACTCGGTGGTGCTTTCCAACAACCAATTAGGACGAATGGTAATTATAACTTATTTGGAGTAGGCAGTTTAGGACCTTCATCTTATACTAATCCAATGGGATCTATGCCATTCTCTTTGTTCGTTGCATTTGGGAACAATGCTTTTTCTTCGACTATTGTCTCGGCTAGGGGCAACCCCAATTTTTGGAAACAAAACCTAGTGTTGGGCGCTATTCCTGCACAAGGAGTGACGATTGGAGTTTTCTCCACTCAAGGTCTTTAGAATCATTGGTAGGGATCAATTCCCTTGCAAGGGATGCCAGTCAGGGGAAACCCTTCCATGCTCAATGGAACCCCATGCAAGGCTCCATACCCATGCCCGTCGAATCGGCTGGGGGTAACTCCTTCCAAAATCCTTGGAATACAATGTGGGGAACAATCCCTGTACAATATATGTCATCCAATTATGGGATTCAGTCGATGATACCCCAACATATGCAGTTTCCGTATGCTGGTCAAGGCCACGGTTTTTACTAGAACCCTGGACAACAGTCCAAATTTTCATGGAAATCTGGTGCCAGTCAAAATCTAGGACCCTCTTTTCCTGTAAATAGTACACAACCTAAACTACCATTTCTAGCAATGCTACATCTTCTAGACTTGTTGAGATTACCGAATGACCCAATTTTTCACGATTTGCGTTGCCCCCCCATGCCGACTAAGTTGCCCTCAGACATTCATAAGTTTGAAGGCAAGCCTGGCAAGGATCCAGGTTATCATATGACAAATTTTCATTTATGGTGCTCTTGAAACTCACTAAGGGAAGACTTCGTCCAGTTGCACCTTTTTCAATGCACTCTTATAAGGGGTGCCGCAAAATGGTATATTGAGCTCGACCGCTCGAGGTACTCTTACTTCAACGACTTGGAGATGGTCTTTTTGAACCATTTCCAGTTACCTATGAGATATGATGCCGACACCGAATTGCTGGCCAACTTTTAGCAAACCAAGGTCGAACACATCTTAGATCATATCCGAGAATGGTGGCATCGCAAGAGATTAATTAAGGTCCAGGTCCCTCCTTATTTCTTGCTTGAGTGGTTCTTGAAGTCTTTTGTGCCCTACATATCCAAGGATGTAGCGTCTTTTGGAGTTTTTTCAGAGGAGGAGGCGATTATGAGAGTGCAACATCTTGAACTAATCTATTCTCAGTCTGACATGCTCTATGAGATTTTACCAGATGCATCACGGTCTATTCTCGATAAGGCCAAGCAAAAGTCTGTACCCCATGCCAATGGTATTGTGGGCTCAATGCAAGGTAAGTACATGGACCTATTGTTGAATCAATTGCACCAATTGTTGATACAATAGATTGTGTCCAACCAGACCTCGAGTTCGGCTGTTCCCCCTACCCAAATGTCAGACATACACAATGTGTAGTCGACGAACCTGAAGGCCAACCAACAGCCTGAGGGAAAGAAGAAACCATAGAAAAATAAGGGTAAAGGGGATAAAAAGGATACCAATAATGATGGCAGGGGAAAAAAGGAGAAGAGGAAGTCGAAGTATCTGTGTAATCTTTGCATAGAAGACCACCTGAATTTTATGTGCCCTCGGCTTGTAGAAGCTCAAAAGCTATTGGCTCAACAAAAATCGTCTATGCTGACAAACCCATTTCCACATGGGAAAAGCATGACTCAAGCTTCAACATTTTCGAGTGCGGAAGGGGGCAGTGAGGGACCCCCCGCAGCTACCAATAATAACCCGGCTGGGAATATTTACATGATGAATGCTGAGGCTAATATAGCTACTAGGGCCCGAGATTAGAGAATGCTGGAATCTATCAAAAAGGGAAAAGAAGCCATGAAACCATCGAATCCTCTCCAAATTGAGAAGGTGGCGGGTGAAATGATGACTCACATCCCAAAAGGTGCATTTAAGAAGGCTTCTCATAATCCAAACGCGAGGGCCACCCATAACTACTATGTTGTGGAAGATTTGGCACAAACCCCTTGCGCGATGTCTGCTTTGGAAGTCCTCTAGAGTTGTCCATTGCAGAGAAAAGCTCTGTTATCCGCCTTGGGATCGACAAAGACTTGTAACCCATGAGTGATATTTTTTATCCAACCGACTTGAAACCCTGTCTTCCTTACCATCTTGCATTTCAGATAGTAGTGGCTTACACCATGAAATCTCTTACTTGGAACATTTTCCATATGGTGGTTGACGAGGGTGCCTCAACTTGCTTGATGTCGTTGGTGTGTTGGAAGGCCATTGGACAACCCAGTCTGTCTCCATTGCCTACGCTACTTACGACATTTGAATATCGGTCGTTTAGACCACATGGAATCATTCCTTCTTTCCTCGTGCAATTGGGAGGAAAAACCACGTGTGTCGAAGTTGAAGTGGTCGATGCACCTCTGGATTATAACCTGTTGTTAGGAAGGAGTTGGACTTATACGATGCATGCAATGGTTGCTACGGTTTTTCGGGTCTTGTGTTTTTTGCACAAGGGCCAGATTGTGACCATTGACCAATTGTGTTTCTCCCGTCCCGACTCTTCATCGGGGGCTTCCATGGTCTCGATGATTGATAATCCGTAGCCCGACATTGTCAATTTAGGTGCTGGTTTGTTCCTGTCTCATCCGGATTTTATGAGCACAACGAAATGAATACATATTATTAATAGGTGCTTAACAAAAAATAACAGAGATACAGTAAAACTGGTTTTCTATTCAGTAAGGAAATAATATGAAACTGTAAAATGCAGCGGAAACAAGCTTGCTGGAATGGTGGTGACTTATCAATGAGAAGAGATGTGACGGCTGTGCTCATTTGCAAGAAGATGATTACAATGAAGCTCTGAAGGCCTTTTTACAATAAACAGGAATGCAAAAAATCCTAGACACCCAAAAACCTAACCCTACGAGATGAAGCGTCAAAAGTCATGTGGCCCCCATTTGGGTAAGTTAGTACATCAACTTCCCGGGGTCATAACTTTTGCATATGATCTCTGTTTTAGGCATATGATAGCCCATTGGAAAGGTTTTGTCAAGGAGATTCATCTTGGGGGAAATATGGAAGGAAATTCCATATTGCTCCCCATTTTCCCAAAAATTTCATTTAGGGCCTCAAAACGACTCCAAAAGTTAAAAAATGCTAAAAATAGTAAATTACCAAAATTGCCAGAAAACTATTTTGAGCCAGTTGGAAAAGGTGGGTAGCCACCGATATCCACCTGGATCAATCCACCCTCCTTAGGAAGCAATGGTCTCCATTGCGTTGAGGTCTCCATTGCGTTGAGTGCCTGAGGGATAGGGAAAAGCGTTTGCTGAATCTGCATCTTGATGAGTTGCTTGCCTTGTTGGAGAAGTTGCGCTACTTAGCTTGTTGAAGGTTGTCACAAACATGTGGCTGGAAGGGTTGGACCTTTTTAACCATTCTGGCTACATGAGATACCTATGTGCAGAAGGAATCTTTGTGCTTTGCTGCAACCTTGTCGACCTACTTTTGTTGGACAGAAGGTGCTTCGAGCGAGGTTGTAGTGGTTGCAATGTCCTTCTATTCCCCTTTTGAACACTTTGTAAAGAAGTTAAATTTTGTAGTATGAGATACTACCTTGTGGCACTGTTTAGGTGGAACAATAGTTGGAACTACCTCTGGTGTTCTGTAGATATGACCCCCCAAAGTAATAATGACACTACAGGGTCGAGACTCATATATAACATGGCGCCTACACATATATGGTTGGCCCAAGAGAACATCACAGGCATCCAGTGGGGCAACATCACATAATATCTCATCCTTGAAGGGTTGGATGTCGTATGACAATCAACACTGCTGGTTGTCACGAATATCTCATCCTTGGCGAAGCCACCCGATGTTGTATGCCTGCGGGTGTGGTGTTGTCGACAATCCCAACTGTTTGATGACCTTTGCTGAGATGAGGTTGTTTTAGCTTCCGCTATCAACAATAAAATGCAGCAAGGTCCCCTTCACCCACATCTGTGAATGAAAAAGGTGCTCCCCCTCTTCAGGATTGGTTGGTTCTTCTAGTTGAATTGTTGTGGCCACGACAATAACAGTGGGGTCTGTGTCAATAATCTGTCTTTTACCAGTATTTTCCGAATCAGATTCTAAATTGGGGTTAAGCTCCTTGTCTTTGATCTCGGCCACCAATGACTGTTTTGAGCGACATTCATCAGTGTTGTGCTAGGGGATTTTGTTGAAATCACACCATTTTCTAGTGTCCTTCTTTGTCTTCCCTTGACCCTTCTTTTCTTGTGGCTTGGACTTGTTTTCAGTTTTCGGGCGACTGTTTGTTAGGTCCATCTTTCCCATACTTTGGTTGTTGCGGAATTGCAGACCCGAACTCCCATTTCTTCTGGTGCTTAAATTTCTACTTGATTTTAACAACATATCGATACAAAACATTGAGTGATGAGATATCTAGAAAATCCATTTTAGTTTGGATGTATCTGTGTAGAGCCCCGCAGTTTTTAAGAACCAAATGTCGCTTGGAGTCTTTGATACCCAACTTGGTGCACAAGGTATGGAAGGTATTGGTGAAATCCGACACTGCTTGGCCCCTCTCTTTCCGCAGCATGGTCCATCTCATGTACTGGTCCTCATAGTTGCCAACATGGTAATACTATTCCTTTATTGCATCCATAAATAAATCCCAAGTGGGCTCGACCCCATATATTCTAGACTCCTCCATGGAACTTTTCTCCCAGTAAGTTTCCGACCAATGTTTGACATGGGGGAGATCTTTAAGGAGTGCGAAGGTGATCTTTTCCCTGTTGGAAAAATTATGAACAAAGAAATAAACTTCTAATAGATTTAACCATTTGTCTAGGGCATCCGCATCTATCTGACCTTCAAATATGTGAATATCAAAATTAGCCTATACCTTGAAAGGAGAGGTGCTTCCAAAGTGGATGTTTGATGAAGATGCACCTGTTTCTATTGACAGACATGGAAGGATGTGGGGAAAATTCTCCATCATTTCGTCCCTCTGTCGCATGAGAGCTTGCTCAAACAATAGATTTATAGGATCGTCTACTCAATCATTTTTCTTTTCTTCCTCCATGGAGGGTTTATTGGGCATGCGAGAGTGATTGTCTTCAAGAGAGACAAGCTCGAGACCCAACTTTCTATACTCAGACCTCGTCAGGGACATGCACTAAAAAAATGATCAAGAGCAACTTGCTTTGATACCACTGATCCAGATTATTTTCGACACAAAATGAGAGCAGAGATATAATAAAGAAATGCATAGAGATATCGCGGATATCCAATAATATAACAAAAATGTATCAGAGATGCAACCATAAACACATAGATACAATAATACATGATTTCTATTAATTAAATAAATGTACAAAGATTGTAAAAATACAGAGTGAAAGACTCGCTAGAATGGTGGCAGCTTATCTCTGAGAAGAGATGTGACGGCTGCGCTCATTCACAAGAATATGATTACAATGAGGATCTGAAGGCCTTTTTACAATAAAGAAGAATGCCAAAAACCCTAAACATCCAAAAACCTAACCTTAGGAGATGAAGCGCCAAAAGTCATGTGGGCCCCATTTGGGTAAGTTAGTACATCAACTTCCCAGGGTCGTAACTTTTGCATACGATCTTCGTTTTAGTTGCATGATAGCCCATTAAAAAGGTATCTTAGAGGAGATTCATTTTATGGGAAATATGGAAGGAACCACCATATTTCTCCCCGTTTTCCAAAAAACATCGTTTAGGGCCTCAAAACGGCTCCGGAAGTTTAAAATGACTAAAAATAGTAAATTACCAAAATTGCTAGAAAACTATTTTGAGCTAGTTGGAAAAGGTGGGTGGCCATTGATATCCACCTGGATCACCATAGTTGATGGTAAATTTTGATTACTCTCCACCTTCTGGAGATGTCAATATTATATCAACTGTTCCCGACCAACCTAGGGCTGCAATTCTACAATTGTTATCGTTTCAAATGAGTTACTTTGATGATCCATGGAATCTACCTTCCCCATCAGCTTCGATGGAAGGGATTGGGCATCCTGGCATGGCCATGCACTTGTCTGCGACTAAGGTTGTGTACAAAATTTTCCAACAGACTTCAACCAACCCTAATTCGACTCCCCCATAGGAGTTAGATCCAGTTCTCGAGCCTATTTGGGCTCAAGTTTCTCTTGCCACTCAAGATTCTTTAGACCTGCTCTTTCCCTCTGGCGAGGCAATTCTCGAGGGATTGACTAGTCTCGATAGACCTTGGGATGATCTACATCATAGATATTACTTCCTTCCCAACTTAAGGAGAATAGAGGTGGGAGAATTTATTTCAATTGTGAATGGAGATATGTCTTGTCTTATCAATCCTTTGGCTACGCACAGAGTTTATGCAGAGGGTAATATGGAAACTATCGCCGCAACGATTCCAATAGGTATCTCCAAAAACCCTAGTGTTGTGGATAATGTTATAGTTGGAGCAGATTGTTCCCCCAAAGAGATTCAAATTTACACTGAGTTATTCAAAGAATTCCACGACGTTTTTGCCTGGTCTTATGAGGAAATTCCATGCATAGACCCAAGAATTGTCGAGCATGAAATTATGACTTATCCTGATGCCAAGCCAGTTCAACACAAGCTTCGTCTGGTGAATCCTCGAAAAGAGACAACAATTAAGGTAGAAGTAGAAAAATTTCTCAAAGCCAGTTTTATCTACCCCGTGTAGTTGACATAATGGGTGTCAAACCCGGTTTCGGTTAACAAGAAACAGGGTACAATTCGTGTGTGCATGGACTTCCGTGATTTGAATAAGGCCTATTCAAAATATAATTTTCCCACCATGTTCATCAATCAGATTGTCGATGAGTGTGCCGACTGCGAGGTATTTTCATTCATGGATGGTTTCTCAGGATACAATCACATTCAAATCAAACCCGAGGACCAGCATAAACCAAATTTTATTTGTCCTTGGGGCACGTTCACGTATCATAAGATGCCTTTTGGCCTAAAGAATGCTGGAGCCACCTTTCAATGGGACATGTCATTTTATTTTTATGAACTTAGACATATATTCGAGGCATATCTTGATGATAGCACATCACACTCTCGCAAGAGATCCGTTCATCTCGCTCATATTCGACTAATCTGTGAACGATGTCGCTACTATCGGATTCACTTGAATCCCAACAAGTGAAGTTTCTATGTGACTTTAGGTCGTCTCTTAGTTTTTATTGCTTCGACAACATGGATCATAGTCTATCCTCTCATGGTTGAGGCGATAGTTCAATTTCCTCCCCTGTGCACGATACCCCACGATACCCCAACTTCAGAGCTTATAGGGGAAAGAGAACTTTCTTCGACGTTTTATCACAAATTACGCTGAGATCACTAAAGGGTTTATGCATCTCTTCAAAAAGGGAGTCCCACTCTATTGGGATGAAGCTACTCAGCTCTCTTTTGAAGTGTCGAAACACACCCTTACGTCTGCCCCTCTGCTTCGGCATCCCAATTATAACAAAGATTTCTTATTCTATTTGGCTGTTGCGGAGTCGACCATCGGCATGGTATTGGTTCAAGAGGATGATCTACTCGAGGAGCATGTTATATATTACCTTAGCCGAGGCCTGGTTGGGCCAAAACTCAACTATTCTCATGTTGAGAAGCTTACTTTGGCAATAGTTCATGCTGTCTAACGATTTCGTCACTACATTTTACTTCGCAAGACCACTGTCATTGCCGTTGTGAACCCTTTTCAATACGTGTTAAAACAACGGGTCATTGGTGAAAATATCAGTAGATGGATTGTAATCCTCCAGGAATTTGACTTGGATTTTGTTTCCTTGAAATCCAAAAATTCATTGGTCTTTGCCGAACTTATTTCGGAACTTCCGGTCGAGTCTAGTGGTATCACGCCCAAAGAATCGCCTATCAAAAGAGATATTTTTCTAATTGCATCTTCAGATGCCTGGTATGGAGATATACTAGTCTATCTCTAGGCTTTGAAGTTCCCCACTTCTGTTTCCTGTGATGAGTGTTGACGAATTCACCATTGGGCATGAAACTATCTTATACTCGATGACATTTTGTATCGTTGAGGTGTAGATTGCATTCTTCGTCGGTGCCTTATCCATGAAGAAACAGATCTCAATTTGAATGACTGTGACACTAGAGCATATGACAGTCATTTTTCTGGGTTAGCAACAACCCAAAATATTCTACATGCATGTTACTTCCAGGCCTTGTTAATCAAGGATTGTCTTGAGGTGGTCAAGAAGTGCCACCTGTGTCATATCTTTTGTCAGAAGATGCGGGGACATCCTGCTCCCACCTGTTGGTCCTTTCACTAAGCGGGGGATTGATTTCACTATATGTCACCCGGCCTCATCCAAGGGGCATTGTTACATCATCTTAGCAGTAGACTACTTCACAAAGTGGGTTGAAGCTATGCCAACATTTAACAATAATGGAGAAATCGTGACTCTTTTCATTTTTAATAAGATAGTAGCAAGATTCAACATCCCGAAGGAGATTATCACTGACCATGGTAGTCACTTCCAAAACAAAATTATGGTCAAGTTAACATCAAAGCTTAGGTTTAGGCAAGAACATTCGTCACCTTATTACCTGCAAGTGAATGGTCAGGTTGACGCTGTGAATAAGTCTCTCAAGACTATTCTTCAGTGGACGATCAATTCTTCCAAGTCAAATTGGCATTTGATGTGGTACTCAACAATGTGGGCCTACAGATTGTTTGTGAAGACCGCCACCAGTTTTTCATCTTTTCAACTCATATATGGGCTGGAAGAAGTCTTGCATATTGAGTGTCAGATTCCTTCTTTAAAGTTGGCAGTGGAATTACTATTAGACACTTCATCGCTTGAGGAACACCTACTATATCTCAAGCAACTCAATGAGTAGTGACGTGATGCATCCTCAACCAATGAGGCTCATAAGAAACGAGTCAAGTGTCAGTACGATTGGTCCATCCATCCTTGGATTTTCTCTGAAGGTGATCTTGTCTTGGTCTATGATCAAGACAAAGATCCCCTGGGGGCAGGCAAGTTCAAACCCATGTGGTTCAGACTGTTCATTGTGAAAGAGGTCTTGAAGAAGGGGGCTTACCATCTGGTTGATTTTGAAGGAAATTCCTTGTCAGAGCCTAGAAATGGGCTCTACCTCAAGAATTATTACTCTTAGGTTGGTCACCTGGGTGACTTCTTGTACATATGTATAGTTTCTTATATAGTTTTTGTGTTTTTGTTTTGTGGAAATGTAGTTATTTATGTCTTCTTTTTCACTATGGCAGATGTCAAGTGAATCAAAGGTGTATTTTGGGTTCGTGGATGACGCTAGCTGTAACACTCGGAGGCTTGCTTGCATAGCTTGGGTGATTTTCACACTTGGAGGCCAGTTGCTATCTTCCATAGGTATTTGTCTAGGTGACGCTTCAAAAAATGTCATCGAGTATAGTGCAGTGATAGATTTGCTTCGTGACACTTTGTCGCATGGCATTTCTCACCTCCGGGTCTACCTAGATGCTTAGCTGTTTGTGTCCCAGTTAAATTGAGTTTACCACGTTTATGATCCCACTTTGCACCAATGTTTCCTTATGGTATGTCTCTTAGAATGTTATTTCAATTACATTACGTATATCCATGTTGCTAGGAGATTTAATCATATGAAAACTACTCTAACTAATCAAGTATTAGATTGATATGTTGCACACACATAAAAAGAAAATCACACACATACACATGTACATACATTTGTAAAAGATGTAATCCATATAGATGTAATATATATATATATATATAAGTGTCATGAGTACATAGGTGGGCACGAACACCTAAAAAATAATGTTCAGTATACATCACTAGGATTATGCCCTCAAAAATACATGTACAAAAGGTGCCCTTGACACATCAAAAGTCTAGCCTATATAAAAATGGGGCCTATTGGCCCTGCCATAATGCACAACTATGTTGGAAAAACGTTGTAAAATATGGACCCACGTCCATGGAGCCCCCACTACATGAGGTTGCATGGAAGGTGGGAGATCCTTGATTTCGGTTATGGGTACTGTGAGAGTGAGCGTAGTGAGGTTGCGCTCCACTCATATCAAAACTCTCTCAGCCTCTCTAGCTGGAGGTCCCCCTGCGGTTGCTGGTCCCTCGACTATTGTTGGTCCTGCCTATGGTCGAGGACGTCGCTGAGTCCTCGCGAATACTACTGGTTGCACTGTTCCCACATTTGTACATAACAGATACATAAGAGTCATTACTCTATACACATATAAAAATGATATATATAAAAGAAATTTAAAATTAAATAGCTTTAAAAGCATGTTGCCTATCTCACCTCGCTCCTCTCCGGGAGGCATGGGCATGTCTAAATCCCCGGAGAAGTTGATCCTAGCGTAGGGGTAGTCCTCGATCGCTAGAATCTGTTGTGCCCACCAGTCGAAGAACTTGTCATCAAAGGATTCTATGGTCCTCCCTCCCCCCTTATCATGGCATTAATGATTCCCATTTGCATATCATTGGGAAGGAGGCCACATGCCCCCATACCCTCTCTCTGGGACTAAGACTAGAAACCCTCTCGAAGAAGAAGGAACATAAGATCATACCGAACCTGGAGTTCTTGTTGGTATGATAGCGACACTCTATCAAATGTCTCTTCATGCACATAAGCATGGTCATGCTCCAGTCAAAGATATGTGCCTCCTAAAAATGAATGGCACAATGCATGTGTGCCTGGGAGGCTTGATGTAGGGCCATGGATCCTGTAATCCACCCAATCAATAATAAGATCACTCGCAAAGTTAAACTCATGATGTTATGGATCGACACTTGAGAACCTACCTTCTCAGTTCCAGCCTCACAATACATCCGGATGTAATCCTCGATGTTGAAAGGCCCAGGGGGGAATTTCTTCAGATTGATTGGTTCCCCTCTCCTTGAGAGGCCAGTCAGGAAGTAGATGTCCTCAGTCGTGGGAGTCAATGATTGGCCCTCTAACATGAATACCTTTACATTCGGGTGCCAATAATCAATGATGGCATTGAGTAATTTGGATTGTGCCCTCATAAGAGGACACTGTAAGAAATTCCATATCCCACAATATTTTAGTGCGACGATGGCTGCAGGGTCTTCTTCGACCAAAATGTCTATGTTGTCATGCTCCCTCTCCCTCCAGTGGACATACATCCCATTCCATGACAAATTGGAGGAAGTTATCTCTTGCATTTTTATTTTTTCCAAGCTTGCAAGGGTGTATGCGGGATGTATTGGTCACATTCACGTATGTACGTGGGCAAAGTTTTTTCTGCCCGAGTACGAATGCAGGCTGTCCTTGGACAACCCGTGTACATGCAGGGCCACTCTTTTTAGGAGAGCACGACCCCTCAAAAACCAAAATAAATGCAAAATTGAACTATTGAAATGCAAGAGGGATGATATTGTACTTACTTGGTCCAAGTAGAAGTTCGTTTCGTCCACCAAAGCTCCCATAATCAACTTCTTTAGCAAAGGTTTTTTTTCTCCTTTTGGTTAATTTTCAAATTGCAATGGTGAAAATGAGCTGTCAGCTTCTATTTATAGAATCTTTTGGCCTTTTTTGCCACTTTTTGACCCCCTTTGACATTTTTCCTGGCTTGATGATCACTTGATTCCGATTCCAAGTTTCTTATTGGACATTTTGGTACTCTTTTCCTTTTGGTTTGGTAACTTTTTTGGGGATGGGTCACTTTTTGGTATCCTTTGGTAAAAGTAATGTTTTCCAACTTTTTGCATATAAGTTAGGATTTCGTCTCTACTTTCTGCATCTCATTGTATTTTTTGCTTTGCCATAGGATCGACTCCACCAAAGGGTGACACAAAACCTTCATTGCTACTCTAGAAGTGTTGTAATTAGGTGGTAGAACCTACATGTACATGGATGCCCTAGGTAGATCCTTGTTGCATTTTGGTGTTCATGTTGTCAATAATGACTATAGGCTCGGTATTCCTTGTTAGTCCTATCACGATTACATGATTAATCCTCATTCGTTTGATGAACCATCATTCACAGCCTTACCCTCGAGACTCCCAAATGAGCACACTTTGTTTTCTTTCAAGTTCGCTTTAAAATTTGAAAGCAACATCCGATGAGACTGTATTTATTCTTTTCGATCTTGTATGGATTAACTAAGAAAAGTAGCCCCCTGGATTCTTCTTTAATCCCTTTTCAGACTCTCTAAACATGAAAATATTTTTGAGTGATCTTGCTTCCCTTCACGCTCGCCAAACTCAAATTTGAAGGCACATATGTTTGGCGGTAGTTTACCTCTTTTTTCGGTCTGGATGGCTAATTTCATGAATAAAAGTATGCTCTAAGATATTTGGTTCGCTAGAAGAATATTCTCAGGCGTAAGTTTAACCCTTTTTTCGGGCATGAGAGACTAAATATTCAAAAAAGGAACTTTCTCCTTGGTTTTGGTTTATCACCTTTTTCGGGCCTTGGAGATTACTTACAAAAAAGAACCCCCACAGAGTCCACATTTAAGCTCTTTTCAGACTCCCTAAAATTGAAAAGATCGTCGAGTGACCTTGTTCCTTCACACTCATTAAATTGGTTAGAAGTACATCTACTGGCATGAGTTTAACCCTTTTTTCAACCTGTAGATTATAGCGAAAAAAGGTATGCCTCGAGAGATTCGTCTCGTCGAGAAAGTTCTCCTCAGTTACTTTTATAATTTTTTGGGCTAAGGAGACTAAACTTAGAAAAAGGATGCGAGTCCATAGTTAAGCTCTTTTAAGATTCCTTAAAATTGAAAATATTTCCGAGTGATCTTGTCTTTGTCACACTCGTTAAAATAGTTTTGAATAGACGTCTTTTCGGTGCAAGTTTGACCCTTTTTCGAACTGACTAGACTATCTCTGAAAAAGGTACTCCCTGGAGTCATCTTTTACGTTTTTTCAGACTCTCTAAATGTGAAAAAACAACCGATCTTACCTTCTCTAAGCTCGTAAAAATTACATGGAAGGGGTCTCATTGTGTCTTTCTTAGTCGCATTTGCATCTCTGCGTCTTTGGCCTAATGCCGACTCCATATTGCTATCAACTGAACCTTTGAAGCATGCCTTATATGCAAGCCTTGTAACACTTATTGCTTCTATGACCTGACACCTTGACCCATGGAGAAATTTTCCCCGAGTGTCCTTTTCCTCCACATGTCTCCTTGTTCTGAGCATTAGTATATTCCTTGCGCTTGGAACTAGTATGCTTGCTTGCGACACTTGTTCCTCATTTTTAATGTAACATTATTTTATTCTTTTTTCAGGATCTTAAAAAATTGAAAAAGACAAAAAAAATCAAATATCCCAAAAAGAGGGGACGAGAAATATGTATTCTTTTTTCAGAAGCACAGAGAGTTTCCATTGGACAAAGCACATCCTTTCTTTTGTTTGTCAAGCATTGGGATATATTATGACCTTAGGAAGTTGTTCTCGCTACATAGATCTGTGTCCTCCTCTGTTTGGTTACTCTTCCAAACACATGGAGAGTTTTCATTGCCTCCTATATCATGGAATTATGTCAATGTCATGCTGCCCGAGTATGATCATCTTTAATGCTTTTTTCCAAGGGAAGTTCCACTCAACCTGAGTCGACCTTTCTACAGTTTGTCTCTTGAAGTCATGAGTTGGCCATCCCGAGAGTCAATCAAGTCCTAATTCAAAATTGATGAAGTTGTCTACCATTGTACTCTTATCTGAGTTTTGAAGATATTGAATTTGTTGCTCGATCTATGAAGACCTCATCTCCAATCATCAGGGGTCATTGGATTCTTGAAGATGAATATTATACTTGTATATCTTCGACTGATTTTGAGATGTAGATCCACTATGTATTGCTCGCGACTACACTTTATATAGTTATATGACATGGATCTGCAATGTATTTAATTGCAAACCATGATTTAGTTCATATTGAGCATGGGTATGCCCGCCTCAGAGAGACAATTGTTTTTTTGCAGATGGAACCTCCTGAACTCTAGTACTGGGATCAATCGATTTTGTACATCGGTGAAGATATTGAAATGTATTTCGGCCATCAATTGCTCTTCTGACCTCACACATTAGGGGGCATCTGTTATAGCCCTAAAATTCCCTACTCATGCATACATGGCCTTGGCCCTCTTACTTGCATATTTTTCCAAAGCACTACTGAGAATCTCTTTTTAAAAAACCATTTTTTAGAAGGTGTACACACCCAACACCATTACAGCCCATGCACATATGCTTTCCGCACCACTACAACTAGCGTACATACGCATGCTACACCATTACAACCCGCATATGCTTGCAAAATTTGCAAGGAATTCATTGAAATTTACGGGCTATTGGAAGTTTCCCAACTAATCCACTTGATATAGCCTTTCACCCAACCGAATAACCATCCTTTTGGCATATAAAAGGAGGTGTTGGGGTCTCATTTCACATCCAAGCATAATAACAATGAAACTCTACCCAATTTCACTTCCCCTCCTTGTCCAAGATATTGTTTCCTTTTGTGAGATATTGCCTCAACATTCCCTCATCAGCCCCTTCTTCCCCCATTCAACCCATTCCATTCCATTGAGGTGATCAAAAGGTTGATAGAAGAAGTCCATTCAAGGTGGACTTGGAGCATGGTAAAGATGATCCTGGACCAAGTTCGTGGAACGGTGGCCGACATAGATTGTAAGGTATAATCTTTGTATGATGGATAAAATAATCACATTTTCCTGTCCCAAATGATGGTGTTTTCAGTATTTTTATTGATTTATACTTATCACTTAATATATAACCCTAACTCATGAATAAAATAGCATGCTTGTAGTTCTTGTTTTCCTATATTTGGATGCAAGTCAACCTTGGGAGGAGACGTGCAGTCAGTGGAACTTCCAAGCTTGAGGAGATCATGACCAGACGTGGGATCAAAGGTATAGTTACCTGATACCTTCTCTCATTTTCTTTCTTTACATTATTTTTGGTATGCTTGGGGTAGAATAGAGAATTGATTATCTTTTATATGGCTATTCACTTTGTCTACATCTTGAACCCTAGTGTAGTTAACTGGGGGTTTTTCTCGCTAGTAGTCTCATAATCTTATGTGAATCCTAGTTTTTGGTCTGGGGGCATGATGCCTCCTTATTCTCCCTTTTTTTTGGTGGGAGTCACATCCCTCAACCAACTCTTATGGTAGGAGGATGGAATCCTCCTTCCTATAGAACCAATCCTAGCTTCTCTTTTCTAGGATCAAGTGCTCAAATGGGCGGTTCTTCTACTTATTACATCCCATCCATCTATCCTTCTTCCGCTATGTCGGTTCATACAAACACTTTTCCCATGATGGACCTCCATCTATCCTATGGCGTTTCATCCAGGGGGAGTAAGTTTTATAGTATGTGAAACCCCCTTCACGAAGTTCCTTCGCTTGGGGGAAACATATATCCTCACTTGAGTAACCCTTATCATGTCGCTTTCTCTTCTCAAGCAGCATCCTCGATGATGATGCCCATAGAACCCTTTATGAATTAGTTTGGAGGAGGATACCATCCTTCCAGACAAGGCCATGGTGTATACCAGAATCCTTCCTCACCCGCAATCTCTCAAAATCAGTATTTCCTAGAACCTTGGTCTCAAATGTTGCAACCAACCGTGACAAGTCATGCTGGAAGCACAAGTCCAGTCACTACAAGTCATATTGAAATTATATCACCAACCTATGCTAGTCATGTTGGAGATAGGTCAACAACTTTTGCAAGTCATGTTGAAGGCATGCAACCACCCATTGCAAGTCATGCTGGGGGCACAACTCTAGTCATTGCCAGTCACACTGCACATATGTCACCAACCTTTGCTAGTCATGTTGGGGATTCATTACCAACCTCTGCTAGTCATGTTGGGGATTCATCAACAACCTTTGCAAGTCATGTTGAAGATATGCTACTAGCCTCTACAAATCATGTTGGGATCATGTCACCAGCCACTACAAGTCATGCTGAGAGGATTAATATGATTGAGAATCCTAGACGTATAAGACATAAGCCCAAGTTCCTTTGTAGGATTTGCAAAGGATATCACCTTACTCGTTTGTGCCCTGCTACTATGGTGGTATGAGAAGTGTGGTCCTTGTTTGGGGGCTCTTTGGGTTCTGATTCATTTTTTGTTTCCCAACTTTCTAATTCTTCTTTGGTTGATACAATGGTCCTATCAATGCAATCTTCGACCGACACCACTCCTATTTTGGGGAGTGATGCATCTCTTGACCTTATTGTCTCACATCCTATTCAACCAATGATTGAAGAAGTGGTTGTGTAGATGTAATATTTGGTTGATCCCATTATTCTCTTGGAAAGTGAAAATTCTAAGGAAGTGACATTCCTGATGCCATCTTCGACCAATAAAACTCTTCTTTTGGGGGGTGATGTGTCTTTCTACCATGTCCTTACAATTTATAGTTCTATACCTTTTGAACAAGGGAGCATTCTACTCTCTTTGAGTACGCTCCGTCCAAGTCCTAGGGTGGTTTCCTTTGATTGGAATGATCTTGTAGAGCCTTGACTTCCTTCTTCTACACCCTTCTAGATAAGGGGCATTCTTTGATATATTGTAGATAAGGTAACCTCTGCAAGTATTTTATCCTCCTTAACTTGGAAATCTTTGGGTTTTCCCAAGCTTGTGTCAACTATCTGTGAATTGTTGAATTTTGACAGAAGTCCTGCATGGGAGCCTTGGTCTCCCCCATGATATGCTTCTTAGAACAACATTCCTGAGTCTTAGTTAAGCTCTTTTCCGATTCTATAAAAAAAGAGAAAAGATTACCAAGTGAACTTGTCTCTTTCATACTCGTTAAATGGCTTTGAAAGGACGTCTATTTTGTGTAAGTTTAACCATTTTTGGACCAAGTAGACTAATTTCGAAAAAGGAATACTCTAGTCGCTAGTGGCTAAAATATTTCTCCTGGGTATTGTTTTATACTTTTTTGGGCCTAGGGGACTAAATTTATGAAAAAAGACATTCTTTGGAGTTAACTTGTAATTGCATTTAATCCTCTTGCTTGCAGTATTGAGCCTATTTCCGGTTCCCGCTTTCTCATTACAAGCCTATTGACTCAACAATTCACATCACCAGTCAATCAGAGCCTTGTTTATATCCTTTGTCACTTGACACCCTGTACCCTAAGAGGAAACATTCCCCCGAGTGTCCATGTCCTGCATGAACCTCATTACATTGAGCATATGTATGTTCCATTGTTGGAACTAGTTGCTTAATTGCGACACTCGTTTCCTCCATTATATCATATCATTCATTTCCTTATGAAAAAACAAAATAATACAGGCGGGAAAAGAATATTATCTCATATTGGAAGTAATCATATCACCTTTTAACATAGCACAAACTTTTGAGTCCACTTGTCATCCAAAGTTTGGGTTTAGCATGACCTTAGGAAGTTGAGCTCGTTACTTAGAGTTTACTTCTCCGACTGGTTACTCTTCCAGTCCCTATGGAGAGTTTGATTGGTGCCTCCTTCATCAAAAAGTTTCATTATCAAGTCTATGCTGCTGGAGTCCTCCATATGTCTCATGCTCTTGTTCAAAGGATGTCTATAAGCCCGTGTCGACCATTTCTCAGAACTCTTGACTTTGCATGTCGGCCATACCCTCAGTGTGTCTCAGAGTTGCATGAAGTTGTAGTCCTACCGTGTACCTTGGTCCTACTTTCATTATGGGTAGGTAACCTTGAACCCATCAGTCGACATCTCCTCATTGGTCACTGACTAGGGGGTTTCCCTTGTGTTCAATGGAAATAATTCTATTCACACATTGGGATTCATGCAGTGTCTTGGATTCCATTAGCCTTGTTGCTGGTTTCCTCACCTTTCTCGACATTTTTCCTTATTAGCTGTTATTCAAAGGGTATTTTTCGTGCATTTCTTACATCTGGTGCATGTGAAAGACGCACATAGTTGTTGTTTTGTGAACATCCTCTTCATTCGAGTTCCTCCAAATCATCAACCTATTTCTAAACTAACACATGAGAAGGAAGGATGACATAAGTACCTGTTTATCGACGTTTGTCCCTGCACACTCCGAGTCGCGCTCCAATCCTTTGCTCCTCACTGAGTTCTACGGAAAAAACAAGATACAACCGCTTCCTACTCTATTGATATTAGCTTGAAAACAAATCTATCAATTAATGATAAGTTCATGTGAAATTAGACACAAACTAGAAAGAAACGGGCCAAGCATGTCATATTGATGAGAATAATGACAACAATACTTACAATCGTAGATGCGAATGCGACAGCTTCGTCAAGTCCCCTTTGTCTAACCCTTGCCTGAAAGCTCCACAATCTGGATAACAACAACTTCACTGATCACTCCCCTTTGGCTGACTGTGAGTTTCCTCTAAGATCATAAGTTTCATATCTTTTAATTCTTCCCCCTTTCCACCATCATAAAGCCTGTTTATATAGGTTAAGAGGAGCTTAACCTCTTGAGTTATCTTTAGAACAAGTTGGGAACCTTCTCCTTAGATCAGGGATCTCTTGATGAAACCAAGAATTTGAGCACAACTTCCTCCTAATCTCCAAAGATCCTCCCCTTATTCTCCTCAATGGGCCAACTACTGCCTCAGATTAGGCAGCGCTCCCTTAGAAGGGGCATCATAGCACTGTAGCGCTCCCTGGTAAGCTTTAGGGAAGCGCCAACGATCTCAAGATGAGCAACGCTCTTTCAAAGGGGGCTGGGGAGCATTATAACGCTCCTTGAAGCCTTGTAGGGGAGCGCCAGTGCTTCTGGGGCTGAAGTAGGGGAGCGACCCCCCTCAAAACCTTTGTTTCAGGGTTCCTTTCAGGTGTCAAGAGTTATTTGACCTCAGTAAACTAGTTTTCCTCCTTCAAATCAGTCATGTGAGATGTTGTAAGTGTCTCCTTAGTTTCTTTGACATGGCAGTATGTCTGAACATCATTTGTGACACTAGTGACCAACTTGCGACACTTGCGAAAGTTGTAGGGAAGATGCGACACTTACGACGATTGAGAGGGACATGCGACACTTATCCAGCTGAGCAATTTTGACATGTAACAGAATGCCCCCCAAAGTATGAAGTTAGAAGATGCCAACTGATAACTGAAATACTTTGTAGATGTCCAAACAAGGGTATAGACTCGGAGAACCTGACAGAAGCTGCACACAAACATCCAACAAATATCATGACACATTTCAAAACCGAAGGCAGGCATACCTATGCTTGGGTGATCAAGACTTAGTTGGATATGGCCGCCATAAAATACACTGCGGATCCATAATTGTATTGATAAAAAGGTATAGCCACCAAAGATACAATGTGGATCTATACTCTGATGACTCGGACTGATCGTAGCCACAAAAATACACAGTGGATCTACGAGATGACAAGACATAGCCACGACCAATACAAAGTGGATCTATGTAACGGTGTATGTGTTCTTTGTCCAATGGAAATTCCTTCGCAGCCTGGACAAAGCATATATCAAAGTGATGGCTCAACCCAGGGTCTTCTTACCAATCCCAATATGGTACGAATCTGACCATGTGAATGGATGTCTTGACGTCGAACATGGCAGAAACCACTTGATTACCGATCAATGGTGTGAACCATTAACAAGTGCGAGGGAGATCATCGTTAATGTCAATGATTCCCAAGGTACCCCAGTACATTCCAGCGAATGTGAATGGATGAGATGAGGTCGAACATTCATGGAATCATTCGATCAGGGGTCAATGATGTAAACCTACTGTCGAATGTGAGGAGGCCTACCATTGAGGCATGCAGGTCCCAAAGTACTAACTGGTTTCTAATTCTGATTCCCGGATAATGTGTTGGAGTCGACAGGAATAGACTCGTCGAGGGAGGGCCTTGATGTATCCCCCATAAACGACACAAAATAGACATGGAGATGTAATTGGTAGACCAAATGGACATGGAATGACACTGGTTTTGAGGCAAGATATTTGGGATGGATGATTCATGAGGCGAATACTTCCTTTGAACACTGAGGCACAATAGCAAAACATGACATGGACCAACACTATGCAATGGATACTGTGACTTGCGTCGGGTGACCTAGAGGAGTGAAAGGAAACTCAAAGGATTGGCTCAGTGCAGAGGTTCAACGGATTATGATATGTGCAGATGTCAAAGTGCCGTGTTCAAGGGCGACTCTAAGAAGTGCTGGATGATGTTCTCAAGAGACTGCTTGGCTTGCTCCTTTCAATTTTTCCCCCATATAGATAGATGAGTACCTCTTTTTTATTTAATGAGTTTGAGGAGGATAACACATGCTCGATATAACTCACCTTCGATAAGCCCCTCTTCCTTTGTTTAACGAACCGGAAGAAGTAAGGGTTCGTTCCCATATGGGTCTGTCGATGTGTATTTTAGCGAGTCCAAAGACAAAAAACTCGAAGGTTTTTCGCGATTATAGAGTTTGGAAAAACACTTAAAAGAGAACTCTCTCAGTTCCTTTTTCATACAGTAGTCCAACGAGACTGAAAAAGGGTTAAATTATCGCTCAAAAGACGCTCTTTCTAACCTTTTAACGAGTGTGAAAGAAAGCAAGATTACTCGACAATCTTTTCATATTTAGAGAGTCTGAAAAGGGTTTAAAGGAGACTCCAGGGGGGTTCCTTTTTTGTGTGTTGGTATCCGTACGGGTCCGAAAAAGAGATAAAAGTTTACCCAGTTACGTTCTCATATTGTTGAGCTTGAGAACGAACTAAGACTATGCTCATAAATGCGACAAGGTGAATGATTCATTAGAACTGCCAGGAAACCTGCGATGCCAGAAACTACAAACCAGAGTTTAGTGAAGCCATTTACATCATTAGAGAAACCCAAAAATGACCATACCTTATAAAAAATGAAATTTTATAAATAACAATTGATTTGAAAATTCATTTACCATTTCATTTGCAAGGATTTTTGGAGTAGTGGAGAATCTCAATTTGAAGCAAATCTTGTTTTTCTTGCTGCCGGAGCTACGATCGATCATTTCGCTTACCGTTCGAGGGCTATGAATCCACAAAATATGGTGGTCCCTAAGGCTAGATAATGTCCCCCTCTCAACAATCGATTCTCACAACAAATTCTAGTACACCAACTCTCTTCCCTTTAACCTACACAACACAAGGGATGGAATCCCCCTTCACTACTCATAATCCCTCAAGCCTTTCCACTCCCCTCTAGGGCTTCCAACATGGGTTGGATAATAATTCTACTTGCTAGGACCTTAGGAATTCTATAGCTACAACACAAATTCAACCAACAACAAAACACATGCTTCCTTGAAAATTTTTGAACATCATGTTACTCCCAGGCATGCAACCTCATTCTCCATGAATTTTCAACTCAAAAAAGCTGTCAAACTTTCCCACAACAACTACCTTCAAGATTTAACACTCAGAATTCCATTGGTGGCCATAAAACTCCATGTGAAAACTACTCTCTATGCAAAAATGTGAATTTGTAATTCTGGTCCCCTCCCCATACAAATTTCCTCTCTTTATTTTGCTTGCTTGAATTAAACTCTTTCCCAAGATGATTGCAGTCATCTCCCATGCTCTCAATAACTATGGGAAGTGACTCTCACACCAACCCTCTTACATCAATTCAATGATTGGGCTCTAAAATACTGAACACCTAGTGGAAGGTTCATGGTAAGGATAATTTAGAAATAAATGGGTTGGGTTTAATAAACATGGGTAAACTCTCTCCCTTGGACCCCTTCCCTGTCTTGTGGGTACTTATCCCCCAAATATCTGTCAATGTCCAAATGAAACTCGTGATATATTTGATTCATTATATTCAATTTACATCATTTATATATTACATCGTTTTGGCTCGGCCATACATTACATTTACAATATACATCACTAGTTTGGGTTTGAAAATGGGGATGTTACATAAAGAAAGGACTTTAGGGAGACCTCATGAGTTGTTGAGTTTTGAGAAAGAGTATTCATTTCCCCAGTTATATTGACCATGAAAACCTAGATCATGTTTTGTGCTCTGACATGTTTTACAATATGATCATTCATTAAGTCGACCATGATTTTGGATGGGGTCTCGACGTTCATCTTCCTTTCTTTCATGTTTTCTTCTAATTCTGTAAGAACATGTTCATCTGATTTCAACTGGCCCGTCTCTTCAATTTGGGGTAGATGACCTTTGAAGGTTAGGATATGTTGGCCCTCGACCAAGTTTTGAGGAAACGTTGGTCATGTTTGACCATTTTTGGTACTTCAACAGGCTGGTCGAAGACGGAGCGCCCAGGCAAAGCGGAGATCGTGGGATCTCACCCATTTTACGGGCTTTTCAGGCTTTTTGGGTTTATGTAACGGGTATGGGATGTTGTCCCAAGGGTTTATCCATTCTTAGGCCTTTTTTTAATGTATAAATAAGTATATAGGCGATGTAAGTAAAGGGTGGAAAAGAGAGGCCATTGGCTCAGTGCACGACTAGAGTATGCTAAGACTTGCAGAGTTAAGTGCAAGTGATTGTAAGAGGCTTTGTGCACAGATGGTGTAAAGCTTTGTGCCCTGACCTATTTATGGGAAGGAGGATCTAGTGAGATGTGTGTAGATCTCCTGTCTTTTACGAAGTCAATTCTATGTCTTGGTGCATGTAAGAAGATTGAAAGAGACTAATAAATAAGAAGAAGAGTTGGTGGACATAGCCCCACACTGGGGTGAACCACGTATATCTTGTGTTGATGTTCTTTGTGCAATGATGTTCAAGTTGTTTATGTGTTTATCTTCTTACTGCACTAATATTTGTATATGTTAGATAGATGTATGGATGCTTAGTGCTATATTAATGGTAAATGAATGCTAGATCTGAGTTAATGCTATGTGCTAACTAGTTGGAAAGTATTTGGTCCTAGTTGTTACTGTGTTGTTCTGTAATTAGGGTTTCATCTATGATGTGAATGGAATTTATGAACTGATGCATATTGACCAGATAAGTGCTCTGTTAAGTGTTGTAATCATAGATCTATGTCCCAGCTAAGTTGTAGACACATGAGTCCTGCAACCCCCCTGCCTCTACCTCAGGTTGGACTTCATCTACTTCACAGGTGTTGCCGAAAGGGCTAGTAGTTAGGGTTTTGTTGGTGCGTTGAACCCTGGGTCTGCCCCTGTGCCAACAAATGGTTCCATTGGCAAGACTTGAAACTGTGATTTTTGGGAATTAAAGAAAAGAGAAAGCTTTATGTGTAGATCTATTGCTGTAGTGCACAATATTATACTTGACTTGCAAAGTTTTGTGCGGAGAAAGAGAAGTACGATCTGAAGAAAAAGGGTAAGATCTTAAAGCTTTGTGCTCTGGCAAAGGTAAGATAAGTGGAAATTTTTGCTTTAGAAATATGAATCTAGGTATGTTTGATATATTTTGTCCTAGTCTAAAAACTAGGGCACGACTAGAAGGAAGAGTTGATCTGAATAAATTTGATAGAGATAGTGAAATATATGTTATTCCTATGCATAGAAAGAATTTTTGGACTAACAAGTGGATGCAGGAACCCAGAAAGAATTTTTGTAGATTGCAGGTCCATCACTGTGATCCCAGTGCGCAATACAGGAAGGGTTGGGGATCATTTGAAAGAAGGAGAGGATTGACACTGCGTTATAACTGAAAAAGGCCAGGACATCTTGCTAAGGAGTGTCCTGGTATAGGTCCTATTTGTCTTTATTGTAAATCTATTGGCCATGAAGTTGAGGATTTCCCTAGAATGATTTCCAAATTTGAAAAGATGAACATGAGATAAGAAAACTGTAAATAAGGTCAAGAGACTAAGGATACGTTAGAGAACCAGAAAGAATTAGAGACTATATTATTACAGATGAACGAAACAATGAATGATCACATAGACATCATTTTACTAGAGATCTTAAAAGAGAAGCAATGCATAGAAACAAGAATATGAGACTTTGACATAGACTATGTCTTGGATGAGGAAACATGGGTGAATATTATGCCAGAAAGCACTTGGGAAATCTTGGGAAAACCTGCTATGGTACCTTCATTAGGAAGGATAGGATTGTTTAAAAGAAAGATGATAACCCTATGTGGAAGAGTTACTAATGTACCTATGATTTCCCATGGAACATCAACCGAAGAAGAATTTGAAGTCATTAAGTTTGTTGAGAACAACGCCCCTTTTGCACTTTTGTTAGGAAAATCCTGGATTGAGAAAGATCAGATCTGGAGGAAAGCAGAGGAGTAAGCTACCGAACTAAAAAAGCAAGAATTAAGGGACTTCATAGCCAAGAATTAGCTGTCAAAGTTGGAACAACATAAGAAGACTTAAAGAACCCGTCCATACATGAGAGAAGAACATCCACCCCGAAAATAGTAAGAGAAGAGGTATTACACTCGAACCCTTTGAAAGAACCTCAACAGTGCAAAGTTACTACGCTAAGGGAAGAAAAGAATAAGAATGGAAAGAGGAATCTAGAGACTCAAATCATAGGGAAGAAGGCTAGAAATCTCAGTAAGAAGAAATAAAAATTAGAAAAACTGCAAGAAGTTCTAGAGAAGACTTCACAGAAGGTAGGCTTGCAGAACTTGAATCTCACCGAAATAGCAGAACCTCATAGAATGGGACATCGCCACGATGAAGCTATATGACCGTTGAGGCATCCTGACTGTTAGAACGATGCTCTAGAAAGACTAGAAATGCAGTTATTTCTGGAAAGATCACCATTGCACCATTGAGACCACACCATAACAGATGGATTCATATTGATTAAAGACATTTGACCCATTGAATGTATCTGTTACGAAGTTGATTATTTAATCCATCGAATGCCGCACTGGGACCACTTTTTGCAAACTGAGATATTCATGCTAACAGAGAATTGATCACATACCGCGCTGTTCTATCTAAAGACTTCACTGTCCATTCGATTACCTTGAGTGTCTGTTCCCCTAGATGATCGCCATGATTACAAGTGTGGATGTCGGGCAGGCATAACGCGCTAGAGAATTCTGTAGAGGAGATCTTGATCGACCTCATGGCTGAGAAATTCATGTCTGTAGGAATACAAGCATCATCGACGGGAAGATTTCAAGCATCCCCCTTGACTGGATGTCGATCTGTGCCATCCCAAACCATGACTAATAAAATAAGCAAACACCGTGACGATCTGGCTAATGGGAAGCAGATCCCATCGGTCTTTCCGGAGTACATCCCACCTCTAGCTAGCGCAGTTAGTCGTGACAACATCCCATGTGACTTTGAGTACATGTTGATCACTCCTTACCTCCCAAAGGGGATATGCACAGTTGGACCTCAGTTGAGATTGATCCTAGCTCTCAAGATCATCGATTTCAACCTTGGATACCGAAAGAACTATTCGATGCTTTCACCGTATAGGTACCTGATGAAGACAACTGGGAAGAAGCCCAAGATAGTTATCTCCCCAACCATGGATTAAACAGATCACAAGATCAAAAATCCTTAACGTAATAAAGATCCCACACTTCGGAAGACATCAGGAGGTTAACGCGTGCAATAAAATCTTCCCGTCGTGCTACCATGGAGGTTATCTTTGGTTAGATAGGCACATCACTGTGGATTTGATGCTGATCCACCTGATCATTGGACTAAGCATGCAGGGTCTGAACCCTCACTAGTTCTACCCAGGAAATGCATCAGATCGCTCTCTGGTGCAAGAAATAAAGGAATCCTACGACGATGTAGAGAAGGGAAAGCGAGGCTACAAGGTAGCCTCCATACAGGATGGCGCAATGCGCCTATCTTGTCAACTTATATCTGGAAAGATCGTTCGAAAGAACCATCTGACACAAGTCACAGGGTTCATAGTCGACCTCGCAGGTAAGTGTGTTGAAGGAATGAAGATGAACTAGGTGAGCTACCTTGTCAATGAGTTGGAGAAGGAATGTTGTGAAGCATAGGACAAAGGCTACAAATTCCACTTCAGTTGGTTACTAGTGCTCATTGCCTTTGTTGCTTGGCAAATACCGAAAGGAGAAACATTCCCTGAATTTGAGTCGTCAGAGCCGTTGGCCACAAGGTTCACCACCTTGTGGTATACAAACAATATGGTGAAGCAATGGCAGTCGAATGTTGTCTTCCATACTTATTATCTACCGAATGACACTGAATACACTCCATCAGTACAGGCCGCTAGTGAAGTTCCACATAGGCCAACACTTCATCTACATCAAAGCACGTGAGGATGAAAGTAATGAGGAGTTGTAGTCTTACTACAAGTTGACTGAGGAATACATGGAAGAGATCACTAAGGAATGGCCAGTAGAATTCCTTGTATGAGTGGAGGATACAAAACTCTCTAACCACGATATCATCGGAAGCCCATTAGTTACGTGGGTCAAACATGATGGATAGAGCAACGCAAAGAAAAAGAAAAAAAAGGACGAAGTCCAAGACATAGAAAGTGATGAGAAGGATAGCACATCAAAGGAGACTGGGCCTGACTCACCTGCAGGAGGAGGAGGAGACGAAGTGAACCAAGAGGAAGGAGGGGAAGAAGGAGAAAATCAGGACAAAGGAGAAGCTACACCGCCGAAGGATCCCCTCACCACATCAGAAGCATCACAAAAGAGGAAGGTTTCCCTAGAGAAACCTTCGGCAAAGAAGAAGGCTCAAGCCAACAAGCCTTAGTTGAAGAACATTCTCACAATGGATGATATTGATCTCATCATCACATATGTAGGAGATGCTTCAGAAGACATCTTGTAGAAACATGGAGAAAAATAGGAATCAATGTACGAAAGAATAGAGAAAGAGCTCAGAGACATCCAACAAGCTATCCATTCAAGCCGCACAGTTCCCACTGCGCCATCCTCAGCAGAAAATGTAGAATTGGGGGATGAGCCCACCCAACTGCAAAGGTTAGCAGATGTGACAGAGGTTCGACTTCGTTGAGCCCAAGAGGAAAAGGAGCAGGCCACAAAGGCCTTGAAGCAAGAAAAAGAGGAGATCCAGGAACATCTCCGAACTGTGCAGAAAGAGAAAGATGAACTTGGGGTGATCTTAAAGGAAGACAAAGAGAAAATCTAGAAAGAGAAAGACCAACTGCTCGCATAACATATTGGGGTTAAAGAGGCAATGACTAGATCACTTCTCTCTGTGCCGGGCTTGGCAAAAATGGAAGAAGAATTAATCGAGAGCCAAGTGGGGAAGTTCACTGAGGCCATTTAACAACTTCAAGCAAGAGTAGCAGAGTTAGAACTTCAAGCAGTATCGAGCACTCCACAGGAAGTGCAGGATCAAAGGGAAGAAGCTTCCATGAGCACAGTAGAACGAATTAGGGCATTAGCCTCAGAATGTAAAAAATTGAGTGATTGAAGTGCACAGACCTACGAGTTCCTTGCAGAAGATCCAAGGCTGAAGATATTGGAAGCACAACTCTAGGATGCGAAGCAACAGGCCTCCATTGTGCAAGCACAACTGAAGCTGCTTATTGCAGTTGAGAAAATGAAGAGGTCGCAGGAGCAACACACAGTTCAACAACATGTCACTGCCATCCAGAGCTGAGTTATGGAGGTGACACAAAGACTCCAGCTGGTGCATGATGAATCCTGCACACTTTTTGAAGAGATCAAGGGACAAGGCTCACAGTTGGAACAAGTGGTCGTGATAGTGGAACAATGCCTAGAAGTTCCTGTCACCGAGCAAGTGATTCAGAAGTTCGCCGAGCAGGAGGCTCTGGAAAAGCAGCAAGTTGAGGTAGCTCAAGCTAAGCTTGAGGCCTTTGAGGCAAGGTTGCCTAGATCAGAGTGACTCGGGATGAGTCACAGGTGAGTGTTGGGGGCATGTTGGCCCTCGATCAAGTTTTGAGGAAACATTGGTCATGTTTGACCATTTTTGGGACTTTAACAGACTGGTCGAAGACGGAGCGCCCAAGTGAAGTGGAGATCGCGGGATCTTACCCATTTTGTGGGATTTTTAGGTTTATGTAACGGTTATAGGATGTCGACCCATGGGTTTACCCATGCTTAGGACTTTTTGTAATGTATAAATAAGTAGCTAGGCGATGTAAGTAAAGGGTGGAAAATAGAGGTAATTGGATTAGTGCATGACTAGAGTATGCTAAGACTTGCAGAGATAAGTGCAAGTGATTGTAAGAATCTTTGTGCACAGATGGTGTAAGGCTTTGTGCCCTGACCTATTTCTGGGAAGGAGGATCTGGTGAGGTGCACACAGATCTCCTGTCCTTTGCAGAGTCAGCTCTATGGCTTGGTGCATGTAAGAAGATTGAAAGAGACTAATAAAGAAGAAGAAGAGTTGGTGGACGTAGCCCCACACTGGGGTAAACCACTTATATCATGTGTTGATGTGTTTGTGCAATGATGTTCATGTTGTTTATATGCTTAGTGCACTAGTCTTTGTATATGTTAGATATATGTATGGATTCTTAGTGATCTATTAATAGTAAATGAATGCTAGATTTGAGTTAATTCTATGTGCCAACTGGTTGGAAAGTACTTATTCCTATTTTTTACTGCGTTTTTATGTAATTAGGGTTTCATCTGCGATTTGAATGGGATTTATGAATTGATTCATATTGACCAGATAAGTTCTTTGTTAAGTGTTGTAATCACATATATGTGTCCTGTTAGCGTCAGAAGTCACTCCTGGATTGCTTGCAAGAGCAGAGCCCAACGCCCATCAGTTTTTTATGTCACGGTTTAATAAATGGGGTGATCAAATGGATAAAGACTCAAGATGATATAGCTTTAACTCAGAAAACTGGGCCTGGTATGTATGCAACAAGGGAGGTCTTGATCCAACTTTCATTAGTAAATGGATTAAAGGGTGGTAGAGGGAAGACTTGAGAGAAGGGAGAGCAAGACTGCCTCAGGAAACAGGCCTTCGAAAGCTTGAGGATGAAAAAATCTGAAGCCAAGATCCTCTTGGTCCAGAGCTTCAAGCAGCTGAGGGGTGACTTGACTGAATCCTTCAAGTCCAAGTCGTTAAGCGATAAAAAAGTCACAAGAATTGATTAGAAACAAGGTAACTGTTACAGTTATCCAACCTACATCATCCTATAACAGCTACAACTCGACTGGATCCTCCAATTCCGAGATGTTCTAACACAGTAAACAAAGAGATGGAAAGAAGCTGACATCCATAAAGTAAGAAATCTCAAATGCCATATACATAAAACAGAGTGACCAACGCTTCATCAAAACTCTACAATCGGGAGCCTTGCTCAACCATCGATACCTCACAAAATACAAAGACTCTGTCTATATACTCAGGAAAATTCACCTAATAGAGGCATGTTCAGCCATCCAAAGCGTGGTGTCCCTTCAACCGAATTCGGACAGATAATCCTTGTCAGACGCCACCTTAACTGCGCATGACTCCTGTAGGGGGAGGGTAGCTGAGCCATTAAGTGCCAGGCTAGCGTGCGTAGACTTCTCTATCTAGTCGAGGACTTTGGCATGGATTTTCCAGAAAAATGGGTACACAGGACCCTCTCGAGCATACCGCTCACCAGGCCCTCCATACTTCACACTTAATGACTGAGGAGAGGTTTCAACCACCTCTACTTGCCTTCATTTACTCCGAGCGAGAAACAATATTGAGATCGGATCCGATGACGCCTGGAGATCGTGATGATCCCTTCTGTAACTGAACTCGGCACTTTTGGCCTTCTTTACACAGCTCCTTTCTTTCCCTAGGTGACCGCGGGCTGTGACTACGTGCTTATTCCCAAGGCGCTTTCGGCGTTCGCGAATGGGAAGGAGATGATCCTTGCTTATCATAGTTGCGATGGGAGAAACGCCAAGATGGATCAATTGAGCGCCACGCATCCTTCAAATCTGATGGTCCTAAACTCACCCGATGCTGCTGTGGGCCCCAGGTCCTGAATGCTCTCGCTACTTCGCGTATCAGGATATGATGGAGCTGTTTTTTGCGCTTCGAAACTGAGATGGGCGAAAAGGTGGGGAGCCTAATCGGGCACCAGGTGTCTGCTTCAAATGGACAGCTGAGACTTCCCCCTGATAATGTGGGCCCAACTTTAAAAGTTATTTCCCTTTCGCGATTCACGAGTTCATGGGTCAAAGACCCTCGGCTCCCTTTTTCTAAACTCTCGATCCCCGAGATGGCAATACGGGTTGGGCCCCCTTTCTGGTCAGTGCTCTCTGCATGTAACCATCAGCTAGAGCCCAAGTACTAATGCCTCTCGCAACTTGTGGCTTCACGAGCTGGAGTATCGAACTTTGGCATTCTCCCCTCGCAAAGTCCCGAGACGCGATGGTCAGCAAAGGTTGACCCCCTCTTGGCACTTTTCGTAACTCACAATCTTGTGCAACTAAAAGACATAGTCTGCCCTCTGAACTTACGAACCTCGAGTTCGAGAAATAACTATTGCGCTTGTACTGATCGTGACTTACGCCCCTTGAAAACCCTTTCGCGCCATACTTAGCGCGACTCGGTTAGCTGCAACAACCCCTCAACCGCTGCTTTGCTTTTTCGATGAATTATTGCCACAGAAGAATGAAGTGCCCGCTCGCTTGATTTAAGCCTGAAATAGATTTCTTCTGTGAGTTGCGCCCAACGCTCCTCGCGCCATTTGCAATCCTGAATACTCTTGTGCCTCAGATGAAAAATGTTACTAACATTAGGCTCCATGGGGGATAGAGTCGTCCCTGTGATGCTCTAAGGACTCATTTTGCAGTTCCAGTGCCTTGCTGTTGGGCTATGGAGTCATTTACTAAGATGAACTAATAAAAGTAAAAACGAAGAACAAAAAAGACAATATTTACAAAACATAGGAGCCACAGAAGGCTCAGACAAAACACTTTTTAAGAAAATGCCCATTTACTGGGCTGTTGAAAACTTCTTCACCCTCCAAATCCTGTAGCCGATATGTGTTATTCGAGAAAACCTCTGAGATTTTGAAGGGACCTATCCACAGGGCTTCAAATTTGCCGTGCTTGCCCTTGTCTTGTTTAGGAGCATCCCATTTCAGTACCAGGTCTCCTACCTGGAACTCCTCCTTCTTGGCTTTCTTATCAAAAACCTACTTGATCCTTTGCTGGTGGTCCTGAACTCTGATCATCACCTGCTCTCCGACCTGCTGGACTTCTACCAGTTGGTGAATCCTTCTGACCATGTCATTAGGCTCTTCTTGATAATCCTGAAATAATTTCGCTACGGGAATGGCCAGCTGAGAAGGGAAGACAACTTCTGCTCCGTATACTAAGTGGAAAGGGGAGATGCCTATAGATCTCTTTGTAGTCACCCGATCAACCCATAGAGCGAATTTCAACTTTGAATTCCAAGACTTTTTGTTGTCATCCAATAATATTTTGATGATCCTTATGAGACTTTTATTGGAGGATTCTGCTCAACCATTTCCCTGGGGATAGTACGGAGTGGAGTGAATCAGCTTGATTCCGAATTGCTCACAGAACTTAACCAGCGGTTCAGCCTTGAATGAGGTTGCATTATCTGTAACGATCTTTCTTGGGTAGCCGAATCTTGTGATGAGGTCTTCCAGGAATCCAATAATTACCTTGTGGGAAGCACTCTTGGTGGGGATAGCTTTAATCCATTTGGTAAAGAAGCCTGTGGAAGTCAGGATCCATCTGTGCTGCCCACTGGAAGCAGGGTGGTTTTTTCCAATAAAATCTAGGCCCCATTGCTGGAAGGGTTCCGAAACAACCATAGAGTGTAGAGGCAGAGACTTGAGCTGCTGCTTTCCTGAAAATCTCTGGCATGTAATACAGGCTCTAACTCTTCTATCTACATCAACAAACAAGGTGGGCCAGTAGTATCCAGCCCTGAGGATTTTGTGGGCTGTGGCCTTCCAGAAGTGGTGCCCTCCACATAGGCCATTGTGAAATTCAAACATGATCCTGTCGGCCTCGTGTGGATCCATTCATTTTAACAGTACCCCAAGGGTGTCTTTCCTGTATAAGATTTGATCAATAAGGCAATATCTGATTAACTTGAGCTTCAGATCTCTTGCTTTGTTTCTCGACAGGCCATCTGGAGGCTGCCACTCCTACAGGAAGTATATGACATCCTTATACCAAGGACACCGGGCCAATGGGGGCTCCCTTTGAGGTTCTCTTTCAGACAACCGACCCTGCTGGATTCCTGAGCATTCATTGATGAAACTTATCCCCAAAGCTTGACAATTGGTTTCAGTCAACAGCTTGGCTAAACCCTGACCTTTGATCAATTTGGTAGGCTTTATTTCCAGGTCAAACTCCAGAATCCTGGCTATCCACTTACTCCTTCTCCCGTCTATGTCAGGCTGGATAAGAATGTCTTTAACAACAACCGAGGGGACGTAAGCGATGATTTTTGACTGCAGGACATAGATTCTGAATGCCTTGAGAGCCTTTACCATGGCATAGGCCTGCTTCTCCATAGTGTTATACCCGACTTCAACATCCCTCAATGCTCGACTAAAATAGGTGATAGGCTGCTCAAGGCCGACCTTGTTTTTCTGTAATAAAACAGTAGCCACTGTGTTAGGTGAGGCAAAGGAGAAAACAAGGAAATCCTTTGAGTAGTCGGGACTAATAAGCACGGGGGCTTCAGTCAAGGCCTTCTTTATTTGCTCAAAGGAACTTCGTGATTCAGAATTCCACCTCACTTCATTTCCTTTCCTTAGCATGGTTGTTATAAGTTTTACCTCCTCGACAAAGTTAGGCACAAACCTCCTTAGGAAATTAATCTTGCCAAGGAAGGATTGGACCTCCTTCTTGGACCTCGGGACTAATAAGGCTTGTATGGCCTCAACTCTGCTAGGTTCAATCTTGACTCCTTCCGCTGATACTATGTGTCCTAGTAATTTTCCCTCCTGCATGGTGAACAAAGATTTCTTAGGGTTTAATGAAATGCCAAAACTCTTGCATTTCAGGAAAACTTTCCTGAGATGACAACATTGTTCTTTATTCGACTTTGAAAACACTGTGATATCATCCAGATAGACAACCACAAATTTATCCTTTTCGCTAATGAAAGCTATGTCCATGGCACGCTGAAACGTGGCCCCTGCATTCATTAATCCAAACGACATCTTGGCGTACATGAATGTGCCCCATGGAGTGGTAAATGTCATCTTTTCCCTATCCTCAGGAAGGACAGAGATCTGATTGTAGCCAGAGAAACCATCAATCATGGACATCTTGGAAGCTCCTGTTACCCTCTACAGTATATGTTCCATATTTGGTAAGGGGTAGTTATCCTTTCGTGAGCTCCTGTTCAGGTTTCTGAAGTCTACACAAAGCTGGATCTCTCCACTCTTTTTCCTTACTGGCACCAAGTTGGCCACCCACTTTGAATACCTCAGTGGTACAATGATATGAGCTTGAAGCAGCTTCTTCACTTCCCTCTCCATGATAGGCAACAGCATAGGATTGATCTGTCTCAACTTCTGCCTAAATGGATTTTCCTCCTCTTTTAATGGGATTTTATGCTTGATGACAGAAGTGTCATATGTTTTGAGGTCCTCGTAGGTCTAGGAAAACACGTCAGCAAATTCCCTCAAAAGTCCAGTGTATTCAGACCTCTACTCCTCTGTCAGACTTCTTGACAATTTGACAAACTTGGGCTCGTTCTTAGTCCCAATGTTGCACCGAATAGTACTAGTGTCATCCTCCGTGGTCTCCCCTTTTAATGACACATCGTTTCTATCAAAAAGCCTTTCCAGAGGAACCAGTCCTCTTGGAATATGATTGTTGGGTAGCTGCACAATGTTACGCTCTGCAATCTTATTCAAAAAATTACCCCCATCAAGATCTTCTTTAGAGATGGAGTCTTGGTCGATATGCATCTATGAAAACTCTTCGACAGTTTCCAAGAATTTCTTGACCTCGAGATCATCCTCGAAAACCTTCCAATGTTTGACATTGTCAGGAATGGAGGGCCTGTATTTTACTTCCACATCATATCTAAATTTGGGCGGCAAGGGTATTTTGAAATTACTTGCTGATGTAGCCAAGGAATCTTCCATTGTGTTCTCCTCTCTTGGGATGAAAGAAATGTTAACTGCTGAGAAGAAACTATCAATTAGGTCCCATACCTCATTTCTGTAACTTCTGAGTCGAGGGTGCTTAGCTTGATAAGTGTTTCTGATCTGTTGGACCACCAAATCTGCATCACCGAACACTGTTACCTTCTGAATTCCCATTTCCCTTGCTACTCTTAACCCCAGGACGAGAGCTTCATACTCTGCCACATTGTTGGTAGCTTCAAATTCTAGCTTGTATGATAGAGATATGGCTTCTCGAGTAGGTGACACAAAAACCACCCTAGCTTCAACACCTTTCCTGGAAGAGGCTCCATCAAAGAACATTTTCCAGACGGGGGTGATGGAGGGAGGAAATTTAGGGGAAATGGTGGGCTTCTTTCTGAGCTTAAGAGGGGGCTCGGGAGCATGGGTGAGATGTAGTAAACTAGAACCTAAATCAGTGTCTAAGGCAAAAATGGGATGGTTGGTAGGGTTGGATTCATCACTGATTATGTTAGCGCTCTGTGATTTTCCTAAGGCTGCTGAGGCAATCACAGAGGTAACCTCGAACCGCTTCGAGTCTTGGATCTAGCCCTCCAAGACTCAGAGAGGGATCTCTCCTTTATATTTAGCTTTGTTTTTAAGGGATGGGTTTTAGGCTAGTTATGAAAGCAATGAACATATAGAGTTTTTGATTTTGAGATGGTTACTTTGGGACAGCAAGGAGGGCCATTGGGAAAATGAGGTCTGCGATTAAAAAGTGATTCACATATCAGATCTGGAAAAGACTTTTACACAGGGAAAGGTAGCAGAAACATTGGATCGATTTAAGTTTTGATGGCGTCGGTTTGAGGAAGAAGTAGGGGAGGTAAAAACCAGGCACAGGAGCAGCTAAGAATTCCTGAACTAAGCTTTAGTAGAAAACATAAAGATCATCAAAAGATGAGAGGCAGAGTATCTGCTGATAAATTCTGCTTCTATTACTTTCCTTCTGATAATAAGAGCTGAAAACAAATTGTAAAGAGGACAGGAAAAAACATTAACAGAGAAAAACACCACCAACATTTCCACACAGGAATCCTGTGAACAACATGCTCATTTCTGAATTGATCATCTAAAAAATACAGAGAAGAAAAAAGGTTTTCTGGTCATACATAACCCACAGTCCAACAATGAAAAATAAAACTACAGGTAGAGACCTCTCACACAGGTCAAAACCCTCTCCTCTCAGCCCAGTCGAACCTCTGTTCTGTCTTTGACAGGTCTATAAATAATAAAAAATCCTCCCAGCCTTGCAAATATGCAGGCTCTACCTCTCTTTTCTAAGAATAGATAATAGTTACAAAAATTGACACCTGTGGACTGTTTCAAAAACAACAAAACAACAAATCCAAACAAGGTCGATTTGGCAATTGCTGATTAAACATTGGAGTTAGTTAATGGTTTGCTGGCAAATGGATTCTAACAACATCACCATAAACAACAGTCGAAGGCCTGAGTTGGTTGAGGTATGCTGCCAGTTGTAAGGATTGGTGATCTAATCTCTGCCTAGAAAATGGGAAACCTCTGCCACCTCCCTGTAACTGTTGCTCATTCATGAAGGGTCATTTCGCCACTTGTCATTCATGAAATGAAACTGTCTCTGGTCGAGCTGCCATCTGCATTTGAAACGCTGCCTCAAACAATGATGCTCTGCCACCTGTGTTTAAACATGCTCTGCCACCTGTGTACTGTTACCTACATAGGTGGACATCAGTTTGAACTGGTCGGGTTCCCTGTTTGCCACTATCCTCAGCATCTAAGTTTAATTGATTGATGCACATGGAGCTAGATTGGTCTCTCTGACCCAAGAAGAAATGAGCATAATCCACTCTATATATCAATAGCGTTCTCACCAAACAACATAGTCACTATCAAAGGTAAAGGATACCTGTTATTCACCAACACCATCATTATGAGTAAAAACTATCAGTGAATCTCCCATGGGTAGCTGGATATGGAGCTGCAGAACAAAAAAAAAATGAAGAAATAAAAGATGATAGTTATGGCGATGATTGAGCAATTGAATCTGATCCGAAACTGTCCAGCTCGGCATTGGGATTGTTGGCTAAAACACTAAGTAATTTTAATTTCTTGTTTTTATTCACCTTCTTCCCTTTCATAGGTGCTAGCTCTTCATCATTGAATTCATATGGATCTTGCGAGTCTTCAAAGCAGGCACTTCGCTTCTTCTCTATTTACCTAGAAGATTGCTACCCTAGGCCTGTCAATGACTTCATGCCAACTGAAACTCTATTGTCTGTGCTCTTTGCTTGTGTAGTTTTTCCTGTATGCGAACCGATTAATCTATCCTTAATATGAAAATTTTCACCATCCAAGGCATGATCATTATTAGAACCTAAAACTGAAAATTCCGAGGTTGGTATTGATGCAAATTTTCTCTTGTTCTTCTTAGAATTTGTGGAGTTCACAACCTTATCCTGTGAACCAGACAGCTTCACTGTTTTGCGACGCCCTCACCCACCATTAGCAGTGCAAGCAACAAAAGGAACCTCCCTGCTTCCTTTAAGGTCTTCTTCCAGAGTTATGACTGTGATAGATATTGGCAACTCAACTTTTCTTGTACAGTTTTTTGAACTGTGAATATCATTAACATCATTCTCAGTCATACTATATTTTTCACGTATCCTAGAAACTGGACCATGTGATTTGTGCCTCAAAAGCAGTCCAGAGAGAGTCTTGATAACATTAATCACAACAACAATAAAGGAGAGCTCTGGTCCCTCACATTTTAACTTTAAACTCATCTCCAACAAGTGCTTCTGATTCTGCTCACTTAAGAAAGTAGCATTTTCCATCACCTTCATGCACTTTAGCAACATCCCTACACTCTCAACCGTTTTAGATGTTCTGGATGATTTGAGAACAACATTTGAGCCTTGGTCCTCTAGAGCCTCTTTTAGAATAGCAAAACAATTGAGAACAACATCACAAACAACATCAAGCCCCCCCAGCTCTCACAACCTTTCTAAGTGAGGGTCCAAAGATTCCAAAACCAGATCTCTAATGTCTGAAGGATAAATAATCGGTTGTAAAGGAGCATGATGGGCAAGCCACAATAAACCCTCTCTTAAAAAATAATCACTAAAAAATCCATTGGCCGACGTGTCTTTAGATATTCATCGACCTCTGGTTTCAAGAATCTGGTGCATCCCATCTTCTGTATATGGCTGTGTCGAAACGATGAGCAGGCAGTCAGGTACATCCCTCAGACACCTCATAACCTTCTCTTCATGCGTGCTCCTCTGCATTGGACACCTTGACTATGGTTCGAACATCTGGCACGGGGTAGGAGCTGCGTTCTATATATATATATATATATATATATATATATATATATATATATAT
>ML796828.1:95964-178207 GCA_009831015.1 Picea engelmannii
TTTTTTTTTTTTTTTACTTTATGTGGGCAATATCCCACATTCATGAGAAGAACTCAACTTTGGGCGTTTAAATGAGCTGACAGTCTCTTGTTATGTCGATGAAGTGAGCCCGAGGATTGGGCTTTGGGGTTTGGTGTTGGCGCTGTGCTGGCTAGTGTGTTTGTTGTTTGTTTGTGGAGTTGAATATTCGGGTGTTGGCCCTAGGCCATTATAAATTTTGTTAAAATTTTTATTAATTTTCATAAAACTCTGCATAAATGCCAAGGCTGAGGGGCCATTTTCTTTTGGCTAAATTTGCCAAACATAGATTATAAAACCCACATTAGGCAAATAAACCCAATTTTACATTTACCCACAAGAATAACAATTTTTGCCTTTCAAACCAAATGCACCAAAACTTGCTTTGAAGTTCACGCGCAAACATTCATCTTATGCTTGGTCATTGTCGGGCGTTTTCCGCCGCCTTCGCCATGCGTCATGAGCGAACACATATGCCTGAGATAGATACATATTAGTCAGAAAACTGATCCCCTATTATATAGGGTTCTAACAGATTATATAGGCCAGTTGGGCTTCCCTGTACAACCTCCTATGTTCTCCTCCAAACACTGGGATAGTAGCATATGTGAGGTCCATCTGCAAAGTCCCCCCCAGTCTTTTTATCCAAGACCTTGATAATAACATACCGAACTTCAGGGGGACATCAGCCACTACAATATCCATGACCACACTTTTCATGGGCAACTGAAACAAGGTCATGACCAGGTCTTTGATAACTCCTAGACATTGAACCTTTATGGAGTCAAAGGAATAGAGGTCATGATAGGCTCGGGTGACTTCTAGCCCTAAATCTTCCATGACAGTTTTGGGCATGAGGTTGTGAGAAGCCCCTGAATCCATCAAGCAGTTGTGCAACACCTTGTCATGTATGTTCAGGGAAGCGTAGAAGGGAGGGGACGAGTCATTCCTGTCTTCTACTGTAGGACCTAGGATACCTGTAGGTTTTTCATCTTGCAAAGTGATGGAGTCTGTGGGAGGGCATGAGGTCTCAGACTGTAAAATCTCAGAGAAGCATTTCTTGAACCCTTCATGTTTAATCAATTCGGTCAAGGGCACATGGATTCTGATTTTTTGAATTTCATGCTCGAAATTAAAAGAAGACGCAAGGTTCATAATTTCTTTTATTTCGAAAACATGACTCTAGACTACAGGAGAGAGGGGTCGGGTCTTCTTACCTCTGTGACTATCTACTACTTCATTAGCAGGTTTCTCTGTTCTAGTAGACTGCTCAGGAACGTCAGGCGCTATAGTCTTTTTATTGGACCTCAGATCATACCTGCCTTGGCCGACACTAGTCTTGTCTCCTTTGCTCAGTTCATTTAGCTGACTGTCCATGAGAGACTCCTCGTATGCTGATTGAGTGAGATGAGGAAAAGGGGGAGTGTCTCCGAAGTAGTGTATTTCAGGATCAAGCTCATCTGTTTCCCCTTCTTCCCCCTCAACCACACAATTGTTTTGGAAAGGGGCCTGAATTTTCTGGTCTTCTTTGTCTCTTCCCCTCTCTCTTTGCACATTCGGGGGAGTAAAATTGTTCGGCCTCCTGAAACATCCTTTGTTTTCGGTGTTATGAGGGCCCTTGTATGCTTGCCTCCCCTCGAATTTCATTCTCTCCATCTCTGCAGATAGAGACTTCACCATCTTGGTCAGTTCGTCCACTTGAGGGTGGGGCACCGATGATCCAGAAGTTTGGGTTTTCGACCTTCCCTTTCTTCTGTCTGCGTCGGCCTTGTTCCTCAGTGTGTTAGCTGCTAATACATTAGATTCCACCTCTATGGCCACATATTGCATTTGAGCTAAGGAGGTGGCTCTTCTTTCTCTCAACAAAATACAAAAATCGGGGCCAAATGCACTAGCATAAGAGATTTTGGCCGAGGCTTCTGAGGGTTTTATTTCGGCAAGAATTTTATTATACATCTTATTAAATCTTTTGGAGAAGTCAGAGATAGACTCTCCTTCCATCTTCTTCAGAGACCTGAACTCTGTCATGTAGTACATGAAATCTTTCCTATCGCCCCATTGCCTCAGGAAAGCACTATCCAGGGCTTCGATCCCAACAATAGATCCGAGGGCCAATCCTCTGAACCATTTCCTCACCTCTCCATCCAGGCTCTGGACAAAGACTCTCATCCAGACATCTTCGTTTTCAATGTTCAGGTTGTCTGCATAACTGTAGAAAGAAGCCAGGTGCTCTTCTGCAGTTATGTCCCCTTCCCCAGTGAACTTGGGCATATACTTCAAGTAATCTCTAGCAGGGAGAGGATTCATAGGATGGGGTAGGATTAAGGGAGCATATCTGGCAGTGACTATGGCGTCCATTCTATTCAGAGGGGGATTAGCACCAACCATAGGAATATTAGGTGGAGGATAACTTGGAGGAGAAGGAGTTTGTGATGGGGCTACTGGGAATGAGTCCCGAAGTGGAGTGGGAAACAAGAGGGGATTTAAGGAGAAAGCTAACGAGCTCAAGTCAGTAGGTGCTCCTCTTTGCACAGGAGTGGTAAAACTAGGCGTCGGGAAATCTTCTGCGGTCCTGAGTCTATGCCAGGATATAGCTTCGGAGGAGAGGGGAGTGACAAGGGTTTCTCCCTCCAATGCCAGACCAGGAGGGGAAAACTCAGCAGGAACACTCCCGAAGTTTAGGAAATGGGAAACCTCTGAAGGAGGCCTATTGAGAAACTGAGGAGGAGAAAATGGTGTTCCTACAGAAGGAGATGGTGGATTACCTGGTTCGACGATGGAAGCTTCTTCTTCAGAGTTCTTTCCTTTTCTGAGAACCACCTCCGGATCAGTTTCAGGTGTAGCTAGAGGCAACTGTGGATGAGACCGCGTGTGTCTGCCTCTGAAAGCCACAATTAATAGAGAAGGTACTCCCCAGCGGAGTCGTCACAATGGAGTCGCCAGGTGCACAGTAGAAATCTTCAAAGGCTCTGATACCCGATGCACCTTCGGAATCAGAGGTTCAATGTCGTTCAATCCTGGGGAAAATTTTCAACTTCGTCCCCGGCAACGACGCCACAAATGTTAGTGTTAGAAGTCACTCCTGGATTGCTTGCAGGAGCAGAGCCCAACGCCCATCAGTTTTTTATGTCACAGTTTAATAAATGGGGTGATCAAATGGATAAAGACTCAAGATGATATAGCTTTAACTTAGAAACCGGGCCTGGTATGTATGCAGCAAGGGAGGTCTTGATCCAACTTCCGTCAGTAAACGGATTAAAGAGTGGTAGATGGAAGACTTGAGAGAAGGGAGAGAAAGACTGCCTCAGGCAACAGGCCTTCGGAAGCTTGAGGATGAAAAACTCTGAAGCCAAGATCCTCTTGGTCCAGAGCTTCAAGCAGCTGAGGGGTGACTTGATTGAATCCTTCAATTCCAAGTCCTTCAACGATAAAAAAGTCACAAGAATCGATTAGAAACAAGGTAACTGTTACAGTGATCCAACCTACATCATCCTATAACAGCTACAACTCGACTGGATCCTCCAATTCCGAGCTGTTCTAACACAGTAAACAAAGAGATGGAAAGAAGTTGACATCCATAAAGTAAGAAATCTCAAATGCCATATACATAAAACAGAGCGACCAATGCTTCATCAAAACTTTACAATCAGGAGCCTTGCTCAACCATCGATACCTCACAAAATACAAAGACTCCATCTATATACTCAGGAAAATTCACCTAATAGAGGCATGTTCAGCCATCCAAAGCGTGGTGTCCCTTCAACCGAATTCAGACGGATAATCCCTGTCAGATGCCACCTTAACTGCACATGACTCCTGTAGGGGGAGGGTAGCTGAGCCATTAAGTGTCTGGATAGCGTGCGCAGACTTCTCTGTCTAGTCGAGGACTTTGGCATGGATTTTCCGGAAAAATGGGTACACAAGACCCTCTCGAGCAGATCGCTCGCCAGCCCCTCCATACTTCGCACTTAATGACTGAGGAGAGGTTTCAACCACCTCTTCTTGCCTTCATTTATTCCGAGCGAGAAACAATATTGAGATCGGATCCGATGATGCCTGGAGATCGCAATGATCCCTTTTGTAACTGAACTCGACACTTTTGGCCTTTTTTACACAGCTCCTTTCTTTCCCCAGGTGACTGCGGGCTGTGACCACGTGCTTATTCCGAAGGCGCTTTTGGCGTTCGTGAATGGGAAGGAGCTGATCCTTGCTTATCATAGTTGCGATGGGCAAAACGCTGAGATGTCTCAATTGAGCGCTACACATCCTTCAAATCTGACGGTCCTAAACTCACCCGACGCTGCTGTGGGCCCCAGGTCCTGAATGCTCTCGCTACTTCGCGTATCGGGATATGATGGAGCTATTTTTTGCGCTTTGAAACCGCGATGGGCGAAAAGGCGGGGAGCCTAATCGTGCGCCAGGTGTCTGCTTCAAATGGATGGCTAAGACTGACCCCTGATACTGTGGGCCCAACTTTAAAAGTTCTTTCCCTTTCGCGATTTGCGAGTTCGTGGATCAAAGACCCTCAGCTCCCTTTTTCTAAACTCGCGATCCCCGAGATGGCGATACGGGTCGGGCCCCCTTTCTGGTCAGCGCTCTCTGCATGTAACCGTCGGCTAGAGCCCAAGTACTAACGCCTCTCGCAACGCGTGGCTTCGCGAGCTGGAGTATCGAACTTTGGCATTCTCCCCTCGCGAAGTCCCGAGACACGATGGTCAGCAAAGGTTGACCCCCTCTGGGCACTTTTCGTAACTCGCAATCTCGCGCAACTAAAAGACATATCCACCCTCTGAACTTACGAACCCCGAGTTCGAGAAATAACTACTGCGCTTGTACTGATCGCGATTTACGCCCCTTGAAAACCCTTTTGCGCCATACTTAGCATGACTTGGTTAGCTGCAACAACCCTCAACCGCTGCTTTGCTCTGTCGATGAATTCTTGCCACAGAAGAATGAAGTGTCCGCTCACTTGATTTAAGCTTGAAATAGATTTCTTCTGTGAGCTGCGCCCAACGCTCCTCGCGCCATTTGCAATCCTGAATACTCTTATGCCTCGGACGAAAAATGTTACTAACATGTCCCATCTAGGTTGTAGACACCTGAGTCCTGCAACCCCACCTACCTCTACCTTGGATGAGACTTCATCTACTTCACAGGTGTTATCGAAAGGGCCAGTAGTTAGGGTTTTGTTGGTGTGTTGTTGAAGCATTGAACCCTAGGTTTTCCCCTGTGCCAATAGGATAATAACTTCTTTGTGGAGTTTGGCACATATAGCGAGGGCATATCAATTTTCTATTATCCACCAATTCATCTCATTTATGTCGACTCTAATTACAATGAATTTTGTATTCTTGGTTTGAGCCTAATTGAGTTGAGCCATGATTTGTGTAGCTTTCCTTTGGAAGTTTTGCATTCCCGCATACATGTCTTTCACTAGGTTATGGAGTTATTTTATGACCTCTTCAGTACACATTTTGAACTCCTTAATGTTGTTATGATCACTCTTGTAGTGTTTTACTTCTTCTTCTAGTGACCTTATTCTCTCATTCTTCTCTTCTATTTCACACATAATGTCTCTCAGGTTTAGCTCTGATGCTAGCATGCATGTGACGTCAACTGAAGAAATAAATAGGGGATCATCTATATTTTTTTCTATTACCTCTGCTTCATTTTACATTGATAACAAAGCCACTGCAACCGCTGGTACCTTTTTATTTTTCTGCAAGATGATCTTTCCCGAGTCCTTGTCAAATCTGAAGGAATTCAAGTTGGCCACCTTCTGAGCATTTAACGGTGTGTAAGATCCCAACCCCAATTCACCTAATGGGGAGTGTCTTCCAGTGAGGGGTATTTCCGTCAATGATCCCATAATATCCATGGACATGGGATCCAGGCCTTGTTCTTCCTCCCGCTTTCCTTTTTACTCTTCTTCTTCTTTCTTTTGTTGTGCCTCCACTGTTGTTGCTGCTTGTTGTTCTACTTCAACTACTATTGTTGCTACTACTTTTTTTCATTTAAGCTCGACTTCCTCCTCTTTTCTCTTATTTTGTGCTTCAACTTTTGTTTTAGCTGCTTTTGTTGATTTTCTCTTTTTCACTTCTTTTCTTTTATTCTTCTCCTTTTCTTTCCTTTGTTGCTTTGTCGCTTATTTTTCTAATATTTTGAAATTTTCCCCATAATTTGATTGAACTTGCAGGATATTCATTCAAGGGCCTGGTCTTGAAATGATTTCTCGAATTGTACCATCCCTTCAAAATATTTCTCGAATTGTGAGGGAAATATTTCACCAAATCCTCATCACAGAAGCTTGGAAAGAGGCAATTGGATTTCCTTTGGAATTAAATATATATATCTATTATCTAGGTTGGCGTGATTTACTATCCATAATATGGTATCTACACACATAAACAATGTTGCATGGGTTGCAATCTTATATAACTCTGACCTCCTGATAGCTTTGTATATGACTAGATCAATATCCTTCTCCGGAGGTTTAAACATTTAGTAGACTTCACCCCACTTAAAAGAGGTATATCTATCGATGAATCCTTTGGTATAATCAAAGACTGGTCGTGGTGTGTTTATGTCAGCTTCTTCCTCATCCCTTCCTGAGGGGATTTCAACTATAGAAGTCTTTTCAGGTATCTGAGATGCTTTTTTTTTTTTTTTATAGTAGACATGATTGGTCTTGCAACAAAAAATATTATATCACAACATATAAGTTTCATCATTAGTACCCATGAGATTGAGAAATAAACATAGACAATGTGATACAATCTTTTTACTTTGAAAAAGAAATAAATTTGAAAGCCGAGGGGTATCTTGTCTACACATCTAGGAATGCAGGATCCCATCATTATGTAGAGGAATGGTAATGAAAAGGGGTGAAAAATGGAGTTATAAAGGGTTTATTAAGTGTGATAGCGTGAAAATCGAGTGTGACTTGACCATTTATACGTGCAGGATGACTGTGGGACCCGCCGTTGTCTTGGTGGATGAAAGTTATTCGACCACCGATGTATCTGTGATGAAAGGTTGTTCTCATGCTAGTGTATCAACGGATGAAGTCTCTTTAGGCACTGATATATCATTGGGTGAAAGGTACTTTGGGCGTCGGTGTATTAGCGAGTGAAGGCTCTTTGGGTGTCGGTGTTATTCTCTAAGACAAAACCTATCCTATAATCTATTTTCCTTTCCTTTGAAGGTCCATAAACGTAAGAGCACAATTGTTGTACTTAAACATTTAAACAGTTAAACCTTTACATCAATCTATAACTCATGACATTATCATAGCATTGGGAGGACCCTAGCTCAAGATTCCTATCTTAACTAAATAAAACATAACCTCAATCTTTGAATTATGCAATTCAACACCATTACCAACATCCCTTAATATTAGTTATCATGTTTAGCAATTTTCCCACAATCCCCACTTTATCATTACTTCAATTTGTCCTAGATGGTTTTCCTTACCTTCCATAACTTTTTAAGCAATTCAATGCAATTAATCAAGTATTCACAATAGTGATACACATGAGATTAATTATCTTCTCTAAACCAAAAACTCCATATTTTTGTAATTTATACCTTTGCACTTGTCATGATGGCTATCTTTATTTCATTAATGGATAGATGTATACAACCATTTTACTATGAAGTGCTTTCCTTATTCGTTCACAAACTTTCTTCAACTCCCACTTGCCTACTTTATTTTATTGTTATCTTAAATTTTATCTTTTATCCATATCTCATCTTAACGTTTTGTAAAATTACATTGATGATCTACATCATCCATCCATATTCATTTAAATTGAATTGGGAAATTGAAAGCAACTTCTTCCACTTAGAAAATTATAATTATTTTGGTTTTATGATCCATATCCTATCCAATCCATTATCTAAGGACACAACAATTTGTAAAGGGTTCCCTGAGTTAGGGATACTCCATTTATGATGAGTTATCCTTTGTTTGGTATTAGTAATTTTGCTATTTATCCAATTAAGAAATTCATTCTCTTTCACCATGATTGTTCCACATTTATTCCCACGTGATTATCTCACCATGATTATACCACCATTACTATTATATGATTGCAATTGTTGCATTATGATTGTCTCATAACCACGCATTCCTAAAAAGTATGCTTCTAACTTCTATGGTTAAGACTATATAACAAGTGTCTTAATAGCAATTCCTCATATCTTTACATGAATATCGAATGCCCTATTCACTTCATCAAGTTACACGAGTCAAATTAACATAATTCAATGACTATATAATAATTCACACATCACTTTCCTATTCTTAACATCCTTCAGTTAGTCTCCTACCTCAATAATTTTAGGCCTAAAGGAAACATTTACGACACATCTTGATTCTTACCCCATATACATCCTTCCATGTTAATAACATTCTTTCATTATCATGTTATATGAATTACTTGAATTTTCAGGCAATGAGTGTATCAAAGTGTATCACCAAACCATGTAGACAAGTTTCATGTGTCTTATTAGTCCTTGCCGAAGGTCAAGACTCTAGCGTTTGCTTCAACATTGACTTAATATTAGTTTTCCTTTGACTATAATAATTTTTATCCTTTTCCAAAGTTTCCAAAGTAGTACATAGCATAAATTAAATATTTTTTTTTATAATATTTAAATTAATTTTTATACAACATGCAATTAGCTATCAACTTCGAACTCTTATTGCAAGTTCTGACACAATGTATTTTTCAATCTTCTATTAACCTAAGTTTTGAGAGTCTACTATAACTTCTCACACAATGCATTTTTTTCCAACTTAGATAATCTTAAGTTTATTGACCTTAAGTTTATTGAATCTCTTTTCAATATGACTGTGATACATTATATCAACTATCAATCCCAAGCACCACCTATGGTAGGTCCATAAATAGACTGACAATTGACTTGGTTACTCATCACCTTCCATAAATGTACAATATCTTTGTCATTCACCACCTCACTGCCTCTAACCCCCCGAGAAATCTTGAAGCTCAATTATATCCTTTTCGGAATCACAAGCTTCTGCAACTAACCTCTGTAATAGGCCTCACTTTGAAAGCAAAGGAAATTGAAAACGTAAAAAAGACATTTTACAAGACATTTTGTCTAAGATAAGTTGCAATTTGTACCAATGGTTGCAGGAGGTAAACATGCGTGAACACCCATAAGCATAATTCATGGTTGTTGCTTCATATTGTGTATCTCCCTATGAAGGAAGGAATCCAACCCCCACTTATAAGTAGCGGCGCGTGAACACCACAAGGAAGGGCCTTCGATCTGTCTAAGGAGTTGTCGAAAATCTCCCTCCAACTTGTTGATGTAGTTTTCAAGGGTAGGTCTTTAGTCAAACACTGATATAGCTACTATATGTCTTGATCTCCCACGTGCATGCAGAAGGGACGATTCAATGAGTGATAAATTAGTGGATGCTTTCTTGGGAAGGTAACATCATATTCCATTTTCAACTATACACAATAGCTTCTGCCCATCGATCGATGGTTCGAGTAATAGCAATCCAACTAGCTAACTCTGTTGATGACCATTCCTTAAATAAAGGAAAATAATGGATAAGAGGTGTTGATTTCAGTTACTAATAAAAATGGGATTGCCTAATTACAGAACTAGAAAAAAATATAAAGAGCGAAGTGAAAGATGATGTGCTTACCTTCTGTAAAAAATACTTCACACCATTTACTTGTATAATGAAATCACTAGATACTTCTGTAGAGACTGACCCATTTCACAGAATCCCTTCCTCCCAAATCACTCGTTGGGATACAACTTGTCTCTCCTCACCCCCCTCAGACATGCGAAGGGAGGTGATCTGGACAACAGAAGAAAAGAGGTGGCCTATTTCAAGAAATTTTTCGAGAAACTGGAGGTTATGCTCTCTTACCGCCTTATTATCTCCTTTTCCAGAAGAAGGGATAACGATTGAAATAAAGCGTGTGATGATGAAGCACATTCGATAGTGTTATTTTTGCTAGGATCTCTCGTCCTGACCATGATGAAACTATGCTTGGGAGAATCAACTATAACCTGGGATAATCATAGTATTTTCCACCCATCTCGATACAACTCGAGTCAGTTTGATATTATATCTTCCCTCCATCGAAATTTGTACCATACAAGCCTTACCCAGCGGCCCAAAATTCAGGATGTAAACTCGTGGGAAATACTGGTACTCGTACCCTATATAAGTATTTTCATTTTCCAACCAGTATGCTATTAGCTAGCACTAGTCTAGTAACTAACTAGAATTGGAGAGTTCCCTAATCACTAGCCAGACTGAGTGGACACCCAGATTGTATGTCCCGATTCCACCTCTGCATTCGAAATTGTTTATATTTTGGGCTATTCAGAATTCCTTTGAGTTATGACAAATTTTATGTTTATGGAATAATAGGTATTGTGGTTCTGTAGATCTCTTCACGAGAACAGGTTGCATGGACACATCCCTCCAGAGATCGACAATTGCACAGAGTTGAGAGCATTGTGAGAAACACCCCACTTTCCTGTCTTTATTTGTCTCTGTTTTCAATAGTGTACAAGGTTGAAACTTGTTAAATACACATGAGATTTGCTGCTAAAAATATGGGCCTGTTGTCAGCCACTACCCCTTCTGAGTTTTGGGCTCGCCTGTAGTTTATTTTTATATTTTTCAATCAATTTCATTTGAATAAATTTACATCACGTTAAACACTAGATAGATTAGACTCGGTTTACTAGGGCTCTATTTGAGCGAGTTGGTAAGAGATATATAGTCATTTTCATATGCGTTAGCATACTTCCTCATTGGGTGTAATATCCATAAATGAAGCAAAACGAGCATGGGCGGTTTCTGCAGGGATCTTTCAAGCAATTCATTGAAAGGTGTGATTCCACCCTCTATTGGTGAATTAAGCATGCTGAGATTCTTGTAAGTAGGACTCCATCCCCCGTTTTCTCATTTTATTTTTGGAAACTTTAATTAGTTATCAGGAATGACAAAATGCCACATAAGGTAGCAACCATGTTGCATAATCAAATCAATTTTGAATTTCATCCCCTGGTATTATAAATTCAAAACACTTGTATTGAAATGAATGCAAGTAACTAAAGAAAAAACCAAGTACAACGACTTCTACTCTATATAGGATCCTACTAGAAGCTGGAAATATCATATGACATGCTAATGTGTTGTAAAATCTTGCATTTCAAAAACCTATCCACAAACTTCTTTGTAGGGGAGAACCCTAAAAATGGAGTGTTAGGAGGTTTCAAAAATCACTTGTAAGTCCTTTCATCTCTCTCACATAAATTTTTTATTCCTGTAATAGGCGACAGGTTGCGTATCAATTTTTTACCAAATTGGTCTAGTTTTGTTTAATGTTAATGTCAAGTTTGATAAATATCCTACAAATATTAGTGGCGACTTTGATAAATATCCTATAGATATCAGTGATCTTTTAGGGTTTCTCCAAGAATTTTTTTGTCCTTGCTTTAATTTAATCAACTTTAGCTAATTTACTGTAATTTGATCCGTGATAACAACTTGTTTCAAATAAATCTTTTAATGACAACGAATTTGATGGAAAGGCATTGGAAACTTTAGCACTTGATTAATGAAACAGAAAAATAGACCCGTGTTACACATTATTTTCGTCACCCTTATGACCGTTAGTGATGTAAACCTATCCTTTGTCTTTAGAAGGATCAATGGCCTCAATTCCTAAGGAAAGAAGGGAGAAGAACTTTGCCTGAGAGAAAAATATGTCTTTTCCTTTGTAAAATCCCTAGTAAGGAGGATCATCGCACCTTGTCCATTTCTAGGGGTGCAATGATCCCAGATCATTGCATGCTACACTAAACCTAGCCTGCAACATCATTGCACTCTGCTCAGTTATAGGGGTGCGACGATTTTCGTACGTGGGAAAAATGAGCATCTTCTTGATGCTTCTAGAAGGAAAAGATTTTGTGGTGAGGTGGCCTCCAATCAGTTTGGATATTACTCGCTTTTCTGATTTAGTGGGATCACCCTAACCTCCTCACCCTATCCTCTTCAACTTATAAAAAGAGAGGAGCTCTCATGGAGAAATTTATCTTGGTATCTTGGGGAATTTAGCTTGGTTGTAAAATTCTTGAGTTTGTAGCTTGGAGTTTTTGGAGCTTGTATGTTGGCTTTGAGCTTTGCTTTGTCAAGATAGATTGTTGGTCTCAGAATCCATGGAGCAAGAAGTGTGTGGGAAGCAAAGAACTGATGGAAGAGACCTTACAACATCAAGGTATCTAGTTGTATTATCCTTTTCATATTTATAATACAGTAATATATTTCTTTCCCATAAAACTTGCTTTGTTTTATTGTATGATTCCTTGATCACATACACAGGTTCTCGTTGAGTTCATTGTATTTCTTTCACTTTGGTTGGCTTGTGTTCCCTTGCAGATTCAATATCACAGGAGCACCGGAGCGAAGCTAGGATGACGATGGCAGGAGGGAGCGATATTTAAATGGTATGTTGCATATCTCTTGTTAAATAGTGAACTCAATAGTTAGAGCTTAGGGAAAGCGTCATATTCTATTATGTTTTGTTCTATATCTAGGTGGATATAGGGAGATCTGTTTATGTCCGCATTTACCGATTGATCCCATAACAAAATTAGCAACCATACTAGGGAACAAATTGTTTTCCTAGTTTTTCTTCCTTTCTTTCTTTGATTTCTTGGGTTCTATTTTCTGAGTCACTGGGAGATCTAGTTTGACTCTCCACCTATTAAAATTCACTGGAAAAACCTTCATGCTTTTTATTTTTTCATTTTTTCCTTTGATTGTCGCACCCTAATTTGAGGAACAGTGCAATGATTTAGGATCATCGCATTTTTCCTTATACAGACAGTGCGACGTCATCGCACTATGGTCTTTTATGCCGTACGACGATTTAGGATCATCGCACTATGTTCATCTTACAACCTGCGATGATTTGGATTTTTTTTAGCTTTTAGTGGTTTTCCCTGCCCAGATCTGTGATAAGTGTTTGGGTTGATTTGTTGTGTCTGATTATAGTCTACTTGATAGCTTTGAATATGCTTTTAGCTATCTTTGAAATAAAAGTTTTAATTTCTTGCTTTATATAGATTGGGGGCATATTTTCATTTGAAGTAGCGAAACATTTTTGGCATTTTTGGTCTTGAATTCTTAAAAAAAAATTCCCCCTCATGGCTGGGGTGGGGGGGTGGGAAAGAATCGTGTATTGGTGTACAGTCTCTTTGGCTCATTTCTTGAAGTTCTCTATATTGATGAGTTTGATAAAATTTTTAGACATTGTGCATTTGGGAATGATAAACATTTTCTCCTTCTCGTAATATAGCTTTCATCGAAGTGAAATATTTGCATTATCATTTATTTGCATTGTTTAGAGTCGGTCAAAACACCATTTAGTCCACACCTATTTCCTTTTGAGTAACAACAACCTTAAAATAAAGCACTTATAAAAATTGATTAGACATTTTTATGTTTTCTGGTAGAAAACCTACATTAGATTAGTTGTAGGGCTTTGGAATAGGTGTGAAAGATAACTTTCTAAATCTGTAAACAAACATAGAATCTTGAGTTAGGGAGCGGTGAAATCCACTTGCTACATTTTGTCCCGGGAAGCCCTTCTAACACAAGGGTCAATCACAAGGTCGCATTAGGACTGACAACGTTACTCACCCTTTTTTGTTGGTATTAGTGTAGAGATTGCGCATATTATTGGGGGTCACTTGAGAAGAAAATCCTGTGGGGACCTTCTCGAGTTGATTTCGGGCTAGATACGTTGCCTTTGTGCATGGATCAGACTGTTGACTATTTCCCCAGGCATCATTGTCACAATTGGTAACCTTAGTGGCCTATCTCTTTAGGGTCTTTACACGAGGTGACTGTGGAAGGGAAAGTCTTCAAGGTACCTAGAATCGACGTTGGACAAACTCACTCGGGCTCCTTGGAGGGTATACCCATGATTATGTGTGGGATATTGCACCAGGGTGTAAGTTCATTAAGCAGGTCGTCAACATAACCTTTCCACCCACTCTATCTCAGCCCCTTCTTACATTTTTCCCACGACGTTGGATTTCATCACCAACCAGTACGTTCATTGTAAAAGGTTTTGTTTGCTTGCTTCCTAGATTTTTAGCATGTGTTGTTTGTTTTCCCTTACATGACTCTAATTTGGATTTGTGTTTAATGGTGTCAGTTCCCAGAACAACCAATGAAGCAACCTCTACTCCGAGGGAGCGTTTTGTTTTTACTTCTTATGGAAACATTGGTCCTCCTCACATTGCCACTTTGAGCCTTCCAGGTCTCACAATTGGATTACCGGTATGGTTGTTTTCCACTCAGGTAATCCCGAATGAAGCTAGTGATTTGGTTATAAGAACTTCCCCCTAAGAGCATAAACCTCATGTTGATCCCTCACCATCTTCACCGGTAATATCTTCTTCACCTTATTCACTTGCAAGGTCTTCTTCTGTTTCATCTTCTTTGTCAAGTGAAAGATCTACGGCTAGTAACCCAATGGATAAGAATAAGAAGAAAATGAAGATTAAGAAGAATAAAATGAAGATTAAAAAGAAGGAAAATAAGCAAGGGTCCAAACTTCAAACCACTTCCGGACATGTTGGAAAGCAACCCATTAATGTTAATCATGCTAGGAGTGTTTATGATGCCAAGATCACCCAAAAAACCCATAAGCCCAAGTACCCTTGCAGGCTTAGTAAGGGTATCCATCTTCTTAAATATTTCCTTGGTCTATCCAAGGTCATAGAAGCATGGTCTACACACCCTTTCCAACCCACGTCGTCAGCCTTTGAACAACATACTGATGACCTCCCATCAACTAGTCAGGATACTGTTGGGAAGAAGAAATGTAAAGTTAAGTTCCCGTGCATGTTATGCAAAGGAAGTCATCTAACTCACCTTTGTCCTCGTATGGACGAAGCCTCGAAATTACTGGAAGACATGATTGTTTCATAGCCTCAACTTCCATATACTTACCATAAGCTTTCTCTCAACCCCCCTGTAGTTGATGGAGTGATCAATCCGATCCCTTCGTTAGTCAATTCGGTTGATCATGTTGTCAATATGGTCACGTCCTTAGTTGAACCAGTTGACAAAGTGGTTGATCCAATCCCATCCTCAATCAATCCCACTCTCCTGCAAGAAAGTGAAACCCAAGCGGTCGATTCATTTCCATCCATTGACCCCATTCTCCCCTTGCAGATTGCAACCCAAGTGGTCGATATGATCTCTTCATCGGTCGATCCTACTCTCCCACTAGAGAGTAAACCCAAAAATGCCCACGTTTTTCTTGTTGATACAAATTCTATTGTGTTGGAGGGAATTCCTCCTTCTCCCGTGGAACCTCGTCCAAGTGACAAGGCCATCCTTTTTGATTGGGGTGCGCTAACTAGACCTCGTCTTCCCTCTCACATTCCTTTCAATATTACAGTACAGGTTTGTGGTCGGGACGTTCCTCAGACGCTGATAAACAAAGGTTCGTCCGTTAGTATTTTTCCCTCTATTGCTTGGCAAGATTTGGGTTATCGTCAACTTGTGCCAGTTATGCAGAATTTGTTAGCTTTTAACAAAAGAACCAATCACCCTTTAGGAGTCCTTCCTCAGTTTCCTGTAACTTTGGGAGAAAAAACTGTCTTTATTGATGTTATGGTAGTCCATGATCCCTTGGATTTCGATTTACTCCTTGGGTGAGATTATGTCAATTCCATGAAAGCTATCGTGTCCACTCTTTTTCGTGTGATATATTTCCCTCACGATGGAAGAATTGTGACTATTGATCAACTTTCATTCATTGGTCCTAAATTCATTACCATGAACTCAATGACATACCTAAATGGTTCTTATATGTAGACAATATCTCCCCTTCCATAGGTCTATTATGTGTCATTGTCTCCCATGCCTTCAACCGTCGATGAAGATGAGCCTCTCACTGTAAGCTCACTATCTTATGACTTGGATTTGGTAGTTGACATGGTGATCTCTTCGGTATGGATTTTGGAGCTTGATCTCCTTACCCCCATCACGAACCTTGACATGGTGTCTTTCCAGAGCGTTGTTCTTCCATCCAATGAATATCTCTTAGAATCCATGGCCAAGTTTTTTTCCCTTGACATAGTATCCTTCCAGAGCATTTCCCTCTTGGAATACATGATCAAGAAGAGAGTTTTGAGCATGGTTTTTTGATTTCAATCTCATTAAAAAATGAAACCATCTTTGAGCATGGTTTTATGATTTCAAGCTCATTAAAAAATGAAACTAGCTTTGAGCATGGTTTTCTGATTTCAAGCTCGTTAAAAAATGAAATTAGTTGTGAGGATAGTTTTTCATTTCTGTGGCAACCTCGTTAAAAATTGAAACAAAGGTTACTAGCATAGTTCTTGTTTTTGTGTCAAGCTCGTTAAAAAATGAAACAAAGTTCTAGGGATTGAACCTAGATTCTCAAGCATAGTTTTGCTTCTTTGTGGCAAGATCGTTGAAAAATTAAATAGATTTCTCCCCTCTTCGATTGAGTCAAGTACTTCGTTATGTATAGTATTTGAATCTTCTTTTGATCCTCCTTGATTTTGGATGAATTGAAGCTTGGGGGGGAATTCTTACAGCCTCTGGAATTCATGCTGAAGTTAAGTCGCTAGCTTCTTAAGTTGGGGGATAAGTACCAACCATCCTTGGATTATGTGTTGGGAAGTCCAAGCATAGTTTTGTATGGTTCAATATTGTGTAAAAATGAAACCACAGACCTCAAGCATATTTTCCTCTGGTTCAAGCTTGTGTCAAAATGAAACCAGGTCCAAGCATAGTTTTGTTTAATTTTAAGTTTGTGTAAAAATAAAATCTATCCCAAGCATAGTTTTTTTTTTGTTTTAAGCTTGTGTAAAAATGAAAACAATCCCGAGCTTAGTCTTTTTTTTTATCCTGCTCATAAATACCTGAGAATGTAACCAAGTATACTTTTATCACTTTTTTGGACTTGTAAAGGTTATATGAAAAAGGAACCCCGCAGAGTTCCCTTTAAGCTCTTTTCAAACTCTCTAAACATGAAAAGATTCTCGAGCGACCTTGTTCTTTTCACACTCGTTAAAGTATTTGAAGAAAATGTCTATTAAGCAGTAGATTATCTCTTTTTCTGTCTCACCAGACTATTTTACGAAAAAGGACATTTTGGAGTTTCCTTTAAGTGTTTTTCAGACTCTCTAAATATGAAAAACCATTGAGTTTACTTTCTTTGGACTCGTAAAATAAACATTGAAATGCCCATATGGGATTGAACCACTCTTTCCTAGGGTTTGTTAAAAATATTCCGAGGGACTCATCCGAAGGATGAGATAACAGTTCAAGCATATGTTATCCTCCTCAAGCTCGTGTAGAAATAAAGAGGCACTCACCAGAAATGGTGGGGGAAAATTGGGAAAGAAATGTATCTAAACCTGTATTCTATGGAAGAGTCTCCTTTGAACATAACACCCTTTCACTCGCTTTGTGTCTAGGTTGGAAAATCCGCTTGCCTCTTGATCATACTCCTTTATAAGATTACAAATTGGTATGTGATCTCTGTTGTTGAGTCAGTGTTTCCAAGACAGTTGTCGCGTCGTCAATATGTTCAAAGAAAAGTTCAACATGGAAATCCTTCTATTGCGTCGACCATTTTTGCAGTCCTTAAGCCTTCTATTGCATCGACCATCCCTAAGTCAGTCCTAAATCACTTGTTACTCTGATCTACCTCAAATATTTTTACCCATTTCGTGTCATTGATGGGGGATACATTAAGGCCCTCCTGTGACGAGTATTTTCTTGTCGACTTCAACTCATTATCCAAGAATTATACTTAGAAACTAATTGGTACCTTGGAACTTGCATGCCTTAATGGCAAGTTTCCTCTCTTTCGACAATGGGTTTTCATTATTGACCCCTGATCGGGAGATTCCACTGGGTGTTTGACTTCATCTCATTAATTCACATTCGTTGGATTGTACTAGAGTAACTTGGGAGTCATTGACATTAATGGTGATTTCCCTCGCACTTGTTAATGATATACACTAATGATTGGTAATCAAATGGTTTCTAACATGTTTGACTTCAACACATGTATTCACATGGTTAGATTCGTACTATAGAGTGGTGGAGATGAAGACCCTAAATCTTTTCTTACAGATTCAGGTTGCGTTGGAGTATATTTAGATTGTACTGTTGCATAGATCCACAGTGTATGTCTCGTGGCTATGTTCAAATTTGAGTCTTTAACACATAGATCCACAGTGTATTTTTGGTGGCTATGTTCAGATTTGATCTAGAGTGTATGTTTGGTGGCCATGACCTATCTTTCTTGAGATGGATCTTTTCTTATCATCATTTATGCTTTGAGTCATTTGTATTCTGAGTATGGTAATGCCTACCTCAGTGATGATGTATTATTGTACTATATTTCTTTGTTTGTTGGCAGGTTTCCGACTAACATGTTCCTTATTCCGTACACACACACTCGACAAAGTATTTCAACTATCACTCTGTTCTAACTTCACACTTTGGGGGGTTCTCTGTTACACATTATTTTCATCACCCTTATGACCGTTAATTATGTAAACCTATCCTTTGTATTTAGAAGGATCAGTGGCCTAAAATTCCCGAGGAAAGAAGGGAGAAGAACTTTTCCTGAGAGAAAAAGTTGTCTTTTCCTTTGTAAAAGCCCTAGTAAGGAGGATCGCCGCACCCTGTCCATTTCTAGGGGTGCGATGATCCCGGGTCGTCGCATGCTGCACTAAAATTGGCCTACAATGTCGTCACACTCTGATCAGTTATAGGGGTGCGATGATTTTTGTACATGGGAAAAACAAGCATCTTCTCGATGCTTCTATAAGGAGAAGCTTCTTGTGGTGAGGTGGACTCCAATCGGTTTGGATCTTACTCTCTTTTCTTATTTAGTGGGATCATCCTAACCTCCTCACCCTATCCTCCTCAGCTTATTAAAAGAGAGGAGCTCTCATGGAGAAAGTTAGCTTAGTAGCTTGGGGAATTTAGCTTGGTTGTAAAATTCTTGAGTTTTTAGCTTGGAGTTTTTGGAGCTTGTATGTTGACTTTGAGCTTTGCTTTGTCAAGATAGATTGTTGGTCTCAAAATCCATGGAGAAAGAAGTGTTTGGGAAACAAGGAAATGTTGGAAGGGACCTTACAACATCAAGGTATATGGTTGTATTCTCCTTTTCATATTTATAATACAGTAATATATTTCTTTCCCATAAAACTTGCTTTGTTTTATTGTATGATTCCCTGATCACATACATAGGTTCTCGTTGAGTTCATTGTATTTCTTTCACTTTGCTTGGCTTGTGTTCCCTTGCAGATTCAATATCACAAGAGAACCGAAGCGAATCTAGGATGACGATGGTAGGAGGGAGCGATATTTAAACAATATGTTGCATATCTCTTGTTAAATAGTGAACTCAATAGTTAGATCTCAGGGAAAGCATCATATTCTGTTCTGTTTTTTTCTAGATCTAGGTGGATCTGTTTATGTCCACATTTACCAATTGACCCCATAACAACCTGATTATTTACAAAAATAAATCTGAAAGCTTAACACAATCACAAATAGGATATGATGGGCATTATTAGGGCAACTTCAACTCCAACAAATTAATAATTGCATACCTAACAACCTTAATATTTGGATTTTCTCAAATAACAACTGAGATATTATCTGGGAAAAACCATGTTACATATTCTTCCAAATTTAGCTACAAAGTTGACAAAGATGATCATGCAGGAATTGAACACAAACCTGACCAGAATGAAGTCTGAAATTTCATAATGCATTGATGCAAGGATAATACACAAAAGTTAAAAAATGTAATCAATATACCCATGCATAATGTTCAAAAGATAATATGGAATATGATTTGAATGACTGGTTAAGCGCAACACGATATAAACAACCCTTCCATCAAATATCTAAAATTTGATTGGAGTTTTCCCCATTACAATAGTCCACATAAATACCAGAGGAGCTACCTAAACAACTCAATTTATATGGGAAAAACATAAAAGCAAGGGTCACATTCAATTCATTTAAGTAAAATAGAGAACTTAATTAGTTTTCTAAAAAAGAGAGATGGATAACATGGAAATCTATTTAGCAGATTCGTAAACCAAATTACTCACTCGGATTATGGCCCAAAACGGAAAAATTCTCTCTATTTTGAATGGAACTTGTCCATCCATTATATATGGATTCTCACATGAATAATTTCAATTCAAACTACATGAAAGACCAAAAACAATTCATAGATAATCCATCAATTCAAGCCCATAGAACAAAAGAAAAAATTTCAAACTACAGATGTTATAGGAATGGAAGATCATATGTATCCTTCAAAAAATCTGATGAGGCATATTAGGAAAAAAAAGATACATTATCCAATTAAACAGTGTATCAGATATGTTGATCTAGAAAGATTATATGGCTAAAACATAGCCTCATGTATATGCTCATTTTGATGGGTTACCTACAACCTTACATTGGAGAATACTAGCTATACCATCTCAACTGTTGTGTTCCATGACTAGACCGAGGAAAAATATATGAGATATATGGAATATGACTTAATTATTTCCTCGGTTGATATATATATATATATATATATATATATATATATATATATATATATATATATATATATAATACANATATATATATATATATATATATATATATATATATATATATATATATATATATATATATAATCCACATGCATATTTTGTCGTAGGCTTGAGGATCACTTAGTATCTCTACTGAACATACACATATAATATTGTAATGAGCTAATACAACAACATCCAAATCATGAGAGCAAGGCTCTAAATGATAACCATATCATATAGGAGATGATATAGAAAGTATTTGCAATCGTATTGTTTGGCAATGGATTATTTCTAACTATGCAGATTGGCATCGATTTTAGGTGCACATAGGAATCAATTAATAAATAACATCGAACAACATAATTGATAACATAGTCGACTGGACGATATGTTAACATCTCATTGTGAGTGAGAGTTATAGTTGATGATACCTATGTGATTTGGTTTCAGATAGGACAATTACTCACCTAGTCGTCCATATTAGTATAGACCCATTAAAACATATGTGCCTCAAGCTTATCAAACATAGACATAACCACAACTGGGCAACATACCATAAAGGAATTTGGAAGGTATAAATTTATTTTCATGCAAAAAAAGAAAAGAAAGAAACTTATGGTGAATTTCTCAGAGTTATTAGGATCTTCAATGTAATATTTGAGATTTGAAGCTCTTTTGGTGGTGGGGAATCTAACCACATGAGCTCTGGTAATCCATAAAATGAATGGCATTACAACTTCTATTGGGGCTTGAAACCAAGCACTGCTCGATGGTGGACATTGGCACCACCTATTCAATTCCATTAGGAACAATACCCCTTGCAACTCCCACAAGAATCTGCACATACCCAACAAGCAATTCACAACATTGACCAAGAATGAATTTGTAATCAAATCCCTTCAAGGGTGAGTTTCGTTAGTTCCTTTGCTGGTGGATACCAGTGTACATGATGGTGAATTCCCTTCGTTCCTTTTCAGTACCCATATGCAATTCTATGGATGTAGAGTACCATATTGAGATAACATATGGCAAGAACGCACAACATAGAACCACGAAGAGAAGGAACCATCAATTGACCATTTGGCATTTCTTACAGCACACATGCTATGGCTGGCCACAACTAGAAATATTCTTTGGGACATTGATATAGTTATATGTTTCCTGCAGAAATTGGGTTATACGTGGAATGCAAAACATAACACCATGAAGAGAAGGAACCATCTAATGATGGTGTTTCATTGCTTGCAACACGTGTTCCATAGCTGGCTACATCTAGAAATATTCTTTGGGACATTTGATATAGTTATATGTTTCTTGCAAAAATTGGGTTACATTTAAAGAGCTTCTGTGAAAGTTGGAGAGGACACCAAAAATGATTTTCATTGATCGAAAGGAGACAAGTAGACCTTAGCATGATTACCATGTCATGCCAAGCCTTACTTGTCATATAAGTAGTACAGGTGGACTTTGAGCGTCAATTTATTATGGGGATGACAAGGTTCATTAAACTTCCTAGCAATTTCAACCGCCTTTGCCGATCCGAGCCATCGAGAAATTATCTGAGAATATTACAGGTTTCATTATATATGTTATTATACAATCCATTGATCCAATAAAATAAGCAATCCCAGCAGAACCCCCATAATGGAGGTGTGTCGTTGGCCATGCTACTATCAGGAGAAAACTACAACGTTGATGCAAATTTCTCACTATGATGTTTAATAATGTGATATTCCTTTCTCGCTTACTTCACGTGATAATATATTATATAAGATAACTCTACATACTATACCTGGTTGGTACTTACAAGAAAATAATTAGGCCCTCTCGTTAATCGCATAGGGTTTGGAAACTCACTTTGAAACGAGCCTAGAAAGGTTGGACTCATTTTCTTACTAGCAAGGGAAGGTAGAGGAAGGAGAACCTCCGACGAAAACATTTTTTTTTTTTCCTGAGATGAGTCGGCGAAGACGCAGACAATTTATCACTAGGATGACACGGTTCATTAAATTTCCCAACAATTTTAAAGGCATATAATGATTGTCTCAGGCAGGTGATCCGCTCAGGAGGTAACCATCCATTGTTAGGCGGAAATATTGTCGTTTAATTCCATTGTAGTATTTTCCCAACCATTTAATTTGTCAATCCGAGGTTCGTAGGCTTACGAAGCACACACACTTTATATGCAGGACTGAAGTAGAAGTAATCTAATCTAAATTGCTGAAATGAAACTAATATAGGAAAGCATGAAATTGCATAAAGGAAAAGCAATACAACATGTGAAGAGTTAATGACAAATAACATATGTGAGCTCACACAATAAATATATCTTGAATTACATAACAATAATCAAATGACAATCATGAAAGCATAAAAATGAAAGAATATGAATCAAAGTTAAGAATCCCTTTCTCTTTTGAATCCTAATGACTACTCTAATTCTAATTACATCCTAATTGAATTCTCATGAAGAGAGAGCACTCTCTTTTATACATGAGAGCCTTGAAGATAAGATAACCATCTCATTATTACAGATCCACTATTCTCTCAACCTATTTTCCATTATTACAAAATATAATCCCTTTAAATACTCACACATATGTCTCATATATCTTAGATAAGATATTCCAACCAAATCTCCATGATCTTCTCCTTTGGAATGGTCTTGAATTATCTTCTCAAATATTAAAATGGTGAGGAAGTATTCGAGAAGTCCTTTGAATTAATCCTTCACATATTACTACACATTACAAAGCTCACACATATTTGAGATATATATGAAAACATGTTGATTTTCTATCATTTAATCACAAATTCCTTTTAAATACTAAAATGAATAAAGTGGATAACAATAAGGTGAAAACCAAGTATATTTATGGAAATGATATCATGAAAGGTTAATGGGGCGATGAAATGTGAAGAAGGATGAAGGGAAAGGTGGATGATAATAGGACATTTTTGAGCCCCAACATACCCCCCAACTTAACTTGTTGCATGTCCTCATGCAACCATGCATGGATCTTCTCAAATTTATTTATTTATTTTTTATTTTTTTGGCATCTGAATGTTGGCTTTGAGTGATGATAATGAATGTTTCCAGGATGGGTTTTACATAAGCAACAACTGACATTTTTCATATGGTTGGTTCTTGTGTGACAACCATGAATATAAAGAATGTTGGTTCTTGTGTTAACAACATTCATTTCTTTATTTGTTCTCTTGTTGTTATGATAATAATTTGCCCATATTTTTACTGGAAAATGTATGCTATCAATGTGCATAAGGAAAACATCACTTATTATAAGAAAGCCCCTTTGTTTTGTATATTTTTGAATCATTCCAATATGTATATCAGTGCTTATGAAGTAAAGTGCAACATAGTATCGTTGGAAAAGAAATGTTCATAACTAGTAAATGAGACGAAAAAATGGAATGATGGTAGTGGAAAAGTGGAGTGATGATAGTGAATAATGTCCCCTACCCCCCAAATAAACTTGTTGCATGTCCTCATGCAATGTGGCATAATTTGTAGAAGTGAAAGAGGAAAGGTAACTGAATGAGGGAGTTTTCCAAATTATTCATTGCTAGCAGTTGAGGAATTACATGATTAAAGTTTAGAAAATAACATACCTCCACTCACCCAAAATGTTGATGAACTATGCAATAGGAATATGACTGATGCGACTGCTAGAGCATGGAAGATGTCACTACTGCAAGATCATATGAAAAGTGATGACTGTTGTCGCTGCGACTGTTGTCGGCGGGATCAGAGAATGCAAAGTGGAGGGATCTAAACTGATGCTGAATGAATCATGGAAAAGAGAAAGTGTGAAAGTGGAACTGTGGTAGTCTCATATGGCTAAAGTCATGCTACTGTAACTGCTGATAGAGTCATGAAAAGTGTATAGTCTTCACCTGCTGCTAAACTTGATGTTACAATTCTAATCATGCGAATGAATGTGTCGATGTCGAGCATGAAAATAAGTCATTGGATTACCGACCAATGATGAATGTCGTTAACCAATGCAAGGCAACTCACCATTGATGTCAATGAGTGCCAAGGTACCCGAGTACATATGGCGAAGTGTGAATGAATGAGATGATGTCGAGCCACTTGCAAGATCTGACGATCAATAGACATTGATGTATTCCCATGATTGTCAGTGAGAGAACTTTCCATTAAGGCATGCAAGCCTCTAGGTACTCAAAAATGGACTCTAGTCTATATCCCAGATAAGGTGTCGAGGTCGATGGGGCAATACTGTTGAAAGGTGGGCCTTAAGGAATCCCACATCAGTCAACACAAGTTTATAAAAAGAGTGGTAGGACTATAGATGTAAAGATCTCAATAGCAACAAGGGTTATGGCAAGGAAATGCAATCATGTAAAAAGGGAGTTTGTTTTATTCAGAAGGAAAACTGAAAAGGCAAAAAGGTACTGAAAACAATAAAGGAAATGATGTATGCAACTCAGAAAGATAGGGATGTGTGAAGTCATGAAAGTTAAGGCAGTGGAAGATGGCTTCAACACCAGGTGACTAATCACCTTTGAAGAAGAAATGGGGCGGTGTTACAACATGAAATTGGGCAAAATGCGAAAGTATGGGTATCACAGCATGGTGTATCATCAAATTGCTTCTGCGTATCAGCAAGTTGTCGCTATGTAACAACAAACGTCATGATGTGTAACAACTTCTGTTTAGTAACAACTCCTTCAAGCTATCTAGCAACATGGTTTTCTTAAAGATCATTGTGTCATGGAACATGAGCGTCCTGTTCCTACAATCAGTCTTTAGTACTAATCCCTGCAATCAAAACTTTGTGAGAGTAGTACAAAATACAAAATGCAAGAGATAAGTACAAATGTGAGCTAATTGAGATGCAATTATACCTGTTGTCTGCACTTATTCACTTCGTCATTGATTTCCACCAAAGTGACTTTAAGAAAAATAAATGAATGTTAAACATGAAAACATGAATTTATTATTGTTTTCAAGAATGTTAAAAAAACTTCCATTTGCAATTTTTATATATTTTCCCAATTTTTATGTTTGTTGTTTGTGTTTTATAATAAAACAAAAACATATATATATATATATTTTAATTTGTTAACAAACAAAGAAATAAATGTTGTTTGTGTTATTTAAATAGGCATTGTTCTTCAAAGTCGGCGTCCTTGGTACTGCAAATAAAATTCACCTGTTGAGTCGACGAGAGATCCTCAGAACCTAAGCTGGCACGACTTGCAAAGGACTCCAATTTATCAGTCACTCTATCATCAAAGTGAACACCAAAAGCAAGCAACAAATTAGCTTTATCTATTGCATAATTGGCATAAACAGTCCCGTGCATGCCCAAAATCCCCAAGTTTATCTCATGCTAAGATTTAAGTACGGGCCCATTAAAGTACGCACCACCGGAATGCTTGTATTATCTACAACTCTCTGGGTTCCTGGCTAGCATTGATGCACTCAGGGCGAAAACTGCAAGAAAGAAATATGGGTAATGCATTCTATTCAAATTCCTTGAGGTAGCTTCGAAGGATGAATTTAAATCTTTGTTGATTGTGACGAAGTCTGTGCTACATCCAACATTCATATGACCAAATGAGCGGATATAAGTTGAGTGTAGATTGCAAGAATTGAAATTGCAACCCTTTGATGATTGTACACATCCTGAGATGATTAATATGTTAATATAACAGATTAAATAATTGAATCAGTGATCAAGGATAAGGTACATCGATGTAAATACACATGGAATATGGAATCTACTTCCTCGACAGTGAAGTCTCATAAAGAAACCAGTCGCCTTCTCCTATGCTCAGTTTGTAGATGCATTTCTTAAGAAATTATGCATAGATGCAACCATAGCTTGTAGCATATAACCGTGACTCGGAATTGAACAGAACAAGGTCATTGTCTTTGGCGCCCATTGTCAAAGAGACGGTGTATTAGAGGCATGAGATCCCCGCAAGCCAGGGCAGATGCTGCGAATGCCAATCCTATTCCTAACCCCAATCCCCCTGAAATCCCTATTCGAATTTGAATGGGAGGGAGGAATCTTGTTTATGAAATAGAGAAACCTCGGGTTGGGAATTAAAGAAAAGGAAAATTGAACCTTGGAATTTGAGCGATGATTTTAAATGCCAGATCATAACCTGAGCATTAATGATAAGATCTGAAAAAAAAAGAATTTAGATGGCAAGCACAAACTCTCGGTAATTAGGGATAATAGTCATCTAGAAAACGGTTTTTAAATCAGTGAATTGAACTCCAGCTGGACACATAATCAATATAGATCAAAATATCAAATTGGTGAATTAAACTCCAGCTGGACATGTAATATAGATCGAAATATCACCAGATCGATCGAGATCAAGAGGTGAACATGTCTAGTGTCGACCGATATGGAATAAAACTAGTTACCTCCCTTGCTGATCGAAAAATCTGCGTATTTTGTTAGAAACACATTTGAGATTTATGGGTAGCATAGCGTTTCGATTTTTGGGAGTGTAGCAAAACGAATATCACCAACACAATAAATGAAAATCATCGTTGATTGCCAGAAGAACAAAATGCCATATAATTTTTCATAGATAATGCCAATCAAAGTTAGAATGACAACTGTAATTATCCCATCGTTAAAACCCAGATGTACTGACACAAAACTAGAGATGCAGGCTGCTTGAATAAACACTCTCAACAAGCACTTACCCGCTCATTCCTTTAGCCAAAAAAGCTGTTGAAGTATGCGCCTTTATCTCGTTCAGATCTGCCATGCAACCACTGCGCATCATAGACATCATTTCGTGCAATCACTAGTCATTACCAACATCAAAGGTCATAGTTTCCACACTATCCGTGGTTGGAGTTAACCAAATATATGATCCACCAGTTTCAATAAGGCGTTTACCTTGATCAAAGCATGTACCATGTAGACAAATGACAGTTTACCCCATCCACAAAGCAACGTCAAAGCAAATACTGGGCACAGAGGTAGAGGCAGTTAATCATGCATTGAATCTCATGTCTGTGGGGGCTCCACCCCTTGCGCGAGATATGGGAAATAGTTGGCTTGATATAACAGACTTGGATTTAGGTTCTCGTGGAATTGCAAATTGCTAATGTTGTTTAGTTGTTCGATCAAGCTTATGCGGTGGTTTCTGTGCATTTAAAATTCATGATATTTTGTTTTTTTGCAGGGTTATTTCCAGGATAAGGGGCGAGGGCAAAAACATGGCTTTGCTTCTACATAAACCAAAAATAAACCAGGGCGAAGGTTTGGGCCTCATAAATTGCAGACCATTGTACTTACCATTTTATTGTTTTTATTTGCAGATGCAAGGATGCTTTATTGTTTTGATTTGCAGATGGAAGAATGCACAAAAGTTTTATTTCTGTATTTTTTTATGTTATAAAATAAAGAATAAAAATAAAAATTGATTTTGCAAACTTATTAAAAATTTGTGAGCAAATGGAAACAAATTGTAGATGAAAAGTAGATTAGGAAATTTTTTTTCATCGTTAATCAATTAATCTTCCTGAAATCAATTAGTCATCCTACTTTCTGATCCTCACAATTTCTCGAAGCACGGAGGAGAGGATACTTATTCTAAGAAAACAAAACTGGAAATAAAATCCTACCTACTCTATGCTAACTGAAACTTAAAGTTTAGTTACGTGTAGTCAAACTTCCAATGGAGCCAATCACGCAATAGTAACAACAATATGTTCAATGGAAATTTCTTGAATGAAAAGTGAAAATATACGAGAGTGAATGAATCTAGTCGCTGTAACGACAAACTAACTAAATAAAAACAAAAAGACTGATCTAATTGAGTAGTTACCTGGAACCATTGTTCAATAAGGCTTTCATAGGCACGATTTTCCTCACTCAGATCATGCTGTAACTCCTCTTCATCTTCCTCGATCTCCTGTTCGAATGATTGTTTGTCATCGGATATGCAGGATTCTTCAGATGTTGAATCTTCAATTGTTTCTGGAGGAGTATTTGAATCTTTGATCCTTGTCAAGATCTCCTCTTCCAAGGAAGAGGAGATCCCAACATCTGCCAGGATCTGAGTGAGTAGTTCCAAGGTAAAACTCATTGTTAAATCATATTGTGAAAAGGGGTTCTTACCGCACCCAAATCAAAATGAAAAAATAAAAAAAAAACACTCTTGCTAAAACATAAAAAAAAAATTACTCTTCACAGTTGCGGAAATTAAAACGTTCCTGATAATTGGTCAGGGGGAACATGAGAAGTCTCCATTCAAGTAGCTATTAAGACCCCTAGAACCAACACATGTAGATCACACTTGCAAAAATTTAAACTAATCTTGCGGAAATTGAAATTTACACCCTAATTACGCTTGCAGGAATTGAAATTCACACTCTAGAGCTGGCAGGGAGAACATSRGGAGTCTCCACTCAAGTAGYTGCTATGACCCCTTACCAACACATGCAGGAATTGAAATTTACACTACCCTACATGTCCTTACCCGTATGTCACCTCGGAGTTAGGATCATGTCTAATCACACTTGCATAAATTGGAATGAAAAAGAAACTAATACCTCAATCTATCGTGCTTCCCCGGCAACAACACCAAAATGTTAGGCATAAATATTGTCGTTTAATTCCGTTGTAGTATTTACCCAACCATTTAATTTGTCAATCTGAGGTTCGTAGGCTTACGAAGCACACACACTATATATGCAGGACTGAAGTAGAAGTAATCTAATCTAAATTGCTGAAATGAAACTAATCTAGGAAAGCAGAAAATTCTATAAAGAAAAAGCAATACAACATGTGAAGAGTTAATGACAAATAACATATGTGAGCTCACACAATAAAGCTATCTTGAATTACATAACAATAATCAAATGGCAATCATGAAATCATAACAATGGAAGAATATGAATCAAAGCTAAGAATCCCTTTCTCTTTTGAATCCTAATGACTACTCTAATTCTAATTACATCCTAATTGAATTCTCATGAAGAGAGAGCACTCTCTTTTATACATGAGAGCCTTGAATATAAGATAACCATCTCATTATTACAGATCCACTATTCTCTCAACCTATTTTCCATTATTACAAAATATAATCCCTTTAAATCCTCACACATATCTCTCATATATCTGAGATAAGATATTCCAACCAAATCTCCATGATCTTATCCTTTGGAATGGTATTGAATTATCTTCTCAAATATTAAAATGGTGAGGAAGTATTCGAGAAGTCCTTTGAATTAATCCTTCACATATTCCTACACATTACAAAGCTCAAACATATTTGAGATATATATGAAAACATGTTGATTTTCTAACATGTAATCACAAATTCCTTTTAAATACTAAAATGAATAAAGTGGATAACAATAAGGTGAAACCCAAGTATATTTATGGAAATGATATCATGAAAGGTTAATGGGGCGATGAAATGTGAACAAGGATGAAGGGAAAGGTGGATGAGAATAGGACATTTCTGAGCCCCAACAGGTGATTCGCTCAGGAGGTAACCATCCATCTGAATAAAAAATTGGAAGGTGCAACGATCCTCATGTAGGTGATCGACTTAGGAAGGTAACCATATACCTTAGTAAAAAATTAGAAAGTGAAATGATCCTCACGCAGGTGATCGACTCAGAAAGGTAATGATCCACCTGAATAAAAAATTAGAGGGTGCAACGATCTTTGTCACTAATGCTTATGATTTCGTTTCGAATATAATGCTTATGATTTCATTTTTGAATTAATCAGGGAAGTTTTGAGTTTACCTATTTATTTTCTTCCCCTCAAATGTGTTAGGCCTCAAGTTTGGCCTCATATAGAGACATTTGAAATCTCATTTATGTTTGATGCTCGCTTTATTCATTCATACCAGTCGGTACCCCCATTGGTGGATCAAAGAGCTCAAGGAATTCTTAGTGAAGAATAGTCAATATGAAAATGGTAATTTAATAGGTAGCATCATTAGTAGAAATGATATTCAACCCTTAGACTGGAGTCCCGACCATTCAAGTAGTAGAAGATATCAAAACTATAAAATAAGTAGAGAAAAAATATGCCACACAGAGAAATGATACAAAGTTGACTCATGAGTGACAAACAACTCGATTCTTCAGTGAGCCTCTTGGAATATTGCTCAACACTTTGGCATCAAATGTTTTGTAATGCTTCTTAGCTTCATCCATTGGCTTGAATGTGAAGGCATCAACCCGATCTTCATATTTTTCATAAAGCATGGGCACTGCATGTGCAAAAACAAATGTTGCACAAAACAAGAGCACAACCAATCAAATTAATTCTGTATTCATTCCAAAATTTGATGAAAAACACTTCACAAGAACTAGTTTCCACAATATATTATCTTAAAATAACAAGCACAACCATATGTGGGACTCTCAATTTATTTTTTCCTATTCAACTTAATTTAAGCAGCCGAGAGACCAACTCCACTCATGTGGCAAAAAGTCTAATAGTGGAACTATTGCAAGCAATTCAAACACGGAGCAAAGTCAAAAAACTATTAGTAAGTCTATAAGCATGTCAAAGAGACCTCAGGTTCCATCAGGTATTGAAGAAGAGGCTTTGTATATACTTGATTCCATGGTGGTTAAGGATGCTAAAGTCGCCCGACTATACATTCTATCATGAAAAACTGATTGCATAATTCTAACTAAGTGCTACTAATGGATAGGGTAGGGTCCTAGACCTTAACAACCATATATAGAATGAGCTGCTACACACTGAAATTGGAATATGCTTGGCTATGTACTACTTCTAAGAATCACTAAACGCAAAGCAACCAGGAACACAAATGGATTTATATTTAAAAGTTCAAAAGCATAACCAGTAGCATGACTCAACAGATGTATACACAAAATTATGCTTACTATGATATAGCAACAAAATTACTTGAACTTGTTATAACAAAGTGGTTGTGGGAGTCTACCCTAAAATAGGAAAATCAAATGTGTAGAGAACGTAACCAGAATTTTTCTTACCAACATAGAAGAGAGTCAAGAAATTATCCCAACTGCCAATCACAGAAAGAAACCAGATAGCTACAACAACCTGTAACAAAACAAGGGTTACCATTGGCATGAGTAATGCTTACTGAAAAGGAAATATTCCAACATCCATTGGCCCTCTCTGCACATTTTGTAAAATGAGATAATTGTATGTTCACACTGACTAATCTGTTTCATCAAATAGCCTAGATGATTTTCTGGCTTGAATTTACGTCAAACATATGCAAATGCCATGCAATCTTATAGGCCATGATATAAGTTTTCCAAGTGTTATGCATCGACAAAATGTTTTGATACTGCATAATTTTTGGTTTTGGCATTTACCCAACAACCTGATTAATAACGAAATAACCCGCACCGCTAAGAGGAACTTGCTCCAACCCTTGCGCCTACATATTAATATTCATTCAATATCACTGAGAGTTCAATTGGAGGAGATGCAATGGCCTTTCCTTTAACCCCCAATTATGACTGGCCTATTTTTCGGTATAAATCAGGGCTATATTGTTACATAACTAGATAAGTCTGTTGACCTAGTCTTGGGTGAAGTTGATCCAACAATGGAGCTAGTACATGCATATCAATAATTGACTACTGCATGTCTCTTCCTCCAAGCATACATAAGTCTAATAATGCAAATGTGTCATATAATGAATATCATAGCGCTTAATATATACTTCTCCTTTTTAACATACTTTAAAATTTATTCTTAATTTTTAAATTTTACCACAGTTTGAAATCAACTTTTATTTTTTACTAATCACGCTATCTTTTAAAAACTTTGAAAGTTATTCATAATTTCTATGTTTTATCACAATTTTTTTTTTAATTTTGTTACCACAAATTTATTTTTAATCACGTTTTTATGTGACTTTTAATTTTTACTAATCACATTGTTAACCACATTGTTATGCCAATCACATTGTCATGTTGGTAGGGACATCGCCACTACAGTGGTACTTGTTCTTCTAGTGAGCAGAGGCATCTCCATAATTATGCGTTAATATTCTATTTGTAAGAAATAGTCAAAGCCAATAGTAAACTTAATACCAATTGGGACAATTCAACACTCTTGCACCAAGGATTTAGGGTTTGGCACTATAAGAATCTATATTTTATAAGCACAACTATTTCAACATCCTTGTGATACCATTCTTGGTCACATTACAAACCTATTACATTAGGGTTAATTAATATGTTTCTTGTGCTTTGTTAATTTTTCCTTTATACTTGTTCATATACCCTATGTTGGTGTTTAGTTGGTTGTTTCATATTCCACCTAAATTTTGTATAACTTAAGCTGTGATTACTACAACCATACACATTTTCCATGTGCATATGAAAAATGTGTGTGTTGGGGAATAAAATGGAACACGACATGAAACAAGGAACAAAATATTGCAGACAATCAAAGAGGGACAATAAATTTCGAAGAATAGAGGTGGCGTCTAAAGACATCGTTACAACACTTAAGCACATAGTATTATGATAAGAAAATCACAATGCATATTGCACATATTGATCTGCATGATATATAGTGCAATATCCAAATACTTCACTTATCATGTGATAATGACCCAAGGGGTCTTCTTTAAAAGGATCAAGATCTAACCAAATCCCACAGAATCTAGAAGATCTTGTCAACAGACAACTGTCAATGGTTAGAGTTGATTCCACAAAATACAGTCTATCAAGTCAGTTAAATGGGACTCGACCCGACCGATTATCCATCCAACTCATAGTCGATTGCAAAGCACATCAATCGATTGCCCGATTATCTTCGACTGTTGGTTGACTATCCAACTGATAGACACATTGACTACTCGACTGACTGGTGTGGTGTGTTGGTTGATCGCATGACCGACTCTGTCTAGATGTGGGTCGACCTCTCGACTGACTAAACCTAGAATATGTGTGATGAACCATCAAGTATTGATGTTCCAACATCCCCTCATCAACACACAACTCTGAAGGTTCATGAGGTGAAATTACATCACTGAAACAACCCCCCAATATAATTGTAGCTTCTTGAAACCCAAGCAAAGTGCAGATCTTGATAAACATGGCTTCAACTAAATGTTTGGTGAAGATATCAACAACTTTATCTTCAATACAAAAATATTCAAGAGAATCAACATCATCATGAACCAACTATCACAAATAGTGAGCATGGATCTCAACATGATTCATCTTACTGTGAGAAAAAATATTTTCAACAACCTGTATGACACTTTAATTATCACAGAATATTATAGTTGAGGTCTAAACAGGAAAACCAAGCTCTCCCAAAAGTTAACGAATCCAAATTGCTTCAGTACCTTCTTGAACAACGCCACAATATTCTTCTTCTATAGTTGACAAATAGACTACCTTTTGTTTCTTGCACAACCACACCAAAGGTCCAGTGCTATAGTGAAACACATACCCAAAAGTGGACTTCCGATCATCTCTGTCGCCAAGCCATTCAGAATCAGTGAATCCAACTAGCGAATCTGAACCATGACAATATTTGATACCAAATTTAGTGGTACCCTTCATATATCGAACAATTCTTTGACTACTTTCCAATGTCTTTCTATGGGATCCTACATGAACTGAGAAACCACACTAACAACAAAGGAGATATCAGGTCGACTATGAGTAAGATAAATAAGATTGTTGACCAATTTTCGATAGAGTGTAGCATCAAAAACAAGTGTTTGATAGATTTTAGTAAGCTTCACCCCAGACTGGAAGGGAGTGGCATAAGGCTTGCATTCAACCATCTTAAAACATGTCAAAAAATCCATTACATATTTGGATTGAGAAATAAAAAAAACATCACATAGTGGTAATACTTGAAGACCCAAAAAATAATGTAGAGTGCCAAGATCTGTCATGTCAAAGGAGTCAACAAATTGTTTCTTCAATCTAAAGATGAGAGAATTAGTATTGCTAGTAATGATTAAGTCATCAACATATACAACAATAATTAAGGTGTCTCCGTTGGAGTGGAGAACATACAGGCTGTGATCAGATTCACATCGTTTGAAGCCTAGCCAAAGAAACAAACTACCAATCTTAGCATACCAGGCCCGAGGGGCCTACTTCAAACCATAAAGTGGCTTCTTGAGTCAACATACCAAATTGGAATTCGTCACAAAGCCAGGTGGTTGTTCCATGCAAATTTATTCAGATAGGTCGTTGTGAAGAAAGGAAATTTTCACATCCATCTGATGAAGTTGCCATCCAAAATGAGAAACAAGGGAAATAATTAATCAAACTGAGTTCATATTTGCAACAGGGGCAAAGGTTTCAATGTATTTGACGCCTTCTTGTTGCGAAAATCCCTTCGCGACGAGGCATGCTTTATGTCACTCAACAACATCGTTAGAGGTAAATTTGGTCCTGTAGAACCATTGGCACTTCACAATGTTCTTTCCATGAGGTGGGGGAACCAAGTCCCAAATTTGATTCTTCGACAAGGAATCAATCTCAATCTTCATGGCCTGTTCCCATTCAGTTCGTTCTTCGACATCAGAGTAGGTAAAAAGATCGAAGGTTTCAAGGACATGAGTTATGAGGGAAACACTGACATGTTGCTTTTGACTTTGAGTTTGTCATCCACATGAGGCATCTCCAGCATCAACTCCAACGACTTCAATTGTCTTGGAAGCCCAACGGGGTAGACAAGAAACAGGTGAACTGTGGTTCACTTCAGTAGAACGATCATAAGTCAGAGGGTCTGTAGTCGATGGACCATTTGAAACAAAAGATGATGGACTAGTCGACTATAAGATCGACGGTCGAGTCGAAACATGCATAATATTCAATGGACCTATTGAAGGACTGAAGAGAGGAGTAGGAGAACCAATGTCCTAGACAACATCAATGGGAGCATCCTGCAACAATCTAGAGGAGGCATTTTAACAACTTGACTCCGAAAGACTTCTCATCAAACCAAACATTACGTAGGATAATAATCTGTCGTCAGATGGGATCAAACAGTTGATATGATTTAGACTCTTCAAAGTATCCCATTATGATGCAAGAATGATTGTTTGCATCCAATTTCTTTAAAAAATCATCAGAAATGTGAGCCCAGGAAACACATATGAACACACGAAGGTGTCCAATTGAAGGTTTCTTCCCATACCATCGTTTGACTGGAGTCATGGAAGGAATCGCTTGAGTCGAGATGCGATTGAGTAGATAATTGACACAATACACCGCTTCATCCCATAAGCGAGGAGGCAGGTCTTTAGCCTGCATAAGAAATCTAACCATTTCGACTAATGTCTGATTCCTGCGTTCTACAACTCCATTCTGCTGAGGTGTGTGAGGAATCAACCTCTGCCAGGAAATACCAGATCGAAGTAGGATCAATATTTCTTAAGAGATCAATATATCTTCAGGGATGATGTTTCCCCTAACACTGATAATGCATGTTGACGAGAAATCAGACTATATGAAACTTAGATATATAAAATAAAACATAGATCCATGAGAGGATGAGTTTCTGATACATTTTCCTTTAAGAGAAGGTATTTTCTTCATCATAATTAGTCCTTATATAAGAATGACTTTTGATTAATTGTGTTATAAAAAGAGACCGATTTATGCTAATTCCTTGTGAAGCCTCAAGGTAAGGACCCTAAAGTGCAAGCTAAATCCAAGGTCCATAGTTGTAGATAAAATTTACAGCTTATAAATTCATTGATTTGCAAAGGGTCCTAACAACTTAAAATTAAATTGAATTTGCAATATTCCTTCTTTAGAAATACAACCTTGAAACTTGACTAATTCCCATACATACATACATACATGTGTTTGTATTACACACATATGTGTCACACCCATCTTAACGATTTCTTAAAAAAATAACTAACTAAATTCTTAACGAAAATGGACTTCTCCACATAAATCATAATATAAGCATAACCTTTAATTGCTCAACTTAATAAGACCTACTAACTTTAAGTTTAAGGGAAATAACCTATTAACCTAATTTTGTTAAAAAGAACTTACTAACTTTTGAATTATTATAAAAATAAACTACTCATTTTAAGTTTACCAAAAACATGATAATTTTAGGGGAAGAATAACTTAAATTGAATAAACATTAAAAGAAAACAAAAACGATCAATGGGTGAAATTGGTCCCCTTTTATGAGGAATATTTTACTTTCTTTAATTAAAAATTAATAATGCAAAAAACAAAATACCTCTCTAACCCTAATTCTCATTTCATTCTTACTTCTCACTTTCTTCCTTCCTTCTCTCCTTTTCATCATCTTAGGGTTTCATGATGTGGTAATCTCTTCCTCCATGCATTTGTTTTGGCTTAATTTTACTTAGACCTTCACTAATTACTTGTTATTATGTCATTGTCGTGCAAGTTTGGAGGAACAAGCACCCACTTAATCATGTTTATTGTACGGCTCTTGAAAATTTCTTGCAAGTTTTCACTTAGTTGCATAGCCGCAACCATTTTGATTTACGAGTTTTTGACTCTTCCATTTTGTTTTCTTTTATTTATTATACAAATTTCCATTTCATTTATAGTGCAATCTTTAGTAGAATTCATATATTCTAATGTGTTTTTAGGGGATGAACTAGTAAATAAATTAATTAAATTAGTAATAATAATTTATTTGTTTAGGAGATTTCATTCTTTTTAGAGGTTATGGTCCTCTCGTCAACTATGCAAAATGTTAGTTTGAGAATTTGTAACCATGGAATACTATGTCCAACACCTTAAGCTTGCAACCATGGTTTTTATGGTCAATCTTAATGTTTTTTTTTTTTTTTTTAATTTCATCAATTTAGCTAAGTTATTTTATTTTATTTTTAGGAAATTTAGATTAAATTTTTTCATTTTTCTTTAAAAAAGAAAAAAATTGTAGCCTAATTTATGATTATAGTTATGCACACACTTATATTTTTCACCTAAATACAAACATTTTCCATGAACATATAATATGTTTTATTAATATTTTCGTCAAATCACTAATTATACATCCCAATTTTTTAGGTATATTCGCTACATATGGATGTAGTTAGTAGCAACTACTCTTGGGAATTCCATAAATTTTCAATTGAAGTCATGTAAAATTATGTAGGAAAATAAAATGTTTTTAATAATTCACCTCTATTATTTTTTTCACTTCTTTCAACATGGAGGTGATATATTATATTGTATATTAATGTGTATATTTTTTTCCATGTATTTTTAAAGATATTTTCCATTGCTATTTTTTTGTGGTTGTAAGTTCCCTTTAATTGATATGAAAGTTCTCTTTTTCTTTAAATATTCTTTCATAATATTTTTTTTTTGTTAATTATTGTCAATGATGCACATGTGACACAAACAAAATGACATTACCAAATTTTAAAAGTATTAATAAGAAATCAATCAATTATTGCCTAAGATAAATGATATATATATTTTACAAATATGATTTGATTATCAAATAGTTTAATAAATTATGATTTATGTGGTTTAAAAAAAAACATTAATCAACCCCTCCAGATTGCAACCATGGCCAACACAACCCCTCAAAGTCGTGGCCATGAAAATCCATGGCCAAACACCTTGAGGTGGTGACCATGGTAAACCCCCTTCCTTAAGGCATGGCACCATGGCACAAGTAATTTAAAATTGGTATATGGAAATAATGGATAAGAAACTATTTTGAGAATAATAACTTCATCTCATGGAATACATCTTTCTTATATTTTTCAAAGTAGTGTTGATTCTAATTTGGAGCTACCAATGGGTGAATGCAACGATATGATAAAACCAATGTTTAAGTAGATAAGGGGCGAAGTTTGTAAATCAAGCGTTTTATATTAGTTGATGGGACCCAACAACTAAACCAAGATTTTGTTGCTCTTTTGCAGTTTTGCTCCAATGTTGAACTAAGACAATGGTGGGATAAGAGAGGGTGAAGTAGTATGTATTAGTGTTTCAATTTTGATGAGACCTATCCAATGTAATGATTAACTAAAGTGATTAAAATATTGAGGAAGGAGAATTAATACCATTGACCAACGACTCAACAAGCTTTGCCCCCACCAAACCAGCGTTCCCATTAATGCAATGAAATGAAGGGACCCATGCAAATTACTTATCCCCAATAGTGAACTCCAATGCATGAAGTTGGCATATGAAGTGGAATTGGTAAGGGCGTGCTTGTAATGCCTCATGTTAGCTTTTAGAATGAAACCATATTGAATTGAATTGCAAAATATATCTATCCTATGTAGTTTTACCATTTTGCCACGGTTGTATTAGTTTACTAATCTCATTGTTCCAAATCATTTGAACCATTCTCAATATGTGTTATTGTATTTATAGAAGATTTGAAATATGTTTAATTCAAAATAACATATATTTGCAATACCAACAATGTTTATGCTAAGTGTTAAGTTATTGCACTTATAATAGATATGAAATAACATATATTAGCAATACCAATAGCATTTGTGTTAAGTGCTAAGTTATTGTACTTATAACATATATGAAATATGCTACTTTTATGGTGTACAATGGAAATGTCAATAGAGTTTGTGATAAATATATATTAGTTGTTTTATATGTCTCTTAAATCACAATTTATTGTATAAATTACAAATTTCATGTATTTTTTTTTTTTTTTTAAATATAGTATCGGGTAATTGATTGTTTCTATTTAAAAATCCAGTTCATGGGTGTAGCCTTAACAAAGCTCTTGCTAGTGCAAGGAGATATAGGTTAAAACCCCAACACCCATTTACTTTCAACATTACTTTTACTTTTTATCTTACTTATTTTCCTCATTGGTTCATATTGTAATGTTCCACAACTTAATCGAGGAACATTACTTGCGGAAATACACATAAATTTGAATTTTTTCTGCTAACTAAAATCTTGTAGATTACCAGCTACGAATTATACATATATTTAACTATATGCCACTACAACATGCTGAAATGACATGAATGCCATAAATAAACTCATATACAACAACATATAAATCATTCCCATTCACAGAGAAAAATACATAACAATTAAACTCATACATTAACCCAAAAAATAGATAAGCACTTATCTTTTTAAAACAGTGGTGCAACCAACTGCTTGGGATGGAAATTCCATCCAACCATATAATTTTTGTTCCAGATCTCAGTAGCAAGTCACCCCTGGGCTAGGGGTAGGAATCCAAAAGAAAAGGGTGTCTCTCACTATCCACTCACAACTCAGATATCCCACAATCCACTAGTATTCCCCTAGACATATCCTGATTTCCACCAACTCTCTTCCTCTTCACCTATCCAACCCATGGAATGTGTCCCTTCACTACTTCCAGTCCATTGGGCTACACCATTTGTTTATCTGGGTCTCTTTGGTACAAGTAATTGGGAATATCACTACTAGGAACTCAAAGGAACTCATTGTCAAGAACAACTAACATGAAAACAACAACAATCACTTGTTGTTATGGTGCAACTCACACAAAAGTTCACTCTTCAGGCCTAACAACTTAACTCTTCAGTATCAACTCCAAAATTCTCTATAATTCACCCTCCATTGTTTCTCTAGCTCTAATGCTCTTCTCCTATGTTCTCTACCTGTTGTTCATGCAAAAACACGAATGTAAAAACTACACTCTTTGGCCATACAAATTTCCTTTCCTCCTAAGCCATTTGATTGCTCACTCTACCCAATGTTGATTGTACTTCAGCCCCATGCTCCCAATAACTATGGGATGCGACTTTTTACACCCACCCTCTTACATGAGTTTAATGATTGGGCTCTCATAGACTCAACCAAAAAAATAGAATATTGTCCCCAATGATAATTAATTTAGGAAAGTGGGTTTGGATTAATGCCCATAAATAATTTTCCATTTGGACCCCTCTTAGACACTCCCTGTTCGTAGGGAAAATTTTAGGGGATAAATTTCGCAAATGGGATAATTTTGCATGGTTTTTCCCCAAAACATATTTGCCAATTTCCATTTTTTCTAAAATCGATTTGCGCAAATTCCGTAGAATAAAATTGTTTCACCTTAAAAATCACCAAAAATTTATGGAAACTATCTAAAATCCTTAGAAATTCTAATATTTTTACAAAAATATCACCAAATATATAACATTTTGCATATTAAGGACTAGCTATATTAGCCCAAGTTTCTACATTTTAATATAAATTTCGATCCTTTAAATTATTCTTGTCTATTGGAAAATTGATTGTCATTGATGTCAACCTTAGAAGAAGTCCTAAAGAAAATCCCATAATCCCCTAAAAGTGATATGATGTGTCCACTTGAAGAAGTCTTGAAGAGCCTTGAAAGAGCCTTGACATAAGTGTATATAACTCCAAAGTGGTCCCCTTATGGCATATATTTTAAGCATGTCCCTCATGGGATGAAATAACATGTGGTTGTTTCCACATTCCCACTTTGAGTGTTACACAAATGGAGCCTTGAAGGATCCTTGAAGAATCCCTAAAAGCAAGTGAAGAAGTCCCTAAAGTCAAGTGAAGAAGCCCCTAAAACCAAGATAAGAAGCCCCTAAAAACAAGAGAAGAATCCCATAAATCCAAGTGAAGAATATCCTAAATCCAAGAGAAGAATCCCCTAAATCCAAGTGAATAAGCCTCTAAATCCAAGATAAAAATCCCCTAAATTATAGTAAAGAAGACCCTAAGGTCGACCATCCTTAAGGAAGAGGTGGGACCCTTGGTCGCACCCCCTCATGTGGAGAAGACTCATATAAATGAGAGGAGCCTCATTTGGCATTTGGATCACACCAATTTGACCTATCCAAGGAATAGGAGGGAATTTCAGCCTAGAGAAGCGAATTTCCAAGGGAATATGAAGTGAGGAAGGGAGAAATTCTAAGGGAAGATGACGTACTATGATGATTTGTTATAGGCTTTTATTTGAAGGTCATCTTGACATTTTTGATATAATTTTTTTTCTGGTACAAATTCCAGATCTTGACTCATTACAAGTTTGGAGTTATACTCAGTGGAAGTTGAAGTTTTTAAAACTAGGGTTTTCTTCTTCAAAACGAGTTATCTTTACATTTTTGATATAACTTTTTTTGGGGGATGATTCAAGGAAAACAAACTGGAGGAATTTCATAGAAGATATCAAATAATATTGGGTACAAGTTTCAGATCTTGATTCATTACATGTATTAAGTTATACTTGTTGGAAGTTAGGGTTTGTGAATAATCCATAAACTAGTTCCAAACATGTGTTTGAGATAAAATAATTAAAAATGAAGCTTGGTAGGTCCAAATTGAATTCCACTTGTTGCATTAGAAGGAAAACATATCCTAATAAATGAGGTCAAAGTTTCAGAATAAAAAACAAAAAAATGAGCTCATGGAAAATCTTACAGTTTGCAGATTTGAGGTATAGTTCTGAGCAATTTTGTATGTAGATTTAAGAAGTAATTTTGGGATTATATTCAAAGGTTGATTTGATCCTGTATCATCATTTAAAAAATTCCAATGGGATTGGTGTCTCCTTACAGTAGGTGCTGGTAAACTCAGGGAGTGGGTGCTTCCTTCAAGTTGGTGCTTGTCAAATCTTCAAACTACTTAAAAAACATTTATGTGGTTTTCTCCTAGTTGGGTTTCCACGTAAACATTTGTGTGTAATGCGTATGAGTTTATGTGATGATGAATGAAATGATTAATGATTAATATTTATGTAGTACTTGAAGGTTAAAATTGTTGAAATAACTCTATACTGATTCACCCCCCTCTCAAGTCTTGTTGTCGTACATGTTGTGGTACATGGTTGATGTTTGGTTGGCACATGCTTTGGTACATGGTTGAGACACATATCTTGTGATGGTATGTCGGTGATCTTGGTACATGCTTGGTATAGGCATGTGTTGGTGATGTTGGAAATCTAGTTGAGAGATGTCCTTGGTAAATGATCCATGTGAGAGGATATGGTTGAGTATTGGTGATAGTGATAGGTTGGACAGGTTGACGTGACAGCTTGGATATAATGATAGGTTGAAAAGTTACAGGTTGATGTGATAGGTTGGATACAGTGACATGTTGAAAAGTTACAAGTTGATGTGATAATGACAATGGTAATGAGAATGATAGTGATAGTGGTAGTGATAGTGACAATGAAAGTGACAATGGCAGTGGCAGTGGTAGTGACAATGGCATTGGTAGTGCCAACATTTGTGGCAGTGAAAGTTGGTTTACACTTATATTTTAGGGCGGTACTACGGGGCAAGGATAGTTGGTTGTAGTCACCTTCTGGTTGGAGCGGGAAAACATAGGGGGTTGTAGCCTCCTTTTGGGGTGAGCTAGAGAATTCATGGAGTTGTAGATTCCTTCAGGTTGGAGCCTAAGAATGGGGGTTGGATCCTCCTTCTAGTTGGTGATGGAGAATTGGTAAGTTGGCGCTTCCAATGAATGCTTTATTTTGATATATAAGAAAGCATTATGTGGTTTTCTCCCATTTGTGTTTCCACGTAAATTCCAGTGTACTATGTAATTGATGTGATGTTGCTTATGTTTATATTCTCATGATATAATGATGATATATTGATGATACACTAATGATACACTGATGATATATTGTTGATTAAGTTGAATTTTATATATTGTGGTTAAAAGTGGTAAAAGTGCTCATACTAATTCACCACCCCCCCTCTCAGTATTCCAACAAAATCAAGTGCTTACGATCAGACAATGTGTTAGCACTAGAATTCAACTCTGAATTGCGACAGAGGTAAGCTTGATACCTATCAGATTTTTATGTCACAGGTTGGTTTTCAAAGAGGTCAAATGGGTGCAAAATAAAGATGATATCATCTTAACTTAGAAAAATGGACTAATATGCACTAGCAGGTGAGGTCTTGATTTAAATTCAGACAATAATTTGTAGTAAGGGTGAGTAGGAGGAATACGTCGGTGAGAAAATGCAGAGGTCTTCCAAGGACATCAAGTCTTCGGCAACCCAAAGAAGAATAATTTAAACACAAGATATTCTTAAAATTTAAATCTCAGAGGAACTAAAAGAAGATGAAATAACATTATAATCAAACATACATCATAACACAGTCACAACAATCCATGTGAATCATTCAACCATGAACTCTTTCAGCATCAGAGGGAAGCAAGAGGGAGTAAGAAAGCTGACTATCATCAAACAAGATGTCTCAAATGCATATACATAACCAGAGAACCACAATGTTCATTAAAACTTTACAATACGAGAGATTTTATCTAACATCCACCATTACAAAATATAAAAGTTGAGTATATATACTCAGAGCAACTCGCCCCCTACAGAGGCGCACTTTGACTACTGCATTCAAGGCTTGACGTCCACATCTTCTTCTGTCAGTCTGCACCTGCATTCTTCTGTCAGACGTGATCTCAGATCAATATGGATTTGGTAGGGAAATTTATCCATTGAGGTACTACAGGATGACCACTCCAGAATCTCCATGTCTTCCATTTATGGGTGAAACAAGGTTTCAACTACCTTTCCTCGCTTCCATTAACTAACTTGTCTTGGGATCAGGATGATGCCTAACATCCTTAAATTCCCCAGGTGGTACCCATGACTTCTTCAATACGGCTTCAGAACCTCGGGCTTTGCTGCTTTCCTTCTGTATTCAAACCTAGGTGCTCTCGACTCTTTGGCACGACTTCTTCTTATTGTACCATGTGACCACGGGCTGCAACCTTTGCACTTAACCAACTAAATTTTTGGGACTTCTCATATCAGGAGTTCTCACGTTATCCCTTGTTCAAACTTTCGAGTAGTGAAGTTGCGACTGCTCCAGATCATTTCACGATCTCACGTTTCGCGAGATCCCATAACTCGTCTCTTGACTGCTCCCTTCTGCGAGTCAGCAACATGTTGATCCAATGGTCTGGCTCTTTTGTTTGATTGACAACCATGATCACATCAACATTTCAGGTATCGGGGCTTCGGTCTATGGATGCACTTTTAGAACGAGAACCCCGGGCTCCCGATTCCCGAACCTTCGGAATTTTCCAATGCTATATCAACGACCCTTGGCTCTTCATGATTGAACGACCCAGATTTACCTTTTCACGAATCGGGACTTCACGATTCTTGGTGAACAACTTTATAACATTTTGAACCCCTGATTACCGTGCTTGCTTGCCTTCATTGAAGACTAAACTTTCTCACTCGCGTGATTTTCATCTACTTCAAACCACCTCAAGTGTTGCGCTCGATGGTCGTGATTGCAGCTTGAGAATGATCACTTGGGTGATGGACTAGAGGCTTGGCGGAAAAAGAGGATCAGTGATAGAGGAAAAGGGAAAAATGCATCGGACCTGGGGACAACATAAAGGCCCATGGAAGATGGCTTTCAAGAGATCTGGAAAGGAAAAAAGGTCAATCAACTAGATAAAGACAAACGGAAGGAAAAACACAAGCCAAGGAAAAATACAAATCGGGTCTGCACAGGGAGAAAAGATAGGCAAAATTGCAGACCCAAGCAGGAAACACGACTCCAAAGATTTTGACGAGTTTATGTGCTAACATTAGGCTCCATGGGGGATAGAGTCCTCCCTGTGAGGCTCTAAGAACTCATTTCACAGCTTCAATGGCTTAGTGTTGGGTTTTGGAGTATTCTATTGAAAAAAAACAAAACAAAATAAAACAGAGATGGTATTTACAAAGGTGGGACGCCGTTTGCGGCTTTAAATAATTTTTTTTTTTAGGAAGTTCCCATTTACTGGGCTGCCAAAAACTTCATCTCCCTCCAAATTCTGTAACCTGTAAGTGTTATTTGGAAACACTTCGAAAATATTGAAGGTACCGATCCAAAGGGCATCAAATTTTCCATGCTTGCCCTTGTCCTGTCTGGGAGCATCCCATTTGAGCTGGAAATTATCTTTCTTCACCTTTCTGTTGAAGGCTTACTTGAATTTCTGTTTACGGTCATGTGCTTTGTCCATCACCTGCTCTCTAATCTTCCGTACCTCTACCATCTGATGTATCCTCCTAATCGTATCATCAGGTTCTTCCTGGAAGTCTTGGAAGGACTTTTCCATAGGCAGGGCCAACTGAGAAGGGAAAACTGCTTCAATCCTGTATACATGTTTGAACGGGGAGATGCCCAGGGACCTCTCTATTGTCACTCTATCAGCCCATATAGAAAATTTGAGCTTTGAATCCCATGCTTTCTTGTTGTCCTCTAGCAATATTTTGATGATCTTTACCGGGATTTTGTTAGAGGATTCTGCTAATCCATTGCCTTGCGGATAGTAGGGGGTAGAGTGAATCAGTGCGATTCCAAATTTCTCACAGAACCTGATCAAAGGTTCAACTTTGAAGGATGCAGCGTTGTCAGTGACAATTCTGGTCGGGCAACCAAATCTTACTATAATATCTTCCAGAAAACCGATGATCACCTTATGAGAGGCGTTCCTGGTGGGGATAGCCTCTATTCACTTGGTGAAATAAACTGTTGCAATTAGGATCCATATGTGCTGACCACTTGAAGGAGGATGAATCTCCCCGATAAAATCCAGACCCCATTGTTGAAAGGGTCCTGAATCTAGGATAGGCTTCAATGGCAGAGACTTGAGTTGTTGTTTTCAAGAAAAATTCTGACATTTGATACAAGCCCTGACTTTTGCACATACATCAGTGAATAAAGTAGGCCAGTAGTACCTAGCCCTGAGAATTTTGTAGGCTGTGGTCTTCCAGAAATGATGCCCCCCATAGAGGTTGTTATGGAACTCGAATATAATCTCTTTGGCCTCCTGTGGGTCTAAACATCTCAGAAGCACTCCTAGAGGAGCTTTCCAATACAAGACCTGGTCAATAAGGAAATATCTTTCTTCTTTGAGGTTTAAATCTCTTTCCTTGTTCCTTCCCATACCATTTGGGGGCCACAATTCCTACAGAAAAAGTATAATATCTTTGTACTAAGTGCATTCTGGTAACGGGGGGTTGTCCCGAGGACTTGTATCATACAATTCAACTTGCTAATTTTTTGAGCATTCATTGATGAAGCTTACCCCCAAAGATTTGCAATTAGATTTGGCCAATAGTATGGCTAAACCTTGACCTTTAATCAGTTTGGTGGGCTTTATCTCTAGGTCAAATTCAAGGATTTTGGCAATCCATTGATTCCTTCTTCCATCTATGTTTGGCTGAACGAGAATTTCCTTTACGACAATTGAAGGAACATAAGCAGTGATTTTTGACTGTAGGAGATAGACTCTGAAAGCCTTGAGATCTTTAACCAAAGCGTAAGCTTGCTTCTCCATCATGTCACATTTCACCTCAACATATCTCAATGCTCGACTGAAAAAGGAAATGGGTTGCTCCAACCCTTCAGTATTTTTTTGCAACAAAACGACTGCTATTTATCATCTGAAGCAAAGGAAAAGATCAGGAAATCCTTGGAATAATCGAGACTGATCAACACGAGTGCCTCAGTCAGTGCTTTATTAATTTGGTTGAAGGATTCTCTGGGTTCAACAGTCCATTTCACTTTGTTCCCCTTTCTGAGCATGGTTGTGATATGCTTCACCAATTCAGCTAAATTTGAAACAAATATTCTCATAAAATTGACTTTCACCAAGAAAGACTGGACTTCTTTCTTGGATCTCGGGAGTGACAAGGCTTGAATTGCTTCAACTCGGCTAGGATCAATCCTGACTCCTTCAGCTGATACTATGTGACCCAATAGATTTCCTTCCTTCATGGAAAACAAATATTTTATGGGATTTAAGGAGAGACCAAACTTTCTGCATTTCAGGAAAACCCTTTTTAAATGCTCACAATGCTCTTTATCTGATCTGGAGAAAATTGTAATATCATCGAGATAGATGACTAAAAAATTGTCCTTTTCTCCAATGAAAGCGATATCCATAGCTCTCTGAAAGGTCTCCCTCGTGTTCATCAACCCAAAAGGAATTTTGGCATACATGAATGTACCCTAAGGAGTGGTGAAGGTTGTTTTTTCTCTGTCTTCAGGCAGGACCGAGATTTGATTATATCCTGAAAATCCATCAATCATGGATGTTCTTGATGAGACAGTTACCCTTTGTAATATGTGTTACATTTTCGGCAAGGGGTAATTGTCTTTCTTTGAGCTCCTATTCAGGTTCTTGAAATCAACGCAAAGTCTTATTTCCCCACTTTTCTTTCTCACCGGGACTAGATTGGCCACCCATTCAGAATATCTCAAAGGCATGATGATCTGGGCATCCAACATATTTTTTACCTCCTTCTCCATGATAGGCAACAACATAGGATTAATTTGTCTTAATTTCTTCTTAAATGGTTTGGCTTCCTCTTTTAATGGAATTTTGTGCTCAATGACGCTAGTGTCATATGTTTTGAGATCTTCATAGGTCCAAGTGAACACGTCAGCAAAATTCTTTAATAACTTAGCATACTCGGCTCTCTGCTTCCTTGTCAGGCTACTTGACAGCTTGACATATTTAGGGTCTTTCTCTGTGCCAATGTTGTATTCGGCTATGTCAACATCATTAACCGACCTCTAGGATTTCACTGCCACATCATTGCTGTCAAATATCCTTTCTAAAGGGACTAGTCCCTTCGGAATGTGATTGCTTGGTAACTTCACAATATGATGATTAGCAATTTTCTTTAAAAATACATCAGTATGTGGGTTATTTTGAGAATCAGGATCCTGGTCTATGTGTAATGCAAAAAAATCATCAACAGCTTATAGGAACCTCTTGATCTCAAGATCATCTTCAAATACTTTCCAATGCTTGACATTGTCAGGTATAGAGGGTCTGTATTTTACTTCGATATCATACCTGATCTTGGGTGGTAGAGGGACTCTGAAATTGCTTGCCAAAACAACCAAATAATCAACCATTGTGTTCTCCTCTCTAGGAATGAATGAAATGTTGAAGGCCAAGAAAAAAACGTCAATTAGATCCCACACTTAATTCCTATAAGATCCGAGCCTCGGATTCTTGGCCTGAGACGCCTTTCTGATCTGCTTGACAATCAACTCAGCATCTGCGAACACTGCTATCTCTTCAATTCCCATCTCCTTTGCATTTCTCAAACCTAAAACAAGAGCTTCATATTCTACCACATTATTGGTAGCTTCAAACTCTAATTTGTATGATAGGGATATGGTTTCTTGAGTGGGCGAGACAAAAACTAATCCAACACCATCACATTCTCTAGAGGAGGCCCCATCGAAGAATATTTTCCACATAGTGGTGCTCGAAGGGGGGGGGGGTTTATGGAGAGTAATAGGCTTTCTGATCTTAAGAGGAGGTTTAGGGGCATCAGTGAGTTGTAATAAGATGGATCCCAAATCAATATCAAGGGAAAAGATAGGATGATTGGTGGGAACGAATTCATCACTTATGATGTAGGCCATCTGAGCTTCTCTGTACAACCTTTTATGCTCCCCTCCGAATAATGGAATGGTAGCATATGCGAGGTCCATATCTAACGTTCCTTCGATCCTTTTTATCCAAGATCTTGACAACAACATGCCGAACTTGGGAGGAACATCAACCACCATGATATCCATGACCACACTCTTAATGGGCAGCTGAAATAGGGTCACGAATAGATATTTGATAACCCCAAGACATTGTACCCTCATCAAATCAAAAGAATACAAATCATGATAGGATTTTGTAACTTCTAATCCCAACTCTTCCATGACGGTTTTGGGCATGAGATTATGGGATGCCCCAGAATCCATCAGAAAATTGTGCAACACTTTATCATGTATGTTGAGTGAGGTATATAAGGGAGGATATGAATCGTCTCTATCTTCTACCATCGGACCTAGGATGACAACTGGCTTTTCATATTGCAAATTTATTGAGTCTGAGGGAGGAAATGAGGGATCAGAATGCAATATCTTAGAGAGGATCCTTTTAAAATATTCATGTTTGACTAGTTCTGAAATGGGCATAGGGATTCTGAACTTTTGGATTTCATGATCAAAACTAAAGGAGGAAGGGGGATTCAGAATCTCTCTCACCACTGGGATAGGGTCTTTGGCTACTGGTGAGGGATTCCGAGCTTTCCTTTCTTTGCTGTTGTTTACTATATTTTTAGCTGGCTTCTCTGCTCTAAGATCTGGATCAGGGACGTTGAACTTCCCTTCTTTCTTCTTAGATCCGAGTTTGTATTTACTTGGGATATTATTGGCCCTTTCCCCCTTACTCAACTCATTTATTTGGCTATCTATGAGGGATTCATCGTATGAATATTGAGTCAAATAGGGAAAGGGGAAGGTGTCCCCAATACAATGAATTTCAGGTTCAAACTCAAGCTCATCTTCCCTTCTCTCCTCATCAACCAGGTTATTTTGCAAGGGAGCTTGAATTTTCTGATCATCCTTATCTATGATCCTTTGTTCCCTTGGCATAACTTGGGGAGAATTGATATTTGGCCTCATGAAGTTGCCTTTGTTGTCGATATTTTGAGGGTTTATGTATGTCAGCTTCCCCTTTACTTCCAATCTTTCCATCCTTGTTGAGAGTGATTTCAGCAACTTGGTTACTTCATCCATTTGAGGGGCAGAAACAGAGGAACCAGAGGTGGAAGATTTAGATCTTTTCCTCGGCATGTCTCTATCAGCCTTATCCCTGAGTCAGTTAGTTGCCAATACATTGGATTCTACTTCTAGGGTTGCATCTTGCATATGTACTAGGGAAGTAGCTCTTCTTTCTTTGAGAAGGAAGAAGAAATCGGGGTCAAAAGCGCTAGCATAAGTGATCCTGGCAGAGGATTTTGTAGGCTTTATATCAGCAGGGATCTTATTGTACATTTTATTGAATCTTTTGGAGAAGTCAGAGACAGGTTTTCCCTCTTTCCTCTTCAGGGACCCAAACTTTGTGATATAATACATAAATTCCTTTTTATCCCCCCACTGCCTCAGGAAGATGTCATCTAGAGCCTCAATCCCAGTAATGGATCCAGGAGTCAAACCTCTAAACCACTTCTTAACCTCACCATCGAGGCTCTAGACAAAGACTCTCAACCAGACATCTTCATTTTCAATATTCAGATTGTCTGCATAACTGTATAAGGAAGCAAGGTACTCTTCGACAATTATGTCTTCTTCTCCCATGAACTTGGGCATATACTTTAGGTAATCTTCAGCAGGGAGAGCATTCATTGGCTGAGGTAGGACTAGAGGAGCATATCTAGCAGTCACTATGGAATCCATTCTGTTTCTAGGAGGATTGGCACCTACCATAGGGATGATAGGTGGAGGAGAATTAGGAGGGGATGGGGTTTGAACATTAGAGACTGGAATTGAGCTTCTGGGAGGAAAATGAAACAACAAAGGATTCAATGAAAAGGCTAAAGGACTTGAAGGGAGAGAAGTTCCCCTGTCTATAGAAGCAACAATGATAAGGGGAGGAGTGGTAAAGCCTAGGGTAGGAAAATATTTGGAGGTGTTGGGTCTAAACCATGGTACAATTTCAGGGGAGAGAGGAGTGACAAGGATTTCTTTGTCCAATCCCAGACCAGGAGGGGAAAATGCAACAGGAACACTCCCAAAATTTAAAGTGTGGGGAACTCCAATAGAAGGTATAATAGGGGAATGAGAAAAAAAAATGGAGTTTCTAAAGAAGGACCATGATAATAATCAGAAATACCTAGTTCGATAGTATAAGTTCCTTCTCGAGAGGCCTTTTCTTTTCTGATAATTTTCTCTGGGTCAGCTTCAGGTGTTGTTAAAGGCAGCCTTGGAGTAGACCTCGTATGTTTTCTTCTGGAAGCCATAGTTGAAATAATGGATTCTCCAGTGGATTCACCTCAACGAAGTCACCACAGTGGAGTCTCTAGGTGCACAGTTGCAATACTTGATGTACAAAGTTCTGATGCACCTTCAGAACTAGTAAGCTTTGTCGTTCAATCCCAGGGAAAATCTTCAATTTCATCCCCGACAACGGTTCCAGAAATGTTAGCACCAGAAGTCACCTCTGGATTGCGACAGAGGTAAGCCTGATACCCATCAGAGTTTTATGTCACAGGTTGGTTTTCAGAGAGGTCAAATGGGCGCAAACTTGAGATGATATCGTCTTAACTAAGAAAACCAGACTAATATGCACTAGCAGATGAAGTATTGATTTAACTTCAGACAGTAAGTTGTAGTAAAGTTGAGTAGGAGGAAGACGCCAGTGCGAAAATGCAGAGGTCTGCCAAGGACATCAAGTCTTTCGACAGCCCAAAGAAGAACAATTTAAACACAAGATCTTATTGAAATTTAAATCTCAGAGGAACTAAAAGAAGCTGAAACAACATTATAATCAAACAAACATCATAACAAAGTCACAACAATCCATGTGAATCATTCAACCATGAACTCTTTCATCATCAGAGGGAAACAAGAGGGAGTAAGAAAGATGACTGTCATCAAACAAGATGTCTAAAATGCATATACATAACCAGAGAACCATAATGTTTATTAAAACTTTACAATACGAGAGCTTTGATCTACCATCTACCATTACAAAATATAAATTTTGAGTATATATACTTAGAGAAACTCGCCCCCCATAGAGGCGTGCTTTGACTGCTGCATTCAAGGCTTGAAGTCCACATATTCTTCTGTCAGTTCGCACTTGCATTATTCTGTCAGACGCGATCTTAGATCGATATGGCTCTGGTAGGGAAATTTATCCATAGATGTACTACAGGATGACCGCTCCAGAATCTCCATGTCTTCCATTTATGGGTGAAACGAGGTTTCAACTACCTTCCCCCACTTCCATTAACTAACTTGTCTTGGGATTAGTATGAATCATGACATCCTTCAATGCCCTGGGCGGTGCCCATGAATTATTCAATACAGCTTCAGAACATCGGGCTTCGTTGCTTTCCTTCTGTATTCAAACCCAGACACTCTTGGTTCTTTGGCACGACTTCTTCCCATCGTCCCATGTGACCACAGGCCATAACCTTGCGCTTAACCAACTGAATTTTCTAGACTTCACATATCGGTAGTTCTCACTCCATCCCTTATTCAAACTTTCAAGTAGTGAAGTCGCGACTGCTCAGATCTTGCGCCGCGTGCCCCTCCGGAATGAACGGTTTGGATCATTTCACGATCTCATGTTTCGCGAGATTCCATAACTCGTCTTTTGACTGATCCCTTCTATGAGTCAGCAAAATGATGATCCAAGAGTTTGGCTCTTTTATTTGATTGATGGCCACGATCACATCGACATTTCGGGTATCAGGGATTTGGGATATGGATGCACTTTTAGCACGAGAATCCCGGTCTGCTGATTCCCGAACCTATGAAATTCGCCAATTCTAGATCAATAGCCCTCGGCTCTTCATGATTGAACGACCCAAATTTACCTTTTCGTGAATCAGGACTTCGCGATTCTTGGTGAACAAATTTATAACATTTTGAACCCCCAATTTCTGCGCTCGCTTGCCTTCGTTGAAGACTAAACTTGCTCTCTCACTTGATTTTCATCTACGTCAAACCACTTCAAGTGTTGCGCTCAGTGGTAGTGATTGTATCTTGAGAACGATCACTTGGGTGATGGACTGGAGGCTTGGGGGGAAAAGAGGATTAGTGACAGAGGTAAAGGGAAAAATGCATCGGCCCTGGGGACAACATAAAGGCCCATGGCAGATGGGTTTCAGGCAATTTGGCAAGGAAAACAGGTTGATCAACTAGATAAAGACAAACGGAAGGAAAAGCACAAGCCGATGAAAAATACAAATTGGGTCTGCACACGGAGAAAAGATAGGAAAAATTGCAGACCCAAGTAGGAAACATGACTCCAAAGATTTTGACAAGTTTATGTGCTAACATAATGGAGGTGATTTTACCTCAAACAAATTTGAGAAATTATTTGAGATGCGTGGAATCAAAATAAAAATTTTAGTAGTCAGGACACCACAACAAAATGGTGTGGCAGAAAGAAAAAATAAGACCGTGCAAGAAATGGCAAGAACTATGTTAAATGACTCCAAACTATCATATGTATTTTTTAGAGAAGGAGCACACATTGTTGTTCATATTATAAACAATTTTTTTCTTAGAAAAAACCATGATAAAAAACCATATGAACTATGGAAATGAAGACCCGCAACAATTAATTATCTCAAAGTATTTTGGAGTAAATGTTACATAAAAAGAAGTGAAGAGAATTTGGGTAAATTTTATTCCAGAACAAATGAAGGAATATTTTTAGGTTACTCATATGATAGTAAATCCTATAGATACTATAATCTAAGGTTGGACAAGATAGTAATAAGTACAAATGTGAAAGTGGACGATGAAAAGTCACATGTTACAAACTAGATTTCAAAAGAAGCAAAATACAGAGAAGATGATGAATGTCTGCAAGAAGGACAACATGAAGAGGAACAAGAAGAAGAAGAACATCAAGAGGAAGAAAAAAAAGAAGAATAACATCAAGAATAAGAAGAACAAGAAAATAAGGATCCACAAAAAAAAAAAGATGAAACAAAAAGACATGACACAAAAAATCCTTCAAGGTATGTACAAAAAAATCATCTTGAAAGCCAAATTTGTAGATATGAGTGCAGGACCCCAAACAAGGAGAAAAATAAAAAATAAAGTAAACTTTTCCTTACTATCTATAATAAATCCTTATAAATTTGAATAAGCCAGGCAATATGAACATTGGATCAATGACATGAACAATGAATTGGACCAAATTGAAAAGAATCAAACATGGGGTCTTGTTCCTAAAACCAAGGATAAAAATGTAATAGGTACTAAATGGGTTTTCTGGAATAAAAAAAATGAAAATGGACAGGTAGTAAGAACCAAAGAAAGATTAGTAGGGAAGAGATATGCTCAAATTGAAGGATTTTATTTTCAAGAAACTTTTTCTCCTTTAGCAAGATTGGAAGAAGTCAAAATGTTTTTGGAATTTTCTTTCTACAAGAAATTCAAAATTTATCAAATTGATGTTAAATTAGCAATTATAAATGGAAATTTAGACAAATAAATGTACATTGAGCAACCTAAAGGATTTCAGTTGTCAGAAGATGGATATTATGTGTGTAAACTCCAAAAGGCCCTCTATGTCCTGAAGCAAGCCCCTAGAGCTTAGTACTCTAGACTGGACAAGTATATGCAATAGAAAGGATTCAAAAGAGGAGATAAAAAAATATCTACATCAAAAGGGAGTAAAAATACATGATAATAATTGTTCTCTATGTGGACGATATAATATTTAGAAGTAATGTTGACAAACTAAGCAAAAAAATTGTTGAAGAGATGCAAAGTGAATTGGAGATGTCAATGCTAGGAGAGCTATCATTCTTCTTAGGACTATAGATCTTTCAATAAAACAAAGGTATATTTATATGTCAAGTGAAGTACATTAAGGATATGCTCAAGAAGTTAAAAATGGAGGATTGCAAACTAGTTAGCACTCAAATGACCACATGATGCAAGATCAACAAAGATGATGAATCCATGGAATAAGATAAAAAAAAATGAACAGGTCTATGATTGGCAACTTGTTGTATGTAACAACTTCAAGGCCAGATGTGATGCAGGAAGTTGGAATTGCTGCAAGGTTTCAATCTGCTCCAAAAGAATCTCATGTATAGGAACTCAAGAGAATACTCAAATATCTGAAGGGTACTTTGGACTATGGGTTGTGGTATCCAAAAGGTGAAGATTTTACCTTGAAACCATACACTAATGTTGATTGGGAAAGATGTGTAGATGAATAGAAAAGAAGACTTGGAGGTGCATTATTTGTAGGAAATTTCCTACTTTCCTGGTTGAGCAAAAAACTATCATCAATCTCTCTGTCAACTGTAGAAGCTGAATATATTGCAGTAGCAACCTGTTGCACACAAATTATTTGGATGAAGCAGACCTTACAAGAAATTCAGATTGATTACAAACAATTGATCTCTATACTATTTAATAACACCAATGCAATAAGCATTTCTAAGAACCTTGTCATGCATTCAAAAACAAAATACATACCTATCAAGTACCATTTTCTAAGAGAACATTTTGAAAACCAAGTTGTAAAACTAGAATATTTGCCAACAAAGGAACTAGTTACATACATATTTACAAAACCACTTCCTAGAGATACATTTGAGTATCTCTGATAGAAGATGGGATTCATTCCCATGCTTTCTTAAGGTATGACAACTTTAATTCAAATTTGTTGGGAACTCAGCAGAACCAAAAGATCATTGGGATTTGCAAAAAAACAACAAGGTTATTGGTTGTAGAGGAGAAAATCAAGAGTATACTTTAAGGGGGAGAAAATCCCTATGCCATTGATGTCAAAGGGGGAGATAAAAGAGATAGGGGGAGACTTGCATAAACTATCATAATTTATGAAGGTGTTTCCATCAATGAGAAAGGGGGATATTTTTGGAAATTGTTTTGCATCGATTCTAAATGTAGATAGTTTCACGGGAAGGAGGAGACTGATTCTTGTCAATGATAGGGGGAAACTATGCACTGTGCAAATGATAGGTCCAAGTATCAAACCTGAACCAATAATAAAACATAGGAGCATTGAGATAACTAAGTGTTTCCATCAATGATAAAGGGGAATATTTTTGAAAAGGTGTTTTCATTGATGTCAAAGTGGACATGGTGTTATCCTTGATGATTTTTGTTGTGTAGTATGCTTTAAGAAAATAGTATGAATACTCCATGTTAATAATGGTGAAATATCTACAGAAGAATCACGAGGACACAGATAAAGGAAGAAGAATATGTTCAGATTAATGAAAAGGAAGAATGAGGAAGTGCAAAAAGTGCATGAGATAGAGTCAAAGTCGTAGGGAACATAAATTTTGAGCATGCAAGAAATAGAAGGGAAAAATACCATGTTATTATATCCCACATTTTTTGGGAAAATCATATTCAAAGGATCTATATTACAAAATATATTTTATGTCACTTGAAAGTTGTAATAGACCCACGACGGGGCATACAAATTTTCTCTTTTATTAAATGGAAGATTCCCCATTCATGATTTCTAATTTGGAAAGTCGGGGAACTAATTTGACCTCCCAGTCAAGGATATCTGATTCTGAAGCCAGAAGATTCTCTCAGACCCTGATGGTATCGCTCTGTAATTAAACACAAAGCCTTTCAACTTCTGGGTGCAGGTCTAATGGTACCTGTGACCTTCCCCTTCGCGCCTATGAAATATCAGAGTCTGGGCACTAGCTTCTTTTCTGGTAATCCCCTTCCTTGATATGACCTTGGACGATGGCCTTACATAACCACACGATTGCAGGCGTGACCAAGGATGGTTTGAAACCAAACTAATTTTTTCCCCACAATTCAGCTTGAGCCTCCACGTGTCCTTTCTCTAAAACCATGGTCTGGATTGCGACCCACCCTCAACTTTTTAAATTTCATGCACCTTCAGTACCTGCAATGCGACGAGACCATCGATATCATCAACCTTGATGGTGATTCTAACATGATGGCTCATATCCATCCCTTCCAAATCTATGGATCATATCTAACCTTTCTATATCAACGACTCTGATTCATTTCATGATTCGGGTTTCAGGAGTTTCAACTCTCAACCTTCGCTTCCTCCTCAGTAATTATCTTCTAGAGTGGAAGATCTGCTGACACCTGTCACTACAGATGTGCGGATATGATCTCCTCCGCGAGTTTGGCCTTCAGGAGTTTTAGTTCTCAAACTCTCATTTCTTCCGGAGAGATTTCTCTGAAATGACAGATCATCTGCCATGCATCCTCTTCAATCGATGGTTCTTCTCCTTCTTTGGGACTTTGGCCTCGTCAACTAGATCAACGGTCCTTCAACTCCCTCCTCGATCAATGATCGAGATCTTCTTTGGGTCTTCAGACCTTTTCCTCCTCTCTTTTCTTCCGGATTTCTATATCTAGTGCCGTGTGTCCACCTTCACATCAACGACTCTCATCGCTTAGGATTTTTGGACTTTGGAAATATCAAATCTGAACTCTCACTTTTTCCCCAATGGATTTTATCTGTAATTGATAATCCTTTGACATGTGTCCCTCTCGGATAAACACCTGCGATCCCTTCGTGTCTTCGGACTTTGAATTTCTCAATTATCAAGTTTCACGTCCCCTCGACGTATGTGGATTGCTACCACGTGTCCTCTTGAATTGGATGGTTGATAGTTACTTCGGGTCTTTACCCAAAATACGCATATTTATGCCACGTCCCCCCTTAATCTGGTGGCTATGAATTACTTCGGGACTTTACCCGGAGTCCATATATTTATGACATGTCTCTTTTGGTCTAGATTCACTTCGGGTCTTCAGGGTTCGACAATATCAATTCTCAACCGAAACCCTCGTGCGATTCACCCAGAGTCTGCATTTTGATGACATATGTCCTCTCACAGATCGATGACTCCCAGCTGCTTTGACTATTCGGTCTTCAATTATTTCAAACTCTTCTCCTTTGCGTTCTCCCAGAGTTCTTCCACCCAGAGTTCACGATCTATTGCTACGTCCCTTCTGGATCTACAGTCTAGATTCTCTTCAGCTTTTCGGCTCTTCGGCTTTCGGGGCTTTGAGAGTTTGTCTTACTCCTCACTTGGAAACCTCTGAAGTAGTTTTCCATGAAGTCTTCGATCTATCGACACATATCGCCTTCCGACCAATGGATATGATCTACTTCAACTCTTCGAATTTAAGGAGTTTCAAGCTTCTATGCACTCGTTTCCTTCCGAAGTGCATTTACCCAAAATACACGATCTCCTGACACGCATCCCCCTGGCGGTCAATGACCAGGATTTACTTCGGCTGTTTGTCCTCCTCCTTGTCCACAAACCTCTGAAGTTATGGATCTTATGCCACCTGTCCTCCTTGATGATGGACAGTCCCAAATTTCTTCAGGACTTTGGGACTTTGACAAGTCCACTCTCCTACGCACACAAGGGTTAAGTCTCATGCACTTACTTCCGTATCCAATAGTTACTAGTCCTTGTGCTCAGATCTAACATATGGGATCCGTTCCTCTCCTCTGCACTTTCTTTGTTCATTGGACACTGATCTAATGGTACAGAATCCTCTCCACAATCGATCTGACGACTGTTGTCGCTCCTCCTCCATAGCTTTCGACTTCCTCTAGCTTAGAGGAATTTCTAAGTATTCAAAGGCCTTGGCCTTTGTTCCTCCTACGAGTCTGTCTCTTGGACCTCGTCTTCACTTCAAAAAAGTGCTTATCTCTTTTGAGATTTATCTTCTGGAAGATCTTGATTTCCCACGCTCTTCTTGCGTTTGAGGGATCTCGTCAAACTCAGAACGAAGGTCAATGATGATCGATGGTTCACAGTAATTGAGGGGCCCCAACATGTGTGCTCTTTATCGGAGAGTTCGACCTCCACAATCTGGTAAGTGCTCGCCCAAATTGGTTTAACTGGAATCATTGATCTTCCAACCCGACAAGATCAATGGTGTTCATGAATTGTGGGCCACAAACTAGCACATCCGCTACTTTCACCTTCGCACTTCGCAATAATTCCTCACCCTCGATATCCATTCATAGATCGATGGTTCGCAGTGATTGTAGGGTTCAACCTCCTCAATCAGGGGAGTGCTTGCTCGACTATAGTCTAATCCTAGTCATTGATCTTCCATCCCCAATGAGATCCATGATGTGGGTTGAATGCGGGTCATGAATTAGAAGGTCCGCTAAATTCACCTTCTCACTTTGCAATGATTCCCGACCATCGATTGAATCAAGTGGTTGGTGTTTGATTCGATAAATCCAGTGAGTATTTGAGTCGATATAACGACCAGGATGGCCTCTCCTCCCATTAAATGGATTGCATTCATCTCCGCCATCATATTATTAAGTCATGGGTATTTCTGGTAACCTGACTATCATCTACCTCCTATATCTGATGATCGGGACAGTTCTCGGGAATCCTTAGATATAAGGCTTAGATTTAACTTCAAGACTTTGATACTTCGGGGATTTTACCTCCCTTATGATGAAATCACTCAGTTCTTCAAATTCACGAAGTCCGAATGACTCCAGGGTTAAATCCCATGCTCTTTCCCATACCCAATGGTTACAACAGACCGTGGCTTCTTCCGAACATATTTCATCCGTTCGTCTTCCAAACAAGGGACCCTCCCTTTCGATACTTTAACCTCACTATTATCCCTCAGCTTCATTAGCTCTGAAAGTCTTAATATCTTTGCACTCTTTCTCTTGAACTTAACGCTTGGAAGAATCCTTCCGCGCACCCCTTACACTCATTCCTCAACTCTATAACTTGAGTGGTTCTTGATATTTGTCTGCTTCGCAGAGAGCCTGTGCATACATGCACTCTCTCTCCCGAGCTTTAATAGACTCCCACCTTCAAGGGAATCAGAATGACTAGGAGTTTTGACATGCGTATGTGAAATTATGCCCAAGGTCGATGAACTCACAGTTCGTGGATCTAGTTTAAGCCACTACAGGGCACAAGCATTTACAAATACACAACATGTCCAATCCATACTTTCTTAAATACAAAATTTAAACAAGAATAAATATATACAGTATAACCATTAAGAAAACATACACATCTCTGGGTCCTTAACAATATATCCCATTTCATTACATAATTACAACTTAATTTCAAAGGGTATGAGAATACTTATCTATTACAAGTTGCATCCAAATAACTGACTATGGGTGTGTGCCTTTCCACCCAACCATAGGCTCAGAGGCATTCATTCTTAGCACTCTGGCCACCCCTATGCCAAGCCATGATATCACTAGGGACTTTACACCATATCTCAGAGAAACTCTCTCTATCACAACGACCCTGCGAGGTTTATCATATTCTTCCTCAGCATCAATATCGCATTCAAGTCCTTCAGGCCATGTTCTCAACACTTCCTTTGGGTTTGAACATCTCCCTTACAATCTTGTGCTCTCATCCTGTGTCTATGTATATATTTTACCTTCCCTCCTATGGAAGGTTTTTTCGACCTGTCTTGTTCCTTCTGTCAGAAGGAAGCTCGGTTCTGCAGGTCTCTGTGGTACTTCGAGTTGGCATCTTGCAGCTAGACCATTCTTCCATTCATGGGGGTGGTTGATGATTCAACCATTGATCCTTTCTTCATTAACTGAGTTATTTCCTCTAGAGATATCATGGCTTGTACTTCAAGGCTTCACCTCCCAATAATCAGTTGTGGGCAGTTTAATAATAACACATTTACATTTTCCACATGCCTTAGCATGGTAATCTTATTTTATGATTAATTACAAGATGGGGGAAAAATGGGTTTTACAAAAGTGAATAGAGGAGCTACAAAACTTTGCATACATAGTAACCTTTTGGTATGAAGAATAGTGGACACAGAGATGGTTAAATCCTAACCGTTGATTCTCTAAGATCAACTACCAAGACCAAAGGTTTGAGGCCCACGGTGGGAACTAAAAAATGACTAAGTCTCAAGACGTCGTGGAGCGACATAGAATCAGAAGTATGTGCGAAGAAATGAAATAATCATGCAACCTCGTGGACCCGCGGTGAAATCTTGAAAAAATGGATAAGTATCAAGATGTCACGGAGCATTGGAGAATCAAAGGTATTTAAAGAACAAGATAAATCCCATGAACCTGTCGTTCCTTGAAGAATATGAGAAAACGAATAAGTTTTGGATGGCGGACGGACGGATAGACAAAGCCAGAAGAATAAGGGAAATTCTATAGTCCCATGACCCACGGTGAAATATTGAAATACTACTAAGTGTAGGATGGAGGAAGGATGGATGGACAAGTGATAACTTTTCAAAGTAGTGCAGAAAACTTTGCTTCCATGGTTGAACTTAAAAGACTAAGTATGGAACATAAATATCAAAAGGAAAAACAACTAAGTACCAAGAATTGGATGGACAAAGAAGTCTTGAAAAATGACTAAGTGTTGAGACTTCATAGAGATAGTGAGCACAATGGAATATTTTGAAGATGAGAAGAATAAGATAAAATCCCACGGACCCAAGGTAATATTTTGAAGAATAATTTTCTAAATATGAAAAAATGACTATGTACCAAGAATGAGAGTTCGGATGGCCCAGAGGGTGAGAGATTTGATGACCGAGGAGGTCTCCATGTGTCATAGATAAAACTACCTAGAAGGAGAGAGATCCGATGGTTTAGGAGTTTGTCATGTGTCACAAATATAATGGTCCAGAGAGCAAGAGATATGATGCCCTGCGATATTTCCACGTGCTACAAATCAGATGATCCAAACAACCCGCAGTGAAATGTATTGAAATGTGTCTAAGTGTGGGTGTAACATGAGTGCGGTGCAACTTGGGGGTGTTGTTTGGAGGCAAAATAAGTATTAAATGAAATGACTTAGACCCATGGAGAAGGAGATCAATGGTCAATATTAATCCAAGGTCTAGATCAGATGGTTTCTATGCATTATGATTACATTGCATGTTTTGATGAATAGTGAATGACTCAATGACCACAATTGATTCAAGAAGAAGATCTGATGGTTGTTCATCATGAGTGCATAGTTTTTTTTATTGAAGACAATTAAGAAGATCAATGGTCGAGATAAAATCAAGGATAGATTGGATGGTTGTTGAGCATTGAGGGTGTATTTTGCGACAATGAAGAAAATCGATGGATGAGATTAAATCTTCGAATAGATATAACGATAACTATACATTGATCTTATTCTTTGAACAAATAAAGTGTGGAAAAGAAGGGGTTTTGGACAGGCAGGTGCATCCTATTTTTGTGGAGATCTAGAGCCAACCTCGTATTCTCTAGATATGTGGACAAATATTTGGGTGTATCTTTTTATATAAATATTCAATATCTTGTGAAGTTTAAGTGTGTGGTTGTGAAGAGATGTAACAAATATTTTGAGTTCACAGGAATGAAGGTGAGAAGAGTAATAGAAATAATGAAAGAGGAATATCTCGGGATGGTTGCTTGGTGCAAGGAATTTTAATTGGAAGAATATTTATTTTAGGGTGGCAGGGTGGTGCTTGGGAAGATTGGTGTCTTCATTCAATAGGTTGGTGCGTGTGTTTTAGGAAGTTGGTGCTTCCTTCTAGTTGGATATGGTAAATCCATGGGGGTTGGTGCCTCCTTCCATTCAGTGCTAGTAAATCAAGGAGTTGGAGCTTCCTTTAGTTTGGTTCATGTAAATCAGGGGGCAGGTTTGTCCTTCCAGTTGGTTCTAGAGAATATTGGAAGTTGGTTCTTCCCATGAATGTAATATTAACATGATATAAGAAAATTATTCTGTGGTTTTCTCCCATTTGGGTTTCCATGTAAAAATCATTGTGTTCTATATATGGTTTTGTGATAATGAATGGAATTGTTAATAGTTAATGTTTACATTTTCGTGATTAAGATTAAAAATGGTAAAAAGTGCTCAATCTTGATTCCCCCCCACTCAGTATTGGTGAATATTCCAACATTAAATGCATTAATGACATGATAATTAATGGGTTGGGAAGAGGGTCGAGACTTGATTATTCACATGATTTGTATTAAAAAATAGGGGTATACGAATGCCAAGTATTAATGTGTCATATCTCTTAGGACATTTCTTAATATTTTCAAATTTAATTTGCATGTTTGATAAACCTAAAAGAACTTGTGTATTCGTGAATCCTGCAAGTTGGAAGAGAAACAAAATGTCTAAAGATGCAGGTCATAGAGCCATAACTCCACAATCATCCATGGCCCCTCAAAAAAGTGGCACATATGAAATGAAAGTATAGGATACTAGTCACCATATTGGCCTCCAAGAATGTTGTATATCTGAACAAATGCACAACATGTTCTATAATGGAGAGTTCCTAAAGAACAAACCAAACTCCATGATATATCAAAATATACAGAAAAGCGACATCACACCATTGTTGCTTGACCTGCAATATTACCCTACAGTGAAGTGCCCAGGTGGGATTATGAGAATGTAAAAATACAAGCAGAGACCATCACCAACAATAAAGGAAACTCCATAGTCCCTTTGAATCTAGATAGTTTTCATAGGATATACAAGTTGATTAAACCATTGGTATTTTTGAACAAGGGATTCCTATGAATCTTTTCTAAAGAAAAGTTGAAGCCACTAGAGATTCTTCAAGAATGGTGAGACAAAGAAACTACCTTTATCTCTAATCTTAGCAGGGTATATGATACCCAATATTTCAAGCCACCATATCAATTGTTAATTTCTATGATCTACAAATTGTATGGGAAGGAGAATTGCATACACTTTAAGGAAGAATGGACAACCATGGCCTATGCAGTGATAGACAAGGGAGAAATGTTCAAATGGGCATTGATCTTATCAACCAACATCGACCTCAACATCCAAGAGACTCACAAAGGTGAAAAATCAGGTTTTTATGTCTTCCTTTCTCATTGATGTTATTTGTGCGTATGTCCCTAACCCAGAAATGAATTGGGATTGGAATCTGGAATCACCCCCTATTCATGTATATTGTTCCAAACTCTAGACAATCCGGTATCATGTGTACTTTTATCAAATATGTGATTATTTTATAACACTAATGTATCAATTATTTTTCGGCCATACCCTACAGAGAATATCAACGGAAGCATTAGAAACCATGAAAGAAATAAAATAATGGTATCTAGAGAAGAACTACATATACATTCATGTCTATGGATGTAATTCTCCACCACATATGTTACCTAGGTACATCTCAAATAAAATTTTGGCCCATGAGGTAGCATAATAAACAATGGAAGTTGGTATGGTAGTTTCCCTATAGAATGTGAACAAGAGTGTTATAGCGTCATTTGACGCCTTATATGCTCATGATGAATCATTGGCATCAATTACATCCCTTTCCCTATTTGCAGGAAAAAAATCCCCCTTTTTCTCCCTAAAAACATATTAAAAAATCTCATTTTTCAATATGTACGTGATTCTCCTTAAAGCAACTTGCATACATATGTGACTTGCTAGTTACCAACCCGCATACAGGTTTAATTGGCTCAAAAAAGTATAATTCTCGATATTTCAGGAAGAGTTGATGGGTTCCCTAGGTTCCTGACCTCCTATAGCTCATGCATAACTACTCCAAATGTCAAAAGGGAGTATAAAATAGAGCCTTGGGATGGAGGAAAGACATCATGAAAGAGATGCATCCTCATGCCGGCAGTTTCCTTATATCCCTGCAAGCCCTTGTTTCCCTATATTTCTAAGATTGTCTTCCCCTCCTGAAAACCCGTGTTTTCAGGATTTTTGTTCCTCTTTATCTAGTCAGGAAGAAATCTATTGATTCCTTGGACCCACAAAGACATGAAACTTTGGAGGTATTCTTTGTCATCCTGGGCATTGGGTGGATGAACTTGGATCCTGGTTCTGAGATCATGTCGCAACAATTACAGGTTGTAACCAACCCTGTTTATTGTTACCAATAAAAGAACTCTTATTCTCATCCGATTATTTGTGTTAATTCATGATTTTAATGATATTATATGCATCTTATTTCAAATCTATCAAGGAATATGAATTGATTATATTTAGTTAGTTAGCGGTAACTACTTTCTTGCAATTGCATATTTATTTGATTGCATGACTTTCAAAAGATCATCATCAATGATTAATGGAGTGAAATAATTCAAGAGGGATCTACTTCAGACATAGGGTTCCGGGTTTGTCTTTCTCCCTTTATTCTAGAAGTTAGTTATTAAAGGTAGTTATTTCTAATTGATTGTCTAATTAGAGGTTGAGAGGAGTCTTTTAAGGGCACCACTCTATTGTGACCTTGACCCAAACCCATAGGACTTATATTTCGGTAACATAATTGGTGACTCCATTGGGGAATCTATATACTTTGTGGTTCAATATAGGGTGATTTGATGGTTTTTCTTTGGTTTTCTTGATTGCTTCTTGTTTTCACTATTAAGTTCAATCTTCTAGAAACTTAGGCCTCTATTTTCAGTCCTTGAGTCTAGTCTTTTCTTTCTTTTTATTGAAATTTTGGGTACTGTACACATTGTTCTTCAATAACAGACACACACACATGTGGGTTGTAAGAGGGAAGGTCGCATACATACAATCCTTTCCTTGGTGATATTCATGTAATAGTCTTATAAAGAGGTGTTTGTGCCTTTTTTCTTGGTCAAGGTCTTGTCTTGGTCTTTGAGGGTCCTCCTGGGATTTCTTGGTTTATGTATATGTCCTTACTAGTCTTAGAAGTCAATATTGGTATATAAAACTAAACTAAAATAAAAATTGTTTTCATGTTTGTATGCTTCTAAGTCATTCTTGACTTTTCTTTTTGTTTTCCATTATTTTTTGGCTCTCTTTTGGTCTCTCTGCTGCATTTTATGTTTTAGGTTTTTTGACCTAATTTTCCAAGTTTTTCTAAGTGTATATGCCCTTTCCCTTGACAAAAAGTCACATACATACACTATTGTTGCATAGGATTAAAGTGCTTACATACACTGAAAAAAACACGTAAGTGTTGGGTCATGTAGGTGACTTGTAGAAGGCCAAAGCACATGCATACACGCCCTATAGAAGGCAAAACTGCATACATACATGAACTATAGAAGGCCAAGTCGCATACATAACTCATACCCAATTCCTACAATGATATAGGATGTGTACATATGTTACCTATAGTGGAGAGAGTCGCGTACACCTCCAAAAAGGTGTCTTTTTTATTTTAGTTTTTTAGCCTTTTTTAAACCTTGTTTCAGCTAGTTTGGTGGTCTTTTTTTGGGAGTTTGGTCCCAAATTTTTTTTTGTCCTATAGGAGGTTGATAAGGCCTTAAATTGGAATGGAAAACAATTTTTTTTAATCCATTTTTTCTTCCTTTTTTTTACCTTTGATTGCATGACTATAAGACTAGTCTTGTTCTCAGGATCTCAATTTTTTGGTCACTGTTGTGGTCATTTTCAAAACTTGGGTTTGTATTTGATCTCGATACTTTTATTTTGTGTTTTCCTTGCATTTTTCAAACATAAAAAAACAAACATTTCTTTCTCTTAAGATATTTTATTAGATTTTGATTCAGTAGAAAGAAGAAGGAAAAACAAAAAACCCTAGTTTGTTGCTAGTTAGGTTTCTTTCTTTTTGATACATTGTTTTGCTTTATATTTGAAAAAGAAAAAGACATTTGCATAGGATTTTGTTTTCTTATCATCTTGAAAGAACTAAAAAAAAGAACAAAGAACATGTTTTTTTTATTTCTTCTTTTTCTTTTCTCAAGAGGTTGCATTTTCCATCTTACATTAGAAAGATAAAGAATTGCATTTCAAGGTTTGAAATATTGTTCATGCATTTTCATTTTTTGAAACTCTTTTTCATTGAAGAATTAGCGTAAATTTTTCTTTGCCAGTCTTCTTATAAGTTTCATTTTTTAAAGAGACTCAAAAATATCAATTTCACTTCCACATCCTTTGAATAAAAACAACCAATAAAATGAACGCTAAACTTAAAATTTACTAGACTTTGTTTCTAGGGTTCATAACAAGTTTAGGGTTAGGGCCTTGGATTAGGATTGCAAAGATAACTCTCCAAGGTTGGTAAAAAACATAGGATTCTGATTTAGGGGGATTCAAACTTAATTTTCATATAAGTGTGGCCGGAAAAATCCTCTCACACTAGATCCAAACACGAGGTCTCATAAGGAAGAGTCAAGGAGATAACCCCTCTGAAGCTTGACTGAGCGTTGCAGAGAGATCGTATTTTGGGGGTTTCATTGGTGCTTTTACCTCCATAAGAGGTGGTGATTTTGAGGCTTCGATATTTTCTACCCTTCCCATACGTTCGATCCTGATTGTCAATTGTCCCCCCAGACGCTAACTGCGAGTTGGTATCCATAGTTGTTATTCCTAGGGATCTCATAGGTGACTGTGGGGTGTTTCCTATGGTACCTTGGGAGTAATTCATATCACACTTTTCTGTACTTATATAAGGTGTCTCATGAAGCAAGGGTAATTTCACCAGATAAGGTTGGTTAATGGAGGTCAAGGTAACTGCTTCTCAATCCTTTGTTAATTGGTCTCGGGATTTGATCAACCCGTACTGAAATTTAGAAGGTCCCTTTCCACTTTTTCATTGCTTTTTAATCAAGACCTTATCCACCTAGGCTAAATTTTTGGAGAATTTGTTTGTTTTTGATGTTTCTCTTAGAAAGTTTTAGTGGAGTTTTGTTTTGTATAGTTGGCCTTAGGTTGTGTCAGTATCACCACTTTTAAATTGTGGATTCAAGGTGGTCAACCAATTGCTTCGTTGGTCAGGAAGGACCCTTGGTATTTCTTTTGAAAGCATGGAGCTGCCTCTTAGAAGGTTTGGGATTTTATACCATTGGTTCACTAGAGTCAGTGTGTGATACTTTTATGGACATGAACAATCCTACAAGGGATGAACCTGCTCATAAGAATGATATAACCAATTTTCTTGAGGATACCAACCAAGGGACTCCTCCCAAAGAGGATTATTGTTCTTTTCTGTTCTTTGGAAATGTTGGTATCCCTTTGATGGCCACTTTGAACATTCTTGGGTTGAATGTAGGACTACTAGTTTGGTTATGGACCACTCTGAATTCCCCAAATGCTCTTGATGCTTCTCATATAAGCACCTTATGTCATGGGAATTATATGGATGTTGATCCTTTACCTTTTTCATCCATGAAGTATACACCTTCTAGTAACCAAAAGTTTAAAAGGAATAGGAAGAGGATGAATAAGAAGAAGAAGTCACCAACCTATACCAGTCACGGCAAGGACGTTCCACCAACCATTGTTAGTCATGATGGGGTCACGAGTCTAGTCCTTGCTAGTCATACTGGTGTCCAGTTACCAATCTATGTTAGTCATGTTGGATTTATGTCAACAACCTCTACGAGTCATGTTGAATACCAGTTACCATCATTTGTTAGTCATGTTGGAAGTGCGTTACCAACCTCTTATATTCATGTTAGAGTTATGTCAACAACCTAGGTGAATCATGTTCAAGACTAGTTACCAACCTCTGCTAGTCATGTTGGGAGCGTGAAACCAACCTCTGTTAGTCATGTTGGATTTATGTCAAAAGCCTATGTGAGTCAAGTTGAAGACGAGCAACCAGCCTATGTGAGTCATGTTGGGAGAAAATTTCCAATCACTGCAAGTCATATTGGAATTCATTTTCCATATTATATGTTCCATGTTGGATATCTGCAGCCAACCACTACTAACCATGTTGGGGTAAAGAAACCAACCGCTACTAGTCATGTTTGGGGAAAGCAACCAACCGCTAAAAGTCATTTTGGGGGCATGGGTTTAGTCATTTCTAGTTATCATGGAAAAAAGTCACTGAACTCTGTGAGTCATGTAAAAGACCACCACTCAGACTCTGCTAGTCATGCTGGGGGGAAACCCACCATCCATTTCCAATCATGTTGGGGGCATTGATATTTTTGAGAATCCTAGATGAATAGGATGTAAGCCCAATTTCCCCTGTAATATTTTCAAGGGAGATCACCTTATTCATTTGTGCCTTGATATTTCCATGGTATGAAGAGAATGATCCTCATTTCAAGGCCCTTCTATATTTGACTCATATTTGGTTTCCCAACAATATATTCAATCAGTGGTTGATGAAGTGGTCATTCTGATGCAATCTTCGACCACTGCCACTCTCATTTTGGGGGATGATGTGTCTCTTGACCATTTTGTCTCATATCATATTCAACCAATGGTTGAGGAAGTGACTGTGCCAATGTAATATTCTGTCAATCCCACTCTTCTCTTGGAGAGTGACGAGTCTACCAAAGTGGTCTCACTGATGGAATTTTCAGTTGATCCCACTCCTCTTTTTGGGATTGAGACATATTTTGACTATGTCTTTAGTTTTTCCAGTTCGGTACCTCCTGAACCAAAAGGAAATCCACTCTCTTCGAGTACACTCCCTCCAAGTCCTAATATGGTTTCCTTTAATTGGATTGATCTTGTTGAGTCTCGTCTTCCTTCTTATACACATTTTCAGATAAATTTTAATGTTAAATCAACATGTATTTATCGATGTATTATAGATGAAGGATCCTCTGAAAGTATTTTATCCTCCTCATCTTGGAAATCTTTGGGTTCTCCCAAGCATGTGTCAGTTACCAATGAGCTATTGGATTTCGATAGAAGACCTAGTGAATGTTTTGGGATTATTCCTCAGTTTCCTATCACATTAGGTGGGAATAATTTCCTAGTCGATCTGTTAATGGTGCCAGGAACTTTAGAGTTCAATATGCTTCTTGGGCATGATTATGTGTATGTTATGAATGTTGTGGTGTTTATGCTCTTTCGTGTGATCCATTCCCTCACAATGGAATCATTCTCACCAATGATCAACTTTCATCTGATAATCATCGTCCTAGTCCAACTTTAGCTTGATTTTATCCTTTTTGCATTCCTAGTGTTCTAGTCGACTCTTCTATGCCACAGGTGAATTATGTGGCATATTATCCTCGATGTTAAATTACTTCTGAGAAGGATCCTTTACAGTCATGTTGACCTTATCAAGAAAAGGTCTCAGAAATTGATCAGGTGTTGTTTCCAATGGAGGCATGTGAGCCTTTTCTTTCCCACTTTTTTCATGAACAATCTGACGTTTCCTCTCAAGTTTGATCTTACTGTTTGTGAGACCTTGAGCCATAGTTTTTGTGTTTCATCGAGTCCCTATTTCTTGAATGTTGATTTTCCTTCAGATGAGGCTGCTATCCTTGAAGATATGATTATGGATCCTCAACCTCTTCCCAAAATAGAAGCTTTATAGGTTGGTTACCAAATAAACCCTTGGCCTAAGCCTAGCAATGGGATCTACCTAGAGAACTATTATACATAAGCCGCAAGGCTATCTAGTTATTTGTACATATTGTACTTTTAGGGTTTCTTGTTTTCAAGTTTTGTATCCCATAGTACTATATTTTATCATAGGTTTCTATATTGGACTTATTAACTTCTAGGTGTGTGTTTTTGGTCTTATATACAAAACTTTGGAGACATTTTATTTGGTACCTTTTCATTCCATGTTGATCTGTTCTGACATGTAATGATCTCGAAAATGGCATATAGGTTAGATTTTCCCCTTCATGCATTGTTGCATTGTATTTTTGTTGTTTCATTTTGTCTTAGGATTGAGCCCATTGAGTTGCAACACAAAACCTTCTTTGTTGTTTAGAAGTGTTGTAATTCACGTGGTTTATCCTACATTCATGGGTGCCCTAGTTAGAACCTTGTTTGCAGTTTGGAACCCATACTAAAATACTTTCATAAGATTGGGATCCCTCTTTAGTCCTTCCATGAATTTTCATTGAAGCCTCATATCTTCTTCTCATTCTTATTTTAGCTAATACCCTATGGGGATCCATAATTTATGTGTTGAGTTGTACTTGCATTGTATATCGTCCGCTCACACTGTTTAGGGATAATTTCAGCTTCATCTTGTTGTTATATATCCCATTGTATATGCATTCTCAAAAATTTACCAACCTTGCAATACTAGCATTTGCGAATTGAAACTTGTATCCCTCGAGAAAAATTTTCCTCGAGTGTACATATCATGCACATGTTTTCCTTGCATTGAACATAGGTACGTTCCTTCTGCTTAGAACTATTTTTCTTACTCATGATACTCATTTCTTCCACTGTGATATAGCATTCTTTTATTCTTTTTTAGGCTTTATAATATGAAAAAGATAAAAAAAACAAAAAGAAGGATGGGAATGAGTCTAGTATTATATACATGGAAACTACTTATGTCTCCCTTGAAATGAACACAATCTTATGATTCTTTACCTCATGATTGGGTTATTATGGCTTTAGGAGGCCTTTTTTCTCACTTTTGAGCAAAGAATCCTCTGGTTGGTTTTTCTTCCAGTCATATGGAGCATTTTTTTATACCTCCTATGTCACAAACGTATCCCATGTTATAATACATGCTACCTAAGTCACATTTTGTGGCATGTTTTTGTTCAAGGGAAGTTATCCTATTTTTGCCATTCTACATAAACCTTTGACTTTTCAAGTTGTCCTTTCAGTGTCAGTAAAGTATCTCTCATCTTCACAAGTACCTTTGTATCCCACTCATGCTAGTATAGAAGGTCCCCATTGACTTCTTGTTAGCGGGTCTGCTCTTATCGACTACGACACGTTTCTCTAATATTATGAACTAGAGTTGCACCCTGGCCCTATTTACATTTTTGATAGGTAACCTTGTGCTCAACAGATGGAAAACCATCATTTGTCGTTGACTGAGTGGTTTCCCTTGTGTTCAACGTCAACAACCATTATCGCACATATGGATTTGTGTGGTACCTTGGTTTCCATTTGACCCCATTGGTTGATTCCTCATATTTTTTAGTAATATCCATCATTGGATACAATTCAAAGAGTCTTTGTCGTGTTCTATTCCATCTGGTGCATGCCGGAGTCGTACCTCAATGTGGTCCTTTCAATATTTTCATCCAAGTGATTCCAAATATTTGGCCTTCTGTTACCTCTTATGTTGGATGATGAAAGATGCCTTAATGCCTTCCTTCCAATAGATCTCTTCCTATTGATGTCGACACATATTACTCTGGGACAAGGATATAGAGTTATTGTTAGTACCTTGGGGCTTGTAGTCATCAGTGGAAGGCTCCCTCGCTATTGACAATGGGAATACATCAATTTCCCTTGCTATATAGACTATATCAGGTGTTTGACATCAACTCATTTATTCACACTTGCTAGATTGTACTCGGTACTTTAACTCCCACTATCATCATTGGTGGGTCGTCTCACATTTGTTAACAATATAAATCAATGACCAGTAATCAAATAGTGTCTCACTATGTTCGAATTCAACACATTTATTCACATAGTGTAGACTCATACCATGGCGTATTGTTTTGAATACTTCGGGTGAAGTACAAGCATCACATATTTTTTGCTCCTATGCGACTTTGATTGTACCACCCTCTTTGGCATGTGTACTTGCAAAGGATCAATTTTTCACTCCATTGGTTCCATATATCCTCTTTTTTATTGAGACATAGATCCACTATGTATCTATTCGTGGCTATGGTCTACATTTTTGCATGGATCCACTGTGTATTTTCTCGTGGGAATTATTGTTACTGATATATATCACATGGATCCATTGTGTATAGTTTTCTTTGCCATGGACATCATTCATGATTTCATTACTCATGGATCTATAGTGTACTTGATTTGGAAGCCATGTTTACATCACACTCAAGTATGGGAATTCCCGAATTGATAAGAGAGAATCTTGATTGTTTTGTTTTAAGGTATTTTTCGAAGACTAGTCTTCAACTACTCCTACCCAATGGTGTTGGTTGTGGAGCCTAATTATCTTCCTGATTCAGAGGTCTTTCTTTTCAGTTGTGCTTATACCCCATGAAGACTTTACACCCCATAAGAATGTACACTCATCCATGTGGGGGAGTGCAGGGGGGGTTACCCCCTGTGGGGTCTGGGGGCAAGGGGGCCCTCGACAGGGGTTCAGGCGCGAAGCCCCCAAAAGAAAAATTGCCTTGTAAATGTATATTGTAATTTCATTGTAAATATGGACCGTTCATTACAAGGTCCCAGATCTGACAGTAGAAGTTATGTTAGGGTTTTTTCCCTAGAAGGAAACCTTATTTTATGAGGGAAATGTATTGCGGCTAGGTATCATGGTGAATATTGTATTCTGAGAAAGGAGACCGTGAGAGAAAGAAGAGGAAGTTACATCAGGTGTGTTGTAGGTTGTATCCCTTCATTTGCTGGATAATAATAAAGGAAGGACCTGACAATTTCTCTAGTGGATGTAGCCCACACTAGGTGAGCCACATATATCTATGTCTCTATTGTATTATGTATCTTTTGTGTTTTATTTCCACATTTGTTTTATTTTATTGCTCCGCGATCCCGTTTTTCTAACAAATGCCCCCTCCACAATATCATGACTATTTGTAATGTATTTTGGCCATCAATTTATTTTTTGACCTCACACATTAGGGGACACCTGTTATAACATCATTTGACACCTTCTATTCTCATGAAAACTCATTGGCCTCAGTTACATCCCTTTCCCTATTTGCAGGAGAAAAATCCCCCTTTTCCTCCCTAAAAAATTGATATTAAAAAATCCCATTTTTCAAGATGTACATAACTCTCCTTAAAGCAACTTGCATACATATGTGACTTGCTAGTTAGCAACCCACGTACATGTTTAATTGGCTCAAAAATATAATTCCTGATATTTCAGGCAGATTTGACGAGTTCCCTAGGTTCCTGACCTCATATAACTTGTTCATAACTACTCCAACTATCAAAAGGGAGTATAAAATAGAGCCTTGAGATGGAGGAAAGACATCATGAAAGAGATGCATCCTCATGATGGAAGTTTCCTTATATCTTTGCAAGCCCTTGTTTCTCTATATTTTTGAGATTTTCTTCCCCCCTTGAAAACCCTTGTTTTCAGGATTTGTGTTCCTCTTTATCTCATCAGGAAGAAATCCATTGCTTCCTTGGACCTTTCAGGACACAAAACTTTGGAGGTAGTATTTGTCATCTTAGGCCTTGGGTGGAGGAACTTGGAGACTATTTCCAAGATCATTTCGTAATGGTTACAGGTTGTAACCAACCCCATTTGTTGTTATCAATAAAAGAACTCTCATTCTCGTCTGATTATTTTTGTTAATTCATGATTTTAATGATATTATATGCGTCTTATTTCAAATGTAACAAGGAATATGAATTGATTGTATTTAGTTAGTTACAGGTAACTACTTTCTTACAGTTGCATATTTATTTGATTACAGTAATTTCAGAAGATTATCATCAAGGATTTCTGGAGCGAAAGACTTCAAGCGAGATCTACTTCAGACGTAGGGTCCTATGTATGTCCTTCTCCCTTTCTTCTAGAAGTTAGTTATTAAATGTATTTATTTCTAATTGATTGTCTAGTTAAAGGTTGAGATGGGTATTTTAAGGGAAATTATTTGTTGTGGCCCTGACCCAAAGCCACAGGACTTATAATTTTGTAACAAAGAGAAGTTCTCCTAGCCTCATGATCAAGCTGGGGAATTTTACATTAATGAACATCCTGCATGCGAGGAAGGAGGTCATAGATCTCAAAGAGTTGATTTTTTGTACAAGGATAGTGAATAAATGTGATCCAATTGGATATCAGTGGCCACCCACCTTTTACAACTTGCTCAAAACATTTTTCTGGCAATTTAGGCAATTTACATTTTTTAGCAGTTTTTAACTTCTAGGGCCATTTTGAGGGCCTAAATGGAGGTTTTTCGATATAGAGATTCTCAATCATAGCCAAAGGCTCTGATTGATCCACCAAAATGAATATCCTCGATGATAAATTTACAAGGGGCTATCGTGCACCTAAAAAAGAGATTGTATGCAAAAGTTACGACCCCGAGAAATTGATGTACTAACTTACCCAAACGAGGCCCACATGAATTTTGGCACTTCATCTCCTACGGTTAGGTTTTTGGATGTATAGGGTTTTTTACATTCCTGTTTATTGTAAAAACGCCTTCAAAGCCTCATTGTAATGATCTTCTTGCGAATGAGCACAACCGTCACATCTCTTCTTAGAGATAAGCCACCAGCATTCCATCAAGCTTGTTTTCTGCTACATTTTATAGTTTCAGCTTATTTCCTTATTGAATAGAAAACCAATTTTACTGTATCTCTGTTATTTTGTATTAAGCATATTTCAATAATTTGTATTCATTTTGTTCTTCTCATAAAATATGGATTAGTGGTATCGGAGCGGTCTTCTCCTTGTTGTCTTAATGCATATCCCCAATGAGGTTAGGGTACAAAGAATTGGGTCTCGAGCTTGTTTCTCTTAAGGACAAAAGCTCTCACATGCCCAAGCAACCTCTCATGGCAGGAGAAAATAAATATTATGGGACATGAGATCCTTTCAAAATGTTGCTTGAGGAATCCCTCACGCAACAGAGGAACGAGATGATGGATAGTTTCGCGCAAATCCTTTGGCGGCTACTAATAGGCGACACATCTTCCTCGAGTGGAGGCGCTGCCCCCTTCAAGGTACAAATCAACTTCAATATTCCTATATTTGAAGGTCAGATAGACACATATGTTGTAGGAAAGTGGTTGAATCTACTAGAAGGGTATTTTTATGTCCATAACTTATTGAATAGAGAAAAGATTACTTCTACACTCCTCAAAGTCGTTCCCCGTGTCAAAGATTGGTGGGAAACTTTCTGTGAGCAAAAGGAAATAGAGGAACCCTCATTATTTATAGTCGCAGCCACCTAGGAATCCTTTGGGGATGCTATTAAGGAACAATACTACCCTTTCAGAAGTTATGACAACTTGTATACCAAATGGACCACATTGCGGCAAGAAAGAGACCAAGAAGTACCAGATTTCACAAATATCTTCCATACCTTGCACACCGAGATGGGTATCAAAGATTCAGAGATACATCTAGTGCTCAAGTATCATGGTGCTATGCATAGATACATCCAGACTAAAATGGACTTTCTAGAAATCTCTTCCTTGGGCACGACCTACCAATATGTCGTCAAAATTGAGCATAAGCTCAAACAAAAGACGTGGTAATTTGGGCCTGGGAACCCCTCACAAAAAAAGCCAAGAAGGGGCGGCCCCAACCCATAGAAAAAAGGACAGAGAAAATATGGACATTATTAGGAAAATGAGTCCAAGCCACAAACAAAGAAGGACATTGGAAAGACAAAGAAAGATATTGGGAAGTGGTGCGACTTCCATAAGATCCCTTGGCACAACACTACTAACTTCCACTCAAATAAATCGCTGGTGGATGAAGTGAAATCCTATGAATCAGATGCAGGTTCTGACTCTGAGTTAGAACCAGAAAGGGGAAGATGGATCATTGATGTGGAACCCAATGCCACCATTTCTACCACCAAGATCCAACCTGGCTAACCAGACGAGCCAGAAGAAGGTGAGTGCCTCTTCCATTCACATATGTGTGTAAAAGGCACCCCATTGCACTTCATCATGTATAGTGGTAGCCAAAAGAACCTCATCTCAGTATAGGTCATCAAGCGGCTGGCCTTGCCGACAATGTCGCACCCACAAACCTACACCATTGGATGGCTCTACTAAGGAAGCGATCTTCGTGTCATCCAAGGGTGTCGACTATCGTACGCAATCAAGACCTTCAAAGACAAGGTATTGTGTGATGTTGCTCCTTTATAAGTTTGTAATGTTCTTTTGGGGGAACCTTATTTATGGAAATGACATGTTATATATGAGTCTAGGCATCGTAGTGTTTTTATTACTTTGAACAGGAAATTGTACAGGATACTCGAGGTAGTCCCTCCTAGTTCTATTTCCTTGATATCTTCCAAGAAATGCAGGAAGGTCATCTCTCAGACCGAGAAATTTTTCTTCTTCGTGATTCACTCTCAAAGTGAGTGAAAGATCGCAAACACATTGTTGTGAGGGAAATCCCCTTACGGACTAGCAAATAGGGTTTGACTTTGCATGCATATATGACCGAGAGAAAAACTTCTTTCTACCTTCGTCCCTAGACTTAAATCCCCTTTTATTTATTGTAAATGCATGGAAAGATCAACCTACCTTGTTCCAGGTGTTTGATGTATATCCTCCATTGTACTTGATCACTTGTTTGCAATACTCCTTCCAAAGCTGACCTGCATACAAGACATGCAACAACTACACATGCATCCTACTTATATACTAATGGGTTAGAAATCCAAACATATACTAATCAAAATATGAAAAGTTCATGAATTGGGACGGGAAAAACATTTTCTTTATTTCTTTGAATGAATCAACTTACAAAAAATTGAGACTGGCCACCGCTCCGCGAACCTGATCCTGGGCTCCTCTTTCGATTGTCCTCCAACTTCTTTGCTTTGTATCTCTTCTACCACAAGGATGGCTAAAGGGTTGGGACAATGGGAATATGCAAATGGGAAGAGTTTCTTTGCTATATTTTTCCTCTCTCCAAATGAGACCCCTACCCCTTATTTTATAGGCTAGAAGGAGCTAGGTATTTGGACGAACCCTCGACCATGCATGGCTGGGAGTTTCAGTTAACTCACCCAAATATGTGTGTTCCGTTGGAAACTTTCTTTTTTTTGTGATTTTGTCGGTCCACACAGGTTTTTCTAGGTCAGCCAGTGTGTACACGTGTGCAGTAATGAAGTAGGGCGCATGGGCCCTTATAAAAGAGGTTTTCCAAAGATTTTGTTCAACAATGGCTTGACAAAGAAGAGCTATGATATGGCCAGATGCCAGGTAAGCATGTATGGTGCAATTTAGGGTTATAACAAATGCCCCCTAATGTATGAGGTCAGAAGAGCATCTGATGGCCAAAATACATTACCAATATTTTACTGATGTGTCGAACAAGTGAGCCCAGGAACCAGGAATTGGGAGGCTCCATTTGCAAAATAACAAATGTCTCACTGAGGCGGGCATACCTATGCTCGAGATAAAATAAATGCATGGCTACCAATCAAATACGCTGTAGATCCATGTCATATAACTATATAAAGTGTAGCCATGAACAATACACAATGGAGCTACATCTCGAAATCAAAAAGATATACATGCAAAGTATCCATCTTCGTAGAAGCTGATAAGGTCTGATGGCTGGAGATGAGGGCTTCAGAGCTCAAACAACAACTTCAAAATCTTCAAAACTCAGGTAAGAGTGTAATATGAGTGTACGACTTCACTACCTAGAGGTCTTCGATGACTCATCGGTCATGGACTAGAGAATCTTGATGATCAGACTGAAAGATTCATTGATTTCAAACAAGGACTTGATTGGACGTTTAGGATGGCCAGGTATGAGGGCAAGAGACAAAATGTAGAGGGGTTGACTCAGGCTTGGTAAAAAAACTTCCCTTGGACAACAGCATGACAAATCATGAGACTCAAGCAGCATGGCATTAACATAAGTTTACGAGGTAGGAGGCAATGCAAAATCTCCATATGTTTGGAAGAATAACCAAACGGAGGAAGACACAACTCTATGTAGTGGGAAAAACTTCCTAAGGTCATATTAAATCCTGGGGTTTGATGAACAAATAGACAGATGTGCTTTATCCAAGGGTGACTCATTATGCTGCCAATAAAGAAAATACTTTTCCCTTCCTCTTTTTGGGGCATATTTTATTTGTTTGTCTTTTTTTTTCAATAATTTTGGACGAAAGAATAAAGGAATGTTACGTTACAATGGAGGAATGAGTGTTACAAACATACAAGTTCAAGGTGCAAGGACAATACTGATGTTCAAAATAATGATACTCGGGAAAAAGCCTCTAGGGACCAAAGGTGTCAAGACGTAGAGGCAAAGTTCTACAAGGCTTGTGTATAAGGCATGCTTCATATGGTTTAGTTGAGAGAAACATGGAGCCATCATTAGGCCAAAGAGACAGGCATGCAAATGCGATTTAACAAAACACACAATCGTAACATCCTTCGATGTAAGTTTAATGAGCCCAGAGAAGGTAAGCTCGACGGTTTTTCATATTTAGAGAGTCTGAAAAAGTGTAAAAGGAGACTCCATTCGGGTACCTTTTTCGAAGATAGTCTAGCCGGTTTGAAAAAGGGGTAAACTAGCACCGACAAGACGTCTATTCAAAACCATTTTAACGAGTGTGATAAGGACAAGATCACTTGGACATTTTTTCACTTTTAAGGAGTCTGAAAAAAACTTAACTATGGACTTCGTCAGGAATGTTCTTCTGGGCCATTTTAACAAGTGTGAAAGAATAAGGTCACTCTATGATCTTTTCAATTTTAGGGAGTCTGAAAAGAGCTTAACTATGGACTTCGTGGGGGTTACTTTTTCATAAATTTAGTCCCTCGGGCATGAAAAAGGGGTAAAATTATACCTGAGGGTACTCTTCTAAGGAATGGAAGTTCTATAGAGTATACCTTTGTTCGTACAGTTGACCTTCTGGACCGAAAAAGGTGTAAACTACCGCCGGACAGACGTGACTTCGAATTTCAGTTTAACGAGCGTGAAATGCCACAAGATCGCTCGACAATATTTCATGGTTAGAGGGTCTGAAAATGGCTTAAAAGAAGATCCGTTGTGTTTTTTGGGAGTCCCGAGGGTGAGGTCAAGAGTGAAGAAGAATCATGCAAATGAGGCTCAAACTCGTTAATCAGGGAAAATACAAAGGACTCCCTAGCCGACAGTGATGACAGATGGCATGGACACCTTAATGCCACCAGGATCTACCTAGGGCATCCATGTTTAGGTAAGTTCTACCACCAACTCGCGACACTTCTAAAACAGTAATGATGGTTCCATGTTGCAACTTGATGGGATCGATCCTATGGAAGAGGGATAAAGACAACGAGATACAAAAGTCATGGTAGAAACCTAACCTATGTGCTCAAGTTGGTCATCTAAGATTTTTCCATGAATCATAAAAAGTGTCCCAAAACTCCTAAAAAGGTCCCAATACCTTATCGAAACCCTCCCTTGCAACTCCCAAAACACTCTAAATTGTTTTTGATTTAAAGAAACTAATAAGGGAGGCCAAAAAAGTGACAAAAAGAGGCCAAAAAGTCTATAAATAGAAGCTGGCAGCTCATTATCACCATTGCTGATTTGGAAATTGACTCTGAAGCCAAAATACCCCCTTTGATAAACGTAGTGATTCTGGGATCTACAGTGGACGAAACGAGCTTCCGTCTGGACCAAGTAAGTACAAACTCCCTTGTCTAGTTATTCAATTATTTACTTTTGTTTTTCATTTCATTTTTTGGGTGGGCATCGACCTTTAAAAGGTCATCCCTAGGTCCACACGGGCTGTCTCTTGACAGTCCGCGTGTACACTCGGGCAGGGTAAAACTTCCATGTTTGTACATGCGACTGTCACCTAGAAAACACGCGTGGACCCCCCCCCTATATAGATAAAAAATCAAACAACACTTACTCACCCTCCTGAACCTTGTTGTTTTGGCAGGATGTATGTCCACTGGAGGGAGAGGGAGCATGAAGAAGTTGGTGAGTTGGTCGCAGAATACCCGAATGTTGTGGCTGCATTAATGCAATGCGGTTTACTAAAGTTTTTCCTATGTCCTTTTATGCAGGCACAACTGAGGCTACTGAATGCCTTGGTTGACTATTGGCATCCTAATGCAGAGGCTTTCATGCTAGAGGGGAAATCACTGGTGCCCACCACCGAGGATATCTATTTTTTGACTGGCCTCTCAAGGAGAGGGGAACCAATCAACTTCAGGACATTTTCGTCGGGGCCACATAACATAGGGGAACTGATAGCCCTATAATGTGAGGTTGGGACAGACCATTCAAGATCCTAGGTGCATATAAGAAATATCACTAACCTATCGCTGCAAGCGATAGTATTGCTTATTGGGCGGATTACCGGTTCAACGACCTTGCATCGGGCGTCCCACGCACAGATGAACTGTGATGTCCAGTGCTTGAATGCACAAATTTTTGACTGGAGTAAGACACTGCTGGAGTGCATGAAGAGGCAATTGACAGATTGCCGTCAGCGGACACAGAGGAACTTTGGGTTTGGTACTATTTTGTGTTCGTTCTTTTTCGAGAGAGTTGCGAGTTTTAGTCCTCGGGTAGTGGTACGAGTGGTACGAGGACATCAGGCCTCATTTCCTGCATTGTGTAGATGGGTTGTACTGTTGCCACGATAGGGTGGTGGAAGGACAAATGAGTCCTTTGACGATGAATGTTTTTCCTGGCTTTCGTGACAGATCCCCGTGATCAAGGATTATCCATAGGCAGGGATAGAATTTTCAAGGGATCCTGAGATACTCGTGCCTCCTAGTGAGGAGCAAGGAGAAATGGGTAAGTCTTCATCTTTGTAACTGTCTTTATTTTTTATGGGTTACATGTAATTTTTATGTCATTTTTTTATATATCATTTTTGTTGTATGCTGGAGTATTTGACGGATATATGTTTGTTGCATGCAGATGTGGGACCAGTATGACCTGTCGATTATGCAAGGAACATGCATCGTCCTTGGCCAGGGGCCGCAACCGCCACTGCCGGGGGCCCAAAAATAGCGGGAGATCTCCCAGCCAAGGAGGCTGAGAGGGTACTTAGACGAGTTGAGTGGAACTTTACTGCACTCACTCGCACAGTCCCGATGGCAGATATTGAGGACCTGCCGCCATCCATGCAGCCTCATGTAGTGGGGGCACCTCAGACATGGGTCCGATTGTTTAGGCATTTAGCCCATGCTGTGGACCAATATAACAGGGCCCACAGGCCCTGACCTCTCTTTAGACACTTTACGTCCTATGAGCACTACTTGTACATATTGTTTGAGGGCATAAGCCCTGTGACTTGTATATTTTTGAGGCGCTTGCGTCCATCTATATAATCTGGTTACTTTTATGATTATATATGGATTTTTATGTCTTTTTTTGTATTATGGATCATGTGTGTAAAAATGTATTTACATGTTTATGTGAATTTCCTTTTATGTGTGTGCAAGATGCCAATCTAAAATGTGATTAGCTAGAGTAT
>ML796829.1:0-19376 GCA_009831015.1 Picea engelmannii
AAGGTATTATTTGGGTGTTTTCTGCATCAGCGTGCTTTAATGACAAAAAACTTAAGAGGTAATACTATATGTGGGCTTACTCTAATTACTTTGGCCTTGTGGCAGAAATTTGGCTCTGATGTACGTGAAGGAAAGCGCCGTCAGTTCAATTACATAGGTCAGTAATTCCATACGAGTTTTTGAAATGCATACCTTCTTTAATCTAAACATTTTTTTTCTGTGGCAGAGAACTTGTATTGCTGATGTCTACATTTGTATGTGATTTTTATATGACCTGTATTTGTCCTGTTCTCAATTATGTTTTACTTCCTCCAGGCCGAAGGCCCCTTCTTAGTGCCGAGTTGGATTATTGGTATAAAAATTTATGTAGGGACTTGGCAATGGACTAGACTTGAATGAACTCAAGAAGCATGCAGCATCACCATGAATCAAATCACCGATACAAAATGTCTCATGCTGAGAGGGGTGTGTTGCCATCCTTATACACACTTGCAAACGTGGACGAAGTCTCAATCCACTTAGTGTGTCCTCGGAGGCACAATGCCTAAGTTCAAGCCCACTGTCACCTCGACTTGAACTCCTTCCGTCTAGGCTTACTCCTAGGGAAGCCAAGGGGGGTAGACTCTAGCTACTATGTGAGTTATTAGGTGAAATCTAGCAGTTAATTTTAATTTGTTAAATGTTGGGGGAAACTAGCCTATATGAGAGGCAAGCAATGCAATGCAAACCTTCAATGCAAAAGCAAACCCTTTCCCTAAGACAACTAAGACTAGTGCCTAAGGTTGGGAAATGGGGTCAATTAAGTTACAACAAGAGATCTAAGTACGATTGAAAGAATAACTTTACAAATTAATACAAAAGAATTATAATTACAACAAATAAAGAATAGTTAGATGATTAAACAATATACAAAAGTACAACTACTTACAAAATAAATGAATTAAGCACTAGTTAGATTAATTACAATAGTGAAGCAAAGATGAACTAACTCTTAAAGGTTTTTGCAGATAAAGAAAAGGAAATAGCTCAAGATGCATTCACCACCAACATCACTTGCAAACCAAGCTTGAAGTGCCCCAATGAAAGGTGTGCAACTTCAAGGAGGCAACTAGAAACACAAGTGCACAACTTAAGAGGAACCGAAAGATGAAAGTAAAGCCACCAATGGACACACGTGCGCAACTCAAGAGATGAAAGATAAAACTTGAAAGAGAAACCTCTACGGGCACTAGTGCGCAACTTAAGATAAATTACTCAATCACAACAATGCTCAATTAGAATACTTGAAAGATAATGCTTGAAGTAAAGGTTGCATGAAATAAGAGAGCATACACCACTAAGATAATATTAAGAAGTTAAGGCTTAGGTTATTGTGAATTGATTTTAGAATTAAAATTAGTTAAGTTGCACTCCTAGACTAGGTGACTACCCCAATACTCCTACCGCTTTGATCAAAATGACGGGTGCTCAAGAAGCAAGGAAAACAAGGCCTTACCCTAGCTCCATAGGTCAATTCAGAAAAATTGGGTGTTCAACAAGGGGGACACCTAGTGCCGTGAGATCATCCTTGATCTAGCACCCCAAGTCACCTCCACAAGACTCCTTTTTGGTGGCGAAAGTTGTAGCAGTACAGGGTGATCTAATTAGGCTAACTAAATTGATTCCCCTAGAGCCTAAATAGATTGATTAAGCAATTAAAATATTACTTGTGTTGGAAGTTTAAATGAATGAGATAGCAAGTGCTTAAATAAAATGTACAAGAAAAAGAAAATGCCTCCAAGGGCTTAAGCAAGATAAAGAGATGCTTCTAACTAGTTAGATATTCATATGCACTTGAAAGGAAAAGAACTAGAAGTATGAAACATAAACCATTGAACTATCTAACAAGCTAAACTAGCCTTACGATATAGCATGGGTGGAAAAGCCAAACCTCTTTGCTAGGTGTAGGCAAAATAAATAAAAAATGCAGAAATTTAAATAAACTTGAGAAATGCAAGCCCTAGAGACTCTCTTGGGGCTTGCTTACAATGTGAGAAAGTAGAAGAAGAAGAGGGTATTCAATACCTTTGCTTAAGAGGTTACTCTTGGACGTTTTAGGGCCCCAAATGGGCTGTAACACCTCCTTTTTGGTTCAGACCTGCAACAAATCAGCGAACAAAACTTGCTGGAAAAGCTGCAAAAAGACCAAAATCTTGGAAAAATTTATGTTAAAACAAACCATAAATTTTCTGTGTAAAAATCAACAAGTATAATATGTTTAAATGCTCTATTCAAGTATGTTAGAATGCCAAAAGAAATATAGAAAATAACATAAATATTTAGAGGTTTTAAGTGGGAGAAATGAAAAATTTCCAGATCTGAAATCTTCACATAAAACCCTTCGGTAACCTGCAAATCTTGTGAGAAAAGCTACAAAAATAGAGAGGATGTGAGTAGATTTAGATGGTAAAACAAAATACTTTGCAATACCCAAATAAACACTTCACTAGATCTATGATAATACTACCACAAATCTATCCAAGCAAAATACTTTGCTTGGAGTTCCTACTTTAGATCTATAACTAAAACATGCAAGGCACCAAGAAGACTCTCAACACCATGGATTCTCCAAAGATTTCTTTATTAGAATAGAAGCAAGCTTGAGCAAATACTTGCCACAAGCTTGAGAAGAAAGAATGAGAACAAGAAGAGAGAGAGAGAGAGAGAGAGAGAGAGAGAGAGAGAGAGATTGATTTTGGCATAGTAACAATAGCTGAGAATAGATGTGAAATGAGGGAGGGGTGAGCATTCTTTTATACTTGGGAGAGGAAAGAGACCCCTCTTGGATGAGCTCCAAGTGCCACACATCCAAGAGAAATAAACAAAGTCAAGGAAGAGTTACTTTTAGGGTTTTGGTAGTGAGTTAGGGTTTGAGGGGTGAGGTGTAAAGGGGGAAAACACCTTTTTCCTATGGTCAAACATGAGGTTAGACACCAAGGGGGGCGAAATTAAGGTTTAGGTGGCTTTTTTCACTTAAACTTTTAATTCCCACAAGTCAATTAGCAAGGGAACACCACTTTAAGTTGTTGGCTAAGCAAGGGGGGGTTCTTTAAGTGGAAAATTACTTTTCCAACTTAGGAAAAAGGTTAGGAAACCTTTCCCACTCTCTCTCAAACCTTTTTGCTTATTATTTACAAAAAATGACATTTTGACTTTGTCAATTAAGCAATTAAATTGCTGACTCTAGACTGACTTGGACTCCTCATGGACAATGACCTAACAAAACTTGTCCAATTGAGCTGAAACTTGGTCCAAGGGTGTAGGGGGTCTCATTCCATTTCTTTTGAGTACTCACACCCCTATCAAAAATCCCAAGGACCCAATTTTTACATATTTACAAAAAAAATAATTAAAATTACCATTAATTGGGTAATTTAAAAAAATTAAAAAAAACTACTTAGACTCGACGGAATTCCGCAAGACTCTAGGAGATGTCTAGCATGGTCATTTACAATATTCCTAAACCCTAGTCACCCATTGGGCTTGATCATTAGAATGTCTTTCACCACTTTGGAGGATTATTGTGGGAGTGAAAAACTCAAGGGTAATTAAAAAGGCTGGTTAGACGAAATTAATTACCTGAGGAAAAAAAACACTCGATGAAATGACTTGCCTAATGATAAATTCCTAGGCAACTAACCTACAATATGATCCATGCAGACCCATTACATTATTATCCCACATAGGGGAGTGGAAATTCCAACTACAAAAAGACGTGGCGAGGCCAAAAATGCCTTGTAGAACCAGTAAGTCTTCAAACTTTGTTTCACCATCAAGTACATAGCTTCATGGCACATGGAGTTGACCCCCTAGTCGAAATAGGTGGTCAACAGGGTGATAAATAGAAGAGGAAGAATGTAAGATCCTTGCTTTCATTTACTATATAATTATGTAGGAAAAAGGAAGTTTTTTCACCAAATATCATCATGGACATGCACATAATCCTCCCTTTGTTAATATAGACAAGATAAATCATACCAGTACATAATGTTACCACCTATCATGCAGTAAACTTACAAGTATTTCCATTGATTGTTGGGAGAATAACAAGGACTAAAATGTGCCTCCTTTCAAGTAATCCACTAAGGAAACATATATCAGGAATATGGGAGGCGCTCAAACACATGTTGATTCCTTGCAGCAAATCCTTGGTGGATTATCATTTGACCTTTTTCCCTACTTTCTTCTGGCGAGGAAGTAAGGTTAGACAAGCTCATGGTTGTATGAGTTCATAGGTAAAATGGTATGCTGTATGTAGGTTGCCAGTCGTCATTGTAGTCTTTGAAAATGTTGGTATTGTGGTTTGTAGGTGTGCAGAATGTCCAAACTCATCATTTTTCAGTTCACTTGATAAATCAGGTGCCTAGACATTTTGGTCATTCAACAGTAGCCCACAGAGGTCTATTCAAATCATTACTGGCTGCTATAATTGAGTCTTCATTTCAACAATTTGCTTGAAATCAGAAATTTGAGTTTGTTGCCATGTTTCCTTTCTGTTGTAAAGCATCTGACTTCTCATTCAAAAAGAAGACCCATAATTTTTGTGAAAAATCATCAACAAGAAGTAAAAAGTGCTTGGCACCTAACAATGATGGGTGTGATTATTTGAATAAAATTCTCTGCATGCACAAGCTCCAACACTTTGGTTTCTCTTTATTGCCCCCTCAAGGGAAACTACTTCGAGACCACCCTATCAGGGATGCAGTGATGCTCCTTGGATGAGCTCTCCTGCTCATATCTTCCAGTTCCAGCTTGATCTTCTAGTCTCTCCAGCCTGACATCATCCATGAACTCCTTCAGATAGCTCTACCATGGTATATCAGCTCCTATACTTTAGACCTCAGATGATATGTGCTCGCACATATGGTACTTCATGCTTCTTTCAGTTGATGTGCTATAATTTCATGTGATGGTTTTCTGCTTAGAAGTGGTGTGATTGTTTCTAACCTGTCATGAAAGTAATAAACATGGGTTATATCTTATAACACTTCTTAACGCTGATAATTTTATTATTTTGTCTCGTTTTACCATGGGGGGACATGTTGTCCTTAGATAAATATTGTCTGGACTTAGGACTAATTGTAATACAGGTGATCTGGTTGAGTAGTGTGTCCATATCCTAACCACGTCTAACACTTCCCATCATTTCCCTTCACTACCATTCCATTCATAAAAAAAATACTATACTTGCTTATATTTGATTTATCAAATGTCAACCAACAAGGTTTAAATGAAGAAAAACGTAAGCCAAAGTCAAAATAAAGCCAAAATGGCTAGAGGTGAAGAGCAATAGTGTTAAAAACGAAAAAGTAAAGAAACTAGAGCCATGCCACCTTATTAAAAAGGCCCATCCCGAAGGTCCTATGTTAAAACGCATATCTAAAGAAAAAGGACTAAGAAAAATCAAAGAAAATGTCAAAGGGAGTAATAAAAAGGTGTTGAGGGGGTAACTCTAAGCAAGGCTTAGTCTTAATAGGTTTACCAGTACAAAAAATGAAGGTTCCTAGCTCAAAAAAGCTAGCCAGCAAAAGACCTCATACATCATTAAAAATGACTTTGAGGGTCAAAATATAAAGTTTTCCTTCCTTTTGCCATCAATTATTCATCAAATTCGCCTATCTCTAACCAAATTACTTAGTAAATACCTTTTTTCCTAGGCATTGACACATGTAATGGGGTTAAAAATTGTCCCACCATGGTAAACTTAGGCAATTTATAAAATTAAACTATGTTAAGATGTTAGAGGATATTACTTAATATTTGTTTCCTAATGACTTGTTTTGAAGCTTGATGCATCATTATAGGTGGGCACCCCACATTGGAATCTATGCACTATGCTTTGAGATCCGTGTACCTGCATTGAGATTCCTGTACCTATATTTAGCCATATCTACCTACATTGGGATCTGTGTCATTGCATTGGGATCCATGACAACATAGTGGACGATGCCACTATGTGGATGATGCATTGGGATCCGTGTCATTGCATTGGGATCCATGCCACATCATCATTGAGGTGTCCACATCATTAGTTTGTACACATGTCAACATTTGGAGCATTGTAAGAGCCACATAGACATGTATTATTCGACACATGTGAAGATCCTTCTTGAAGGGCGTATTTTCTCTCTCCACATGTGAGAAGTTTCTAGAACCTTCTAGAAAGGGCGAACCTCACCTTTTGTCTAGTTCTCACATGTTGAATGATTTTGTGGGTTAGTTAGGGGGTGCCCTTGTTCTGGGGCCTCCTTTTGACCCACATGTGTGTAATAGTGGAGGATTTGCTCAAAATTAAGAGGGCACCCTTCTCCTCTCTCCTGCTTTGACTCACATGTGTGAGATTAGTTACATTCTGCTTACTTTGAGGAGGGTGCCCTAATTTCGAGGAGTTTGTTGTAACCTCCCATGGTATTGGTTCATGGTTTTACTCTAGTACATGGTTTTACTCTAGTACATGGTTTTATTGTAGCTCATGGTTTTCTATGTATGGTTTTGAGGAGGCCTCTACCTATATTTAAGGAGGGCGTCACTCTCATTTTGCATGGTTGGAAATGTAATAAAAAGGCTTATCTGCTCAATTTTGGTGTGTATTCTTCTCTACTTTATTGTGTATATTGCTCCAAGGTGATTTTAGAGGGTTTCGGGCATGCAAATCTCATTGAAGAAAGGGCTATTGCAAGGCCAACAATGCAAACAAGGTATGGTTAAGATCTATTTTGTTTCTTTGTGATTGATTTTTTTAAGCTATGTCTTGGTGTTTCATTGACTATCTAACCAATGGTGGCACTTGGTGTTTCATTGACTATCTAACCATCCCAATTTTCAAATTTTTCCTTCTAATTTTATTTTGCAAGCAATCTAAGGTTCAGAGGAATTAATTTGAACTATATTGCTAGATCTAAATTTGCTCAAAGTGCCAAATATTATTTCATTTAGATCTTTCTCATGCTAACTAGGTTTTCAAGTTATATCTTTTTCAAAGTTAGCATAGGTATGGTATGGATCTTTCTTACATTGCTTAATCCTTGGATCTAATTCTCATTATCAAGTAACTCTAAAGCACCTAAAGATCTTCCTTTATCATGTTGGGGTTATTTTGATTTTATGCTTGGAATGTATGATTAAATGCTAGCTTTGCTCTCTCTCTCTCTCTCTTTCTCTCTCTAAATTTTCATATGCAAGGGCATATGTACCAACTTTGAGATACTTTAGTGATCCATTTGATTGATGAAGGTAAAGGAGGCAGCGCTCCATTTATTAAGTAAACACTTGAACCTTTGGCATTTTAAGTTTATCTCTAAAAGCTTGACATTGGGGTTTAAACTTTAAAGTTTACATTTCAGATTTCCCTTATTCATGATGAACGTGGCATGTTCTATGGCATAACAGCACTTTTCAAATAGATGCAGAATTTTTTTGTCATTCTATGCTCCTTTAAATATCTAACACTTGTGACAAAGTTTGATTTTTTGCATAGGGGTTTAATACACGCTTTGATATACAGTCTTCATTGCAACATTTTGGTATATTTTCAACCATAATACTTCAAACTAGTAAAGCAACTTACAATCTGATAAAATGACCTGGCGTGATGATATGTCTTTATTACATGGTTTTAATGGTGGAATGAGCACTGTTGCAAATCTGTGATCAATGTTAGTTAATGATCAACATTTGGTCGGATCCTCATTTCTTTTTTGCAAACGTTTTGAACTTAAGCATTTCCTCCCACCAATCGATGCATACCACTACAGAATTATCTAACACCTGAGGCTAACGAACTCGGTAAAATCTGTTATTTCTCTTTTCACAATACATGGTTTTGCAAAGATACACAGTCAAGTATTTTCTGCTGGTGCACTTTCTAAAGCAATCCTTCACTCGATTGGATGAATTTACAAATGATAAAAGTCCAGGCTAATTGCTGTTGATATTTACTGTCCTATAATATTCTAAAGATCACTTGGGTAGCAGAATTTACATGATGACAATTTTTTATTTACAATGAAATAATGATGGCTATATGATCATTTCAAGAGTGGAATATATCTCGAAATCTTTGCTGTCCTAAATTATCAGTTTTGAATCTTAACACTCACAGATCTTGCTGCTCCTGAAATTGAAGATAATATACAATACCTGCGCACTAGTTTGTGGACATGCCTAGCACCTCCACATGGTACTGAGAAAATATATCTGTAACTCTGTATTTACAATAAACAGTTGGCCTAGATTCTTGTGCAATTTCTCTAAGGAAATGATATCTGGGTAACACTCTGCTCATTCTTGAATGGTATAATTCTGTTGTCACACACTATAAGCTTGTTTTTCTAGCAACAGCAGTACATTTGGCAATGTCACTACAAACACGCAATTAAGCCTTTTAATTCTTGAGGCTAATGATGAGATGGATAGTTGATATAATAATCACATTGCAATTGGATACATGTTTCACTTCTTGATGGCATTTCATGGTGCATAATTGTGAGCAAGATTTCACTATATTTTCCAAGCTTAACTTTGAACAAGCACATTTGTTTAAGTAACATATTATTTGAAGCTTGTTAAATCTAGCAACAACTTGCATTTTCTTAACTTGTTTTTAACATTAAGAGTGAGTTGATAAAATCTGCTAGTTGTTTTAATCAATCTAGTCCAAGTAACTTTCCCATTGCTACAACTGATTAGGCTAGATGGACCTTTAGGGATTCCCCCCTAGAGGCTAGGATAGGGTAGCTTAGCTCCCTTACTCTGAAGTGTGGGGCAAGGCTACCCAGGTGACGTTGTGTAGCTTGCCTGATAGTACCTCTAGGCTCTCCCGCTGAGGTTGGGACTTTTTCTTCCGGAGTAGAGTTTGAGAGATAACACTTTCCAATCTCTACTTGTGTCAACATCCTCCTTGTGCTGTGTTATCGCCAGATCTAGCACCTTTGTGCAAAGCCTTTCACAAGGGCTAAGACAAGTGTAACATGGAAGTGTTTCCACTATCACCTTAGCAATTACTTCCCTCATTTTAGTGAAGGATGAAATCCAACACAAGGGAGGCTTCCATAGTAACCTCAAGGAATCCTATAGCAATACGGGATCAAGTCTATGGCCTCCCATATTGGTTACTCAAACACACCACCACTAAGTCAAGGTTTTCAAGGCAAGTATCAGGTGGTTCAATGAAGCAATTTCCAGATTTGTATGTGTGAACTGTCCAAGACAATTGATGGTATCTAGTAAGTTAAAATAGTTCAAAAAGATACCCCAAACACTACAAATAAAAGAAAAACCTATGGCTGTTGCAAAACTTGTGTAAAAGATGATGATCTTCAACAATATATGAAGTTATAACAACAGCAATAAACCAGCCCATCGACCCTCTAAACAAGTTAAGCATGTAAGAAAACTAGGGCTGAAAAAATACAAGTTAGATTAGGGTTTTGCAAACAACTACTTGCTGAAATGATATGAGAGTATAACAGCCCTAACCATGCAAGACATCAAGCCCTAGAGGGCTGAAAATCAAATCAGCAACGCAATAAATGATGACAAGATACACTTTAAGGTAAAAGATGCCAATCAAACACTAGACGTTAAGCCTAGCTATGGCTGAAAATTGAAGAGTAGTTGCTTCAAACCCTAATCTAACCCTAGAACAACAAAAGAAAAAGTGAATTTAGGTTAAGACTTGCTAAAAGGGGGTTAAGACTAGTGCCGTTTACTCCTATTGGGCTTATAGAGTCAAACTATGAACTTTCTTGAAGACAAAGGTGAAATATGGACGTTGGATAAAACCCTAAGGTTGTCCACTACAAACCTTAGAAGGTTTTCCTATAAAAAACAACTAAGGTAGCCACTACAAACCCTAGAAAATTATTCTATGTCCTTTAAAAAGCTTTTAAGACAATATCAAGGGAAGGTAATGCACTACAACCCTTCCTAGGGTTTTCAAGATAAGATCTATTCGAGAAAAATACAAGGAATCATGCACTATCACCACTTTGATAAGCACATTCACACTTCATACATTCATAAATAAACCCACAAAGACTTAGAAAGAACACTTACTAGGTAAATGAATGCTCATCCATGAAACCCTAACCATGAAATCATCCATCAAGCTTGAAAAAGCATCCATAGATCATCTCTCCAAGAAGTCGCATGAGTTATTCATCCATAGGCAAAAGAGAAGTAGATAAGAGACAAGTAGTAGTAATCCTCCACAAGTAGCAATGATGATAAAATGAGGGAGCACTTCCTCTATTTATATGAGGGAACTAAGCGCTTCTCCTCAATGAGCTAATATCCACCTAAAGCCCCTAAAACATAATAAATCCATGATACAAGGTGGATAGGTCTAAGGCCTGTTACCCCCCTGTTGCCGACCTTATACACACTTGCAAACGTGAGTTAAGTCCAACTCACTTAGTGTGTCCTTGGAGGCACAATGCCTAGGTTCAAAGTCCACTGTCACCTCGACTTGAACCTCTTCCATCTAGGCTTACTCCTAGGGAAGTCAAGGGGGGTAGACCCTAGTTACTATGTGAAGTTAAGAGGTTAATTTCTAGGAGTTGATTTTAATTGGTTAAAGGTTTGGGGGAGATCTAGCCTATATGCAAAAACAACAATGCAATGTGCAACAATTCAATGCAAAGGAAAGCCCTTTCCTAAGACAACTAAAGACTAGTGCCTAAGGTTGGGCAAGGGGTCAACTAAAGTTTAGGGGGTTTAGATTTTACAAAGAGTTACATAAGATTACAAAAGGATCACTTCACAAAGACTACAATTAGAACTAGATACAAGATTGGATACAAAGATAGAATATACAAAATACAACTAAAGAATATATAAGAGATACAACAAGATACAAGATATATGAATGAAACAACTATGAACAAAAAAGAGACAAGCACTAACTTGATTACTTGATTTGTGTAGGAAATAAAGATTGCTTCAAATGAAAGGATTGCACTAACACATCAAGCCAACATACCCAACAATAGAGTGCCTCCAAAGGATGCGCAACTCAAGTGGCTGCTTCAATGGCAAACACAAATAACACAAACCCAAACAATGAAGTTGCCTCCTAAGGATGCACAACTTCAAGGGGTTAACCCAATCAACCAACACAACTTAAAACTGAAATTAAAATGCTCAAAATAAGCCTCCAAGGGCAAGGGCGCAACTAAAAATCACTTAGTTAATCATCCAAAAAACTGAAATAAGCTTGCATAAAAGTAAATGGAAAGTAGATTGCTTGCAAGATTACTTAAGTGTCAACTATAAAAGTTATGCCAATGAAAATGTCCCCAAGGTTGAAGTGGATTAAAAGGATTATTAATTTATTAAGTTAAAGAATGAATCCTAACTAAGTGACAACCTCAAAACTCCCCCCGCTTGTACCAAAGAGTTGTTGGGTGCTCAAGAAGTGAGCCAAACAAGGCCCCACCCTAGTTCCACAGGTCAACCCAAGAAAATAAGTACTTCCGGAAAGGATGCCAAGCGTCGTAAAATCGTCCTCGATCTAGCACCTTTCGTTGCTTCCTTATAGTTCTCGTTTAGATGGCAAAGTTGGGTCAGTAGTGAGTGACCTATTAAAACTAGTTAATTTTAAGCCCTATGAGACTAAGGTAGATTAAGTTAGTTGTGTGTTGAGCAAGATGTGCTTGCTAAAGTGTCAAGTGCTTGAATGCTAAAAGGGAAATGCTTGCAACTAAAAGGAAGTACTTAAAAAATGTGTGTAACTTGAAATAACATAAAGTACTTGAAATAAAACTTGCAAAAATGAAAATTATGTTTGCCTTAAACCATGAAGTTACACCATGCTCATAAGTTTGCAAGACATTTAAATGAAAACACTTGTAAAGAGATGAACTTGAAGCAAAATACTTAAATGAATTGTAACTTGCAAAGGAAAGGAAACTAAAGGAGCATCACAGAACTATCATGCCTCCATGGGCCTACACTAGCTTATGATCATTCCATGACTTGGCCTAAAACATTATTGAGCATGAATGAAACAACCATACTAGTCTAGCCTTACGATTTTGGGGGTTGACAAAGCCAATCACACTCCAAGGTGTAGGCAAACAGTTGTAAATGAAAAGCTTGTAAACAAAATTAAATTAAGCAAACCACAAACAATAGCACAAGGCGGAGGCAAGCCTTCCTTTGTTGTGCCAAAGTGGGTTGAATGAACTTGAAAGAAAATGATGAAAATAAACCTAACCTCTCAACCTTGTCCTAATGACAAGTGGAGCAAACAAAGAATAAAAATTGCAGAAAATAAATAGCTATTCTAGCCTAACGGTTTTGGGGGTTGGCTGGGCCAAACTCACTCCAAGATGTAGGCACTACTAAAGAATTAAATTGCAGAAAAATGATTTTTAGGAGAAGTGCAAGCCCTTGGTTACTCTTTGGGGGCTTGCTTACAAAGATGATAGAAGAGAGAAGTGTTGGGGTATAGGTACCCCAACTTAGGAGACTGTAGTAGATGTTTTGAGGCCCCAAGAGGGTTGTTCCTCGTTTTCTGTCACAAACCTCCAAAAACCAACAAGTAAAACTTGCTAGAAAATTGCAGAAAAAGAACAAAAAACCTTGCAGAAAATTTCTGTTAAGTTAAAACAAAAATACAAAACGAAATATGGCAGTATTTGTAGTCGTTTTTTTATCTATTTCAGCATATAAAACTACCCATGTACTCAGAAATTACACAGAAAAACCAAAACTGAAACTGTGAAGGAAATAAGATAGGGTTAAATGAACAACTTCCAGATCTGAAGTTGCTCCTCCTTAACCCCTTAAGCAACCTACAAACAATGTGAGCAAAGCTACAAGACCATGCAAGAGGTAAGTAGATCCTAAATATCAACAAAATACTTTGAAGAAATTGAGAATACTACACTACTAAGATCTAGCGCAATACTACTCTAGATCTATCAAAGCAAAGTACTTTGCTTGGATCTTCTACTCTAATCTAGCAACTAAAAACTCAACAATGCTTAGACACAAATCACCTCAATAAGCTCCAACCAAACAACAAGAAGACTCCGAGTGCAAATGGTTCCTCCAGAGCTTCTTCTATTAAAAACAAGCTTGAGCAAATGCTTGCTTCAAGCTTGAGAAATGAGAGAGCAATGTGGGAGAGAGAGAGAATGGGAGAGATTTGGGCATAATAACAATACACTGAGATAAGATGTGAAATGAGGGTGAGAGGGCCTTTATTTATACTTGGGAAGGCAAAGTTACCCCTCTTGGATGAGTTATAAGTGTCACACATCAAGGAAGAGTCACTTTTATGGTTTTGGTAAGTTAGGGTTTTGGTAAATGAGTGAGGGGGTGAGGTGTAAAGGGGGAAAACACCTTTTTCTATGGTCAAACATTAATTTAGACACCAAGGAGGGCGAATTTAGGGTTTATATGGCTTTTTTCACTTAAACTTATTAATTCCCACATGTCAATTAACTAGGGAACACCACTTTAAGTTGTTGGCTAGGTAGGGGGGGTCTTTTAAGTGGAAAATTACTTTTCCAACTTAGGAAAAAGGTTAGGAATCCTTTCCCACACTCTCTCAAACCTTTTTGCTCATTTTACAATTTTTGACTTTTTTAATTTAGCCAATTATTTGTTGATTTTTGACTGATTTGGACTCCTCATGGACAAACACCTAGAAAAAATTGTCCAATTGAGATGAAACTTGGTCCAAAGGTGTAGGGGGTCCCATTTCATTTCTTTTAAGCACAAATACCCCTATCAAAAGCCCAAGGACCTAGTTTTTACATTTTTTATCAAAAAATTAATTAAAATTACCCAACTTAGGTAATTTTAATAAATTAAAAAAAACCTATCTAGACTCAACGAAATTCCGCAAAACTTTAGGAGATGTCTTACATGGTCATTTACAACATTCCTAGACATTAGCTACCAGAGGGCTAAACCATTAGAACGCCTTTCACCACTTTGGAGGAATTATTTGTGTGAGTGAAAAACTCAAGGGAAATTAATAAGGCTGGTTAGGCCAAATTAATAACCCGAGGAAAAAAAACACTCAGTGAAAGAGACTCCACTAATGATGAAGTCCTAAGGCAACTGACCTAACTATGATCCATGCAGATTCATTACATTATAATCCCACGTAGGGGAGCGGAAGTTCCATTACAAAAAGAAGTGTTGAAGGCCAAAACTGCCTTGTAGAACCAGTAAGTCTTTGACTTGGTAGCACCTGCTGGTGCATATCTTTATGGTACATGGAGTTGAACCCCTAGTTGAAATAGGTGGTCAACACCCCCCATGCCTAGGGGTAACTAGAGGAGATCATGTCTCGTGGCCTGCAATGGAGACATTGATCCCAACCACGATGATGATTAGCATGTCCACAAATAGCAGCCCAGTAGCTCCCCTCAGATTTCCTCTTTCACTTCAGATCAACCAAGCTCATCACATTCAGTCAATTAGTGTATGGGAGATGGTAAGCCAACGTCACCTTGAGGTATGTTAGTCCTTTCATGCAAAGTGTTGTGCTTAATTTACTAGGCATATGGATGCAGATCATTGGTTGAAGTTGGATAATGGATCACTAGCTCAAGAAGTTATGTTTGTTTCATTGTTTCACCTTGGTGGCCAACATCTATGCCCTAGTCCCGTGTTGTCACCGCCCAAGGAAAAGGGGTACTACTGGGCTTCCCTCACAAGGGTAACGTTCCATTACCCACCATACTTAATACTTTCCATCTTGGAGCCTGTTGCAGTGTACTAAACTTCGGTAATGGGTCATGGTTCATTCTCATGAGAAGAGGGGTTAACGGTCCATAGGTTGATTGCATCTGCTGCTAAAAGAATGAGAGAATGATGCTAAAGAAAGAAAGAAATGATAGCAAAGGACTTTCAAAAGCCAGTCCAAACTTGAGCTTTATCCTTTCCGTGTTCACCCCAGTCCCAAGTAGTGATGCTATAGCTTGAAACCTTATAAAAGGGGACTTGCAAATATGATAAGAAGGACAAATAAAAAGGTGGATCAAAGGGTTTGGAAAAACGTAGCGCTTAGAAAGTGGTAACTCAAGAGCAAGTGCACCCTCCACAAAGGCGCTCATAGAAATGGACTCAATGGCACCATATGTAATGTTCCCAAGCCAATTTTTTCGCTTGGGGACACTAGCTAACCACATAATTATCTGTTTGACTGTTTATGTATGCAGGTTGGCCACTGAGCCACTGATATTTAGGCCTTAGGGTTATATTCAGTTATTCCACACAGTTTATCAAGATATATTCAATACAATGCAAGATCTCATCAATACATAAGATATGGAACCACAAATCACAGATCTGACATTTATTTATGAGAAGTAAGAACCTGATACAATATAGAAGCAGATCTGGAATAACATCAGATGGCTCCAAGATAAAGATATGAGCTGCTACAAAATGCTCCCGACAATACAAGATAAGCCTCCCAAAGGCTGAATGCAAGATGAAGGATCAAATACAAAAAGCTAGGGTTATGTCCAACCCCTCTTGCTGCTGGCACATTCTGCTGAAAGAATATGAAGACCAAGGGTTCGGCCCAACTGAAGAAGACTTCCAAATGCTACCAAACTCCACCAAGAAATAGATCAGGGCAAGGGAAACCCCCTCCTGAAGTATGAAGTCCAAATACTGAGTCTTCCCCCTCCAACTGCTGAAACCCTAATCAAGCTTGCACCCTTCTGAAACCACGAAGTGCCAATAATTCGGCCTGGATGAATGAGGCCTCCAAATCACCTGAAACTCTCTAGGATGATAGATCGGGCTGCCACAAGCCCCTAGGAGAAGTTTCAAGATCAGAGCTGAGGTAGAACTCCCTAGATCTGAGAATCTCTGAATCACCAAGATGACCTCCTTCCTTCAAAGCCGTCCCAACCTGTAGATAATAATTTGGCCATGGTAACTCCTCAAGAAAGCCTCCAAACTAATAAGCAAGGTCCTGCAAGCAAAACCCAAATGCTAGAATCTCCCAAAGCTCTCTCAATAAGCTGGATCGAATTGTTCCTCAAGCAATGGTGCGCCCTTGCTGGAGAGCCCTAACTGGTATGACCTTGCTGCTCTCCTGAATAGATGATGAGTGTAGAATGGTGTGGGTGGAGTATTTCATCCCCGAGACCAAGCTTGGAACAAGGTGAGTGGAATCTTTCGCCACTGAGTTGTTCTCTAGGGTTTGTAATCTCAAAACCTTCAAAACTGTGTGCTCAAGAGCTCAACAAGCAAAATACCAAATATCCAGATGAATGAAAGGTGCACCCTAGCCTTTCCTTTATATTTCCATTCTGTTTCCCTTTTGAGTTAGTTTAACCCTTAGGTTCAACTCCTAACTCAACCTCTAGTGTTCTAATTCTTCATTGAGTTACTTTTTGCTCTTTTTCCCTTTTTCCTAAGTCAACTTCAAAATATAACATTAGTTTGGTTGACTTTTCCCCATGCTGTATGAGACTATGGCCTAGTGGGGATGCCTAGACCACTAAGTCTTCCCAGACCTCTTCATCAAGAGGTGGGGGACATTACAGTCTCCCTTGCTAGAAATTGCTTGTTCTCAAGCAATTCCAAACCTGTTTCTCGTACCACCTGTTCATTCTCCCACGTGGCATCCTCAATGGGCAAATCCTTCCATTTGATCAGGTACTCTTTGATGCTTCTCTTCCGGAGCTTCTTCTCCCGAACCTCCAATATCTCCTCTGGTACAAGAACCAGCTGCCCCTCTTCATCTAGAGGTGGTAGCACTTCCAGTGGAGTGATGTGTTGGCCAATGGCCCTCTTCAGGCATGACACATGGAAGACATTATGTATCCAGCTCATAAGCTACGACCCCTACCTTCCTGCTGATCCTATAGGGCCCAAAGAAACGTGGTTGGAGCTTCTCTGCTCCACTTCTTTTTATAGAAGCCTGCCTGTACAGTTGGAGCCATAGGTAGACTAAGTCACCAACCTCAAAAGTGCGCTCTACCCTGTGTTTATCTGCTTGGACCTTCTGCTAGTTCTGTGCCCTCTGTAAATGATCCTTCAACTCCCTGAGGATATCCTGACTCTGCTGTACTCAATCCTGTACTATCGGGGCCCTGCTGTCGCCAAAAGCAATCTCTACGAAAGAGTGGGTCATAACTGTACAATGCCCTGAATGGGGTCATGCCTATGCACATGTGATGGGTGGTGTTGTAACAATATTCCCCCAAATGTAGCCATCTGACCCATGCCTTCTGTTGCCCAACGACATAATTCCTGAGATAGCCTTCCACCCATTTGTTGACTATTTCGGTCTGCCTGTCCGTCTGAGGATGATAACTAGTACTAGGAGTCAAGGCCGTACAACCTAGCCTAAATAACTCCTGCTAGAATGTACTCATAAATCGGCTATCCCTGTCACTAACAATGGTTTTGGGTAAACCGTGAAGTTTGAAGATCTCCCGGAAGAATAATTCGGCCACCTGTGCTGCACTGAAGTCTGTAGCAATGGAGAAGAAGTGTGCAAACTTTGTCAACCTGTCCACCACCATGAAAATACAATCCTTCCCCTGCGCCTTGGGCAACCCTGTGATGAAGTCCATGGAGATGCTTTCCCATTTGTGCTCTAGGATGGGTAGGGGTTGCAACAGTCCTGCTGGGTGAGTGTGCTCATCCTTATTCTCCTGGCAAGTAGTGCACTCCTTGACGTGATTCATCACATCCTCTTTGAGGCCCTTCCATGAGAACCTCTCCCTCACTCACCTGCCCGTATGTCTTGCCAATCCCTTGGTGCCCTTCCATTGGTGAGTCATGACATGCTGCAACACCTTGGCCTTGAAGGCCGATTCAGGAACCAAAAAGATTTGGCCCTTATAATAGATGATGCTGTCAATGACCTTGAAGTTATTGTCCTGTATTTGCCCATCTACCACCTGACAAGCGAACTGATCTTCCGAGTATTCCATCACCAAGTGGTCCTTCCAATCGACTGATACATCTGTCATGGCATAAATTGATGGCCTCCTAGATAGTGCATCTGCCACCACGTTGTTTTTCCCTTTGACGAATTCAATGTCAAAGTCATAGGCCTGTATGCTGCTGACCCACTTTTGTTGTCTTTCATTTAAGTCCTTCTGTTCCAAGAAGTACTTGAGGCTATTGTGATCTGATCTCACTACAAATCTAGCACCGACCAAGTATTGCCTGAATTTTGCCAAAGCATGCATGATGGCCAGCATCTCTTTGTCATAGATGGTGTAAAGTAACTAAGGACCCCTGAGTTTTCGGCCCTCATAGGCAAGAGGGTGCCTATTCTGCATCAGTACGACCCCAATGCCTTGTCCGGAGGCATCACACTCCAAGATGAAAGGTTGGCCGAAATCTGGTAATGCCAATACCGGACACGTGCTCATTACCTTCTTCATTCTGTCGAACGTGGCTTGGGCTTCTTCACTCCATCTGAAAGCCCCTTTCTTCGTTAGATCGGTCAAGGGTGCACAAAGCTAGGAGAACCCTTTGACGAACTTCATGTAGTAGCTGCAAATGCCCAGAAATCCCATCAACTCTGTAAGGGTTTTAGGTGTTGGCCATTCAACTATGGCCCAAATCTTCTCCGGATGTACCTGTACTCCTTTAACTCCGATAATGTGTCCCAAGTAAAGGACTTCTGTCATTCCAAATTCACATTTGGATTCCTTGGCATACAATGACTGATTCTCCATGATAGTCAAAATCTGGTCCACATGCTGAAGGTGTTCCTCCCACGTCTTGCTATAGATTAGCAAGTCATCAAAGAATACAAGGAGATGTTTCCTCAACTGTTTGTTGAAGACATGGTTCATACATGATTGGAATGTGGCTGGGGCATTGGTTAAACCAAATGGCATCACTAAAAACTCATAGTGGCCGTAGTGACACTTGAAAGCTGTTTTTGGGATGTTCTCTTCCCTCATTTTGATTTGATGGTACCTAGAGCGCAGGTCAATTTTGGTGAAATAGACAGCCCCATGCAGCTCGTCCAACAACTCATCAATCCTTGGTATGGGATACCTGTTTTTGATTGTTTTCTTGTATAATGCCCGGAAGTCAATGCACATGTGCATGGTTCCATCCTTCTTCTTGACCAACACCACTGAAGAAGCGAAAGGGCTGGAACTCGGCTTGATGTGCCCCATATCCAAGAGCTCTTTGATTGCCTTCTCTATCTCGTCTTTGTACTTCTTTGGATGTCTGTAATGTTGGACACACCTACCACACTTAGAGGGGGGGTGAATGAGTGTGGGGATCTTTTTCCCAAAACTTCCCTCTTACACAAAAACTCCTTAGTTAACATTCAACATTTGCTCATTACTCATTGTTGTCATTTATAATCAGTTAGA
>ML796829.1:22906-35749 GCA_009831015.1 Picea engelmannii
TCATCTATTCATTCTCATCAAGGAAAATACATATTATATTACATCAATCATCAATCAATCAATCCTTTGACATCAATCAATCACTTGACATCAATCAATGACATCAATCAATCAAACCATTGGCATCAATGACAACATGATCCAACATGTAAGGCGTGGTGATGACTGGTTTTGCTCCTTACTTCAACTCAATGATATGCTCAAACCCCCTGTTTGGTGGCACCCTTGGTGGAATAGTTCCAAACACTTTACTGTGTTTGTCAATGATCTCTTGAATCTTTGGTGTGTAGTGAACCTTGCCCTTTTTGTCCACACGTGTCGAAATCTTGCACTCAGCTGCATACACTATTTCTTCTCTCCTGAAAATGGCCTCCATCCTCTTGGCCGTAACTACCTTGGCTGAGTTCCCTATCATGCCTCGGAGAACTACCTTTTGTCCACCCTCCTCCGTGAAAGGCATCTCCATGGTCTTGTAGATGGTGGTGATAGGCCCCAACGTACTGAGCCACTGTACTCCAAGGATTATGTTTGTGTCCGAAAGGTCCATCACATAAACATCCTGTACCAAATCATGCCTACCCAAAGTAAGCTTCATGCTTGGGATGTACCTGTTACAAGGCATGGTGCTTCCCCCTACTACCTCCACCTTGAATCCTTCAAATTCAACCGTGGGTATATGCCTCCTCTGTAGCAATGCTGAGTCAATGAAGTTGTGAGAGGCTCCCCCATCAATCAACACTGACACCTTTTGTCCTTGCAGGACTCCTCTCATCCTGAAAGTGTTGTACTTGGGCACCCCACTGATGGATGCCAAAGTAGCTCTCTCCCCTGTCGTACTGTCATGACCTGTAGCCTCTTCCTCTGCATTTTCGGTGGTGTCTGCCTCTATGTTCTGGATGTGGCCAAAATCATCATCCTCTCAGTTGTCTGATGTCACCTCTATATAGTGAACTTGGCCATGGCCCATGCATTTGTGGGATGGGTTCGATGGCTGTTTGCAAGTGTAGCATCGTTGTTTCCTCCTCAGTTCTCTTTTGGTATTTTCGTCCATCCTACCTCTTCCCCTGTCTAACCCCCTTGGTTCATGTCCTCCTTGGTTCATTGGAGGTCTTTGGTCTCTACCTCCGGTGTTAAGGGGTGGTCTAGGCCCAAACTTCGGTCTTGCAGCTGGCCCTAGGTCTCTCGTCCTCCATATGGCGTCCTGCAAGTTGGTGGGCTTAAAAGCCTTCACCCATCCCTTCAAGGGTTCCATCAACCCCTCAGTGAAGGGCATCATGAGTCTGGATTGTGATACGTCCTTCACCATGACTGCTAGCCTCTGAAACTCCTCAATGTACACCTCTGGAGCTCCTGTCTGTCTGAGTTGTGTGAGTTCTCGGAAATGTAGCTCAGGATCCCCCTGGTCAAACCTGTCAATGAGTCTCTGAGTAAACTCTCTATATGCCACTATCTGATTGTGGCCTAGTGTGGTCAATCCATGATACCACCAATCATGAGCCTTGCCATCCAAGTACATGGTGGCAAACTTGATGGCTTCCATCTCTCTCATGGTGTTAAGCTGCAGATAAGTGTCCAGCTTCTGTACCCATGCCTGTGCTGTCATCTTAGCTGTACCATCAAAGTAGGGAATCTCCATCTTCCCAGCTTTGCGCTCAAACTCATAGTTGCTCCTGTGGTTCGGCCTAGGTTTGTTCCTGAATTTGAGTTAACAGTACTGATCTAGGGTCATTTGTCTCTGAATTGTCATACTCAAGTCGTTGTACTCCCTAGAACATTGGGCCATCTGCTTCATGAAGTCATCCACAGGTTCATGCTGTGTGAGTTCATCTGTGAACATGGGTAAGTATGGTCTAGGAGTAGCCCTGCTACCTGCCTGTCCATGTGGTGCACCCCCTCCATGGCTCCTCTCAAACTGATGATAGGGGATATGCTCTGAATGATACCTGTTCCCTCCATGGGATCCACTCGTCTCCTTGTTGTCATATGTCTCTGGGCCTTTCCCCTATGAGTCATCTGCAACAACAGATCGACTATCCTTGTCTGGTTCTCATCTATCTTCCTTAGGTTCTTATCTACCTTCCTCAAGGTCTCCGATATTTCGGCCTGCCCCCTATGATTTGTCTCCTGATTTTCTTGTAAGTGGCGGACCAATGTACTCTCTGTCCGGACTAAGGACTTTTGGAAATCCTGTGCTAAGATTGCCAAGCCTTGTGGCTCATTGTCATCACCTGAACCCTCCATCTCGGCTTCTGTTTCACTCGTCTGTTTCTTCCTTCGGCCCATATAGATACCACTGAACTTCTGCATGCGCTAATTCTCATAGGATAGGAGGATCAGATGCTCTGATACCACTGTAATGTTCCCAAGCCAATTTTTTCGCTTGGGGACACTAGCTAACCACATAATTAACTGTTTGACTGTTTATGTATGTAGGTTGGCCACTGATATTTCGGCCTTAGGGTTATATTCAGTTATTCCACACAGTTTATCAAGATATATTCAATACAATGCAAGATCTCATCAATACACAAGATATGGAACCACAAATCACAGATCTGACCTTTATTTATGAGAAGGAAGAACCTGATACAATATAGAAGCAGATCTGGAATAACATCATATGGCTCCAAGATAAAGATATGAGCTGCTACAAAATGCTCCCGACAATACAAGATAAGACTCCCAAAGGCTGAATGCAAGATGAAGGATCAAATACAAAAAGCTAGGGTTATGTCCAACCCCTCTTGCTGTTGGCACGTCTTGCTGAAAGAATACGAAGACCAAGGGTTCGGCCCAACTGAAGAAGACTTCCAAATGCTACCAAACTCCACCAAGAGATAGATCAGGGCAAGGGAAACCCCCTCCTGAAGTATGAAGTCCAAATACTGAGTCTTCCCCCTCTAACTGCTGAAACCCTAATCAAGCTTGCGCCCTTCTGAAACCCTGAAGTGCCAATAATTCGGCTTGGATGAATGAGGCCTCCAAATCACCTGAAACTCTCTAGGATGATAGATCGGGCTGCCACAAGTCCCTAGGAGAAGTTTCAAGATCAGATCTGAGGTAGAACTCCCTAGATCTGAGAATCTCTGAATCACCAAGATGGCCTCCTTCCTTCAAAGCCGTCCCAACCTGTAGATAATAATTTGGCCGTGGTAACTGTTAGAAATTGAGAAATAATGCAGAATAGTAAAATCTTTTTCAAAATTTTCAGCTAGAATAACAACTAAGTCTCATTTTAGTACAGTAAATACAACAACACTGTTGATCACATAACAGAGAAACAAATAAATTTCAGAGAGTGTAAATCCAACACTCTTTCTGATCTAAACTGAAGACAAAGTAGATCAGTATCTAGATCTAAACTGAATGCTGATATAGATCTTATACATGCCAAAAATACAAACTAATCTCTATGGATCAGATACACATAAGATCTAGATGAGATTGGAACAGATCTCAAGCATATTAAATTTCAAGTTTAAATAAAGAATATGGCCAATGAACAAAATAGCAAATCACATACCTTGAAGACTTACCATGAAGGAGATCCAGTCACACATAAGAGATGAGATGCCATTAGTGCTTATGCTCAGCAAAATCCAGGGTCATTGATCTATCATGTAGATTAGATCTCTTGCCAAGAGATGAAAGGACTTTCTTGCCACCAAGGAGAAAGGGCCACATAAACACCACACCAAAAACTGTGATTAACCCTCACGCCCTATAGAGAAACAAACCCTCATATACACAGGTAATTTCAGGGATCCAAGCCCTCACACCAACAAGAACTTCTAGGGATCCAAACCCTTATACCCACAGAAGTTACAGGCAGATAAGTGAGGTCGAGACTCAAAGAAAAGGGGCCGAAACTAGCTGGAGGAGACGTGCCTTAATGAGAGAGGCCAAGTCTGCACAAAAGAAGGTGGACGGCTGCTTCTGGAGGAAAACCTAGAGCTCTAGACTAGTAAGCTGAATAGAATGGCATCAACACACAAATAGACAGCAGCAAAACAACCCTTTAAATCCAGCAGAGTAACCCATAGTTCCTCAACAATTGTCACAGAAGGAGGCCGCAACAAAAATGGTAACAACAATTAGTTACAAAACGTTGATTGGTAGGAGGGCTGGACCATCACAGTAAGGATCCTCAAGGGATTGGTACACCACAACAAATAGTCTAAAGGGGGCCGAGCTACCACACCGACAAATAGAAAACTTCAAAGGGGTCGAGCTGCCACACCAGCAAATAGAAAACTTCAAAGGGGCCGAGCTGCCACACCAACAATCATAAGAGGCCGATCTACCACAGCAAGGGGGCCATAAGGCCGAGCCACCACACTAGAGCTTCAACCAACAGTTTCAAAAAGGGGCCGCAGCAAGGAGGAGAGATCCGCTCACTTTGGAGATAGCACAAGAGCATAATAGAATGTGTGTATCAAATGAGGAAGGTAGATCTCTTTTTATACTAGGCTAGGGGTTAGACTAGGGGTAATTGAAAAGATAATAATTAAAGTGATATTAAGAAATTAGCATATTTAATTAATATAAATATTAATTAAACATGTTATAAATTAAACCTTTAATTAACACTTTCACGTTGACCCTTAAGACAAAACTCCAAAAACACAAGCAAGGGTGAAGAGGGTTTGGGCAAGGGTGATTGGGTGGCAATACTTGTCCATTCATTCTCAAAGTGGCCCTATTTGATTTTATCATCATTGCATATGGGATACATCCCTCATGTGGTCATGCCTACCTTCAAGGAGGACACATACCAACAAACACCTGATCAAGGACCAGGTGGCCCCAAAACATCTCTGGGGTCTTATCCACCAAGGTATAAGACCAAGGATCAACCCATGCCCCAGGCATGGGTACTCTGGACATTTCCAGGGGCCCTAGACATATCTAGGGGCTTTAACTGCTTGGTCCCAGACCAAGAACCCCAGTCATATACTGGAGGCCCTCTCAGGGGTCTTAACTGCTTGGTCCTAGACCAAGAACCCCAGTCATCTATTGGGGGCCCTCTCAGGGGTCTTATCCACTAAGATACAAGACCAAGGATCAACCCATGCCCCAAGCATGCGTACCCTGGACATTTCCAGGGGCCCTAGACATATCTAGGGGCTTTAACTGCTTGGTCCTAGACCAAGAACCCCAGTCATATATTGGGGGCCCTCTCAGGGGTCTTAACTGCTTGGTCCTAGACCAAGAACCCCAGTCATCTACTGGGGGCCCTCTCAAGGGTCTTTTGCCATGGCACTGACTGTTTGGTCCCAGACCAAGAAACCCCAGGGGTGCACTGGGGGCCCTAGGTCTCGGCTAGGGTCTTTGCCATCTTTCCAGAGAATGGCTCTTGCAGCTGCTTTAAATTTAACAGTAACTCCTTAAGAAAGCCTCCAAACTGATGAGCAAGGTCCTGCAAGCAAAACCCAAATGCTAGAATCTCCCAAAGCTCTCTCAATAAGCTGGATCAAACTGTTCCTCAAGCAATGGTGCACCCCTGTTGGAGAGCCCTAACTGGTACGACCCTGCTACTCTCCTGAATAGATGATGAGTGTAGAATGGTGTGGGTGGAGTATTTCATCCCCGAGACCAAGCTTGGAACAAGGTGAGTGGAATCTTTCACCACTGAGTTGTTCTCTAGGGTTTGTAATCTCAAAACCCTCAAAACTGTGTGCTCAAGAGCTCAACAAGCAAAATACCAAATATCCAGATGAATGAAAGGTGCGCCCTAGCCTTTGCTTTATACTTCCATTCTGTTTCCCTGTTGAGTTAGTTTAACCCTTAGGTTCAACTCCTAACTCAACCTCCAGCGTTCTAATTCTTCATTGAGTTACTTTTTGCTCTTTTTCCCTTTTTCCTAAGTCAACTTCAAAATATAACATTAGTTTGGTTGACTTTTCCCCATGCTGTATGAGACTATGGCCTAGTGGGGATGCCTAGACCATTAAGTCTTCCCAGACCTCTTCATCAAGAGGTGGGGGACATTACACCATAAGCCATGAAGTAAGCCCAACACATATCACTATCACACTTACTCTTGAATGGTTCTTTTCTTTCACTATTTCCTTTGAGACATATCCCTCTACCCGGGTCATTTCTTTCACTGTTATGGTTGGCACACTTAATAGGGTTAGATGAAGGTCCTCCCATAGTCAAACTTGCCAACTTACATAAAGTCTTGAGCTAGTGTGAAATTTAAAGGGGATACTAGTGTGAACTATTCATGTGGCTTATATATTAAGTAACAACTTACTTTGCATGAATTAAGGACTGGTATGTCTTATGAACATTGTCTTACTTGATTTCATATTTTGTTTTGATCTGGATGCCCCTGACATGGTTCTTTGAAGGACGCCCCAGGCTTTCACCCATGACATTGTGCCTCTATTACAAGATATGGCACGTGTGATGCAGAGCAACGAGTCACCCAATGACTTGTCACATTCAGACAGTGGCTCTCACATCTTCAGGACGTTGGACGATGGATAGATGGGCTCGTTTTTGATAGATTTAGTCATGGTGGCGCAAAGATGGGCATAAATCCGACACCCTGGGCTCTACACCCAGAGGCTATCTTGCACGGGATGGAGGATGTTGCATAGGGAAATGATTGGAGGACACAAAGAGATGATATGCAACCTTCTTCTCTTTGGACGCCGCCCCTTGCACCTTAGATGCTGGGCATCCTTAGAGACATTCTAGTATTTGTTTTCATTGCTGCTACAAAATTGTTGCAAACCATCTCTATACACATTCATGAAAGATACTCATTCCCATACTTCACATGCATGAGCACATGCAAGCTTTTGAGTGTGGGGGAGGGGAGGAGAAGTCCTTTCCATTCAAATGTCATAGCAACAGATCATAAGCATATTGGGGAGTAGATCGTAAGCATATTGATTCACCATATTCTTGAAAATCATTTTTTTCAAATCTTCTGCAGCTACAGAAAGGCTGTTACAGCCAGATTTTTATTCTCAGGGATGATCTTTGCACCACATTTGCAAGCAAATGAGGCCAAATTAAAAAAATTTAAGACATGGGTTTTGTGCCCCATACAACAAATTGAGTATCATGCAGAAGGAATTTCCAGAAAATGCATGACAAGGAATGCATCGACATGTTTGCAAACTGATTTTATGAAAATTATCGGAATTTTTGTAAGCAGTTACAACCATATTTCTGTAGCTGATTTGTAGTTTTGAATGGTTGCACACATTCCAAGACTAGAACGCAGCTTGGAGATGATTTCAAATCAGCACGAGATGCTCATCCACCTATCAACATTGATTTTTAGCATTTTTCAATTTTCAAGTTTTCAAGCATGAATAAAGATCAAATTTTCAGCATTTTTGTAGCAACAGTTCAATAACAGTGAGCAGATTCAAAATTCGTCTTTGGCATCGACATTAGTTATCTTCTTCAACAACAACACTCTTCAAACCTTCAAGTTCAGATCAACATCATCAACAAAACTTGTCCAACAACAGATCATTGTGGCAGAAGCAAAACTTACAAGCTTTCTAAAAATGACTAGCATCTTCCTTTTCACATCATGCAGCCAGGTTACAACCAAAGTATTTTCCTCTCGTGTTAGCATACCAGAGTCATATCAACACACATCAGGTGAGCCAAAGTTCATCATTTGTCTCTCAGATTGTCATCCACCAGGAGAAGGTAAAGTTGGGTAAGCAATTTCTATTTCTAGGTAGTCATCTAACTGGGAATTCATGCACAGAAAATTCTTGAAGCTTTTCATATTTTCCATTCCCTCACTTTACATTTCATATTTCATTATCTACCTGTTATCACACAATATGTACTTGCCCAAAGCCCAAGGCAAGTAAGGGAGATTGGCGTAACAAACATGATATCCTATCACTGTCACCTTAATAGGAAATCCCCACTTTCTAGGGATAGGCAAGGTCTACCCCGGGGGAGGAGTCCTCGGTAACCTAAAGGGCTGAAAAATTAGGGTTATGTTCAAGATATATTCCCCCCTCTCACTGGTTACCAAAGTCACTAAATCCGTGTGCCAAAAATGAGGTTAATGAAGTGCTTGATGTACCTGCCTGAAACAAGACAATATAGCATGCATATACAATAATTCCAACTAGAAATATGATAATAACACCTCAATAGACAATGGACAGTGACAATAAGTGCTAGCTGATGTAAAATTGCAGCAGTTAATAAGTTTACAACAACAATTGATAAAATGTAACAACTGCAACAAATACTCCTCATAATTGCTTGAAAAGACAGTAAAAAGATAGCATTTACTAAGCATAATGATAATTAAATGTCATAAGCAACTTCTGAATTGTTTGGCTAGCATTCAAATTCAATTATGCAAAACATTTGCTGCAATTAGATGACTGTAGCAGACATTTATAACAACAGCAAATGAGTTAGTGATCTAGGATAAACTAGGGTTAGAGATAGTTAGTAAAAGCTTAGGAGAAGAGTGTTTGAGTGTTTAATCAATCCTTCAACAAGAGAGAGGCAAGAACTAGTGCCTTCTAGGGCTTATGGAGTCAAGTGGACGACTTCTTCTAAGGTTGCAGATCAATTTGATAATGCACAAAAGTCTAAGAGGGAAAATGCATAGGAGAAGTAGTAACTTAAGTCCTATCCATTGACTTCAAGAGACAAGATGCTAGGGTGTAGGAAATTCTAGGCCCTAACACCTTGCTCTCTGTAGATTTTCTGAGGTCCTATGAGGTTGTCATCTAAGGTCTGTCCTTGACTTTAGTATGGCTCTAAGTTTCAACTGTGTGGCTATCTTCTTTTGCTGTTTTTAGGACAACAAACATTCACCAAACTTTCTACTCAATATTTAATGGTTAAGTGCTCTTTTAAGGTGCCCTTGCAAGTGTTTTCTTTACTCAATGTTAGCACACACAATATACATTAAAACAAATAACACTACCTCTAGATCTTTAACTTTAAAATGCTGATCTACACTTCTAAGCATGCATAAATTTGACATAGGTATTTTTGGTCAACATGACCCTGGATAAAACCCCCCTGGGGAAAACCAGTTTGGGATATATGTCTATAAATGAGGAGAATAGATGGTGGAATACATCAAGTACAAAATATAGATGAACCTGTTACAATAGCAACTTGTCTCAAGCTGAAATACAAGTCCAAACGAGGCAGGTGCGCCCCTCATAAATGCTACCAAAACCACCATAACTGCTCCAGATGCACGCTGTGAGTTCAGAATGGAAAAATCCTCCACAGGAATGAAACTCTGATGTGTGGCCTCCCTTTGCAACTGATCCCACTGCAATCTGATAGGTGTAAGTCCTCCCCACTGATGATGCGCCCCCCTCCTCAAGTGCGCCCTCCTCAGAACTGGAAGCTCCCCACTAAATAAACAAGGCTCCAAGCCTGATGGCTCTCTCCATGAAAGCATGCGCCCAAGCTAGCCTCTCCGAATGCAACAATCCTCATCCTCTTGCCCTTCTCCAAGCTCCTTTAGTGAACATACAAGTGAATGAGCTCTCCTTTGCCCCTTGCACCCTCCTTTAGGAAGCATAAGGAAACCTAAAAGATGGGTGGATGAGATCATCTCATCTCATCTCTAATCAATGGTTGAGATCATCTCAACTAAATCTCAACCAAAACCCAATTTACTTAAGTTTCCATAGTTTCACTTTATGTCTATTAATTCACCCACTTGTGAATTAATTGTCACTTTAGGCTAAAATGACCAAATTTCACTTTTGACTTAAATCTCCTAAGTCAAAGTGAAATTAGACACAAAGTACATAGTACAAGGGTAATAGTCTCCTCCTTTGTGCTTAGAGACTCATAAGCACATGGGGACCACTTTCCAAGGTACCCAAATCTCAACACTCCCTCTTACCAAGGAAAGTGCTCGTCACAACCAATCTCGTCCCTGTAGAGGACATGGTTGCCTCTTGGCATATACTTGATGAGTATGGTTGTACCCTGATCACTGAAAGTAGTCTCTGTCGTAGATCTACTCAATCTGCATGATCTATAAATGGAACTGACTCTCCATCTATCCAAGATCACCTAGATCTAGGCATCACACCGAAGATCTCCACCTTGGTCTCCCACCAAGGATTTCCACCTACTCTTGGCATCTCACCAAGAGTCATTCTCTTGGCATCTCACCAAGAGTCTCGCCCTCTTGGTATCTCACCAAGAGTCATCAACTTGGCCTCTTGCCAAGTAACTTCCACCTGAGGTGGATCCAGAACCTGATCTGCCCGTCTCAGAAGCTAAGTGAGGCTCAAGCCTTCGTGGTGCCCTGCTGCTCCTCCTCATCAACCTCTGATGCTCTGAAGCTGTAGCACCAACTCTCTGTCTGCTCGACTGCTCTGAAACTATAGCTATCCTGGGTGGACCAGTCACCCACTCTGAAGATGTCCAGGGACACTGAGTCTGATCTCCCTTTGAATCACTGTTGTCAGTCAATCGGTCCTCATCAACTCTGTCTCCCCATCTAATGCTGGATGGTGTAACAACAAACAAAGTAGTCATGAAAGCACACTCTCTCGCAAACTTCTCGAACTCTATCTCCTCTACTGTCGCTGCTGACCCACCCTGCTGCTTCTTCTTCTTCTTGGGACACTATCCTGCATAGTGACCCATCTCTCCATAAGCAAAGCATCTCATTGTGCTCATGTCTCTCTTCTTCCCACTACTGTTGCTCTCTCCTCCCTGTGGTGGGGCCCCAAACTTGGGACCCTACCAACCTCCCTGACCGGTCTTCTTCTTGCCCTTTGTCCAAAGAGCAAGGTCCTCATCACCCGAAAGTTCCTCTGAATCAAGGCCCCTCTTTTCTTCACTGTAGTCCATTTATCACCAGCAACAGTATCCATCCCACCAACCTGGTCTTGAAGTAGCAGCGAGTCTTGCTCCATGAGGTAATGAGTCCGGGTATCCTGGTATGTATTACTCCGATTTTTGAAGCACTTGAATATGTTGTATTGAATCCTTCTTCATTTCATGACGTTTGCTTGGAAATTATGCTCTTTGCCTCTTTCATACCTGGAAGGGTGACATGGTGCCCTAGTAAGTTGTTTCCCTTTAGGATGGGTTGCCATTGGGTGGATCTGTGAAAAGTCATCGTTCGTTCCCTCCATACTTACCACTTTCCATCTTCATTCCTCTCATCTCCCCTATCCTTATTTGGGCATTGGGATTGGATACACTAGGAAGGGTTGTACCTTACCTTGTGGGAAGAAGGGGCTAAAGGCCTAGAGGGTAAAAGTAGCTGGCAAGAGTTAAAAGCCAATGTTGAAACCTTTGAGATGCTTTGCCCAGGGATCCTCGAGAAAGCAGTGAAAAGCTTCTTAGTAAGAAAAGGGGACCCATAGGATACATAAACACTCAAGGTACTAGCTGATGGATAGGAGGTCTCATCACGAGCCGACCTATTATGACCATGGGCATGTAACGGTATGACACTACCACCTATCTGGTCACCAAACCAGGGTAGTGGCTCTTGGTGGTGTTATCGCACGGTTTGTAGGAAGGGTTTAAAGTAGCTTGAGTCAAGGCTTAAAACCGGCGTAACAGGAGCTTCCCCACCCACTGTCACCTCGATGGGGGGCTCTTTCTATTTAGGAGGGCTAGGCCAAGGGAGACGTCCCTATGTAATCTGGGTTTCTAAAGGGGTAAAGGTATAATGGATCAAAGTGATAGATTCCCTTTACAGATTACTGCCAATAGAGATAGTCAAAGAAAATATTGTCCCACTGGATGGCACCTGTTTGCGAGACAAGACAGATAAAACTAGAATATGTGCTGCAGTGGGTTAGTACTTCAAAAGCATTAATGACTATCTTCAAATATACATATGAGCAATGATCAAATGCTATTATTGACGAAGTCAATGATTGCTAAACAAAGACCAATGGCTAATATCACTCCTTCAATAAATGCATAAGAGATATGGGCATTCAATGTGCAAGATCAAATCTTTTATATAACAATGCAATTCATATCAAATCTGCTCATAATATATAATGTTGCTGCGTCATAGATATTGTTGCTGCAATGGTGGTGACGTCGGCCTTAATGACAGGTTATTTTGAAAGACAAAGAGCACAACGTTTTATCAAACAAGCTTGTAAATGCAATTAATGACTCAAAGTCTATCAAATGAGGTGAGAGAAATCACAACGTTGCAAGCAAAACAGGAGATCAAAGAAGTGTGACGTCACCTATAATGTTGCTACATGCAGTTTAGGGTTAGCTAGCCAAGAAGTGGACGTTTTTGACAAATCAACCAATGAAAATTTATGAAACCTCTATGGCTATGATAAGATGACTAGGCCGCACCTTTCTATCCAAGCACAAGTTGAAAATCAGCAAGACGTCATCTTATTAGGGTTAGTTCAAGTTGCTAGGGTTAGACGCTAGGTTAGTTAGGGTTTCAAATAAAAGGTGTTTTGAAAGAAAGTTTAAGGATAAACAAGCTCAAAGAGGTATCTCTAGACTAGTGCCTTGGGTTAATGGAGTCAATTGAAGTGAGGCTAATGGCTTTGGAAGACTTAAACTTAAGGACAAGAGGGTTAGGGTTTGATGGTGTTGCTATGGCGAGGCCACCAAATCCTAAAACCCTAAGAGGAAAAAGACTTACTTAGGTGTAGCTAAGGCTAGGCCTAAAGCTTCTTCTTCTTTCCTTAAGACTCCTTTGGAAAAACGACTAGCCTATGGACACAAATCTATGGCTGAAAAGTGTTGCTTAGATACAAGGCTTTTCAAAACCCTAGAAGTAAACCCTAGGTGTAAAACAAATTAGGCCTAGGACGCCTTCTTTCTTCAATTTGTGCTCAAAACTAACTCAAG
>ML796829.1:37366-49568 GCA_009831015.1 Picea engelmannii
GGACAAAGCTGGCTGAGAAGAAGAAAGATGGGCCCTCCAGGGCCATGCTCAAGTCGCTCCTGCTCTCGGTACTCCATGTCTAGGACCATGTGGGCCTCGAGACATGATCTCCTAGTTATCCCTAGATATCGGGGATAACAAGTGGCATAGCCAAGAGAAAGGGGGTCCACAGGTTGCCAACGTAATTGATCCACCTGCTATATCCCAGCCCCTTCCTATATTGATTTCGCGATGTTGGATTTCTTCACCAACTAGTGGTTTCATTATGGGAAGGTTTGTTTGATTGTTTGCTTCTTAGATTTGTAGCGTCTGTTGTTTGTTTTCCTTAGTGGACCTTAGGTTGAGTCAGTGTCAATGGCGTGAACTCCTTGGAGTATCAACGGAGGAACCCCTTTTCTCGGGGAACCTTTCTCCTTTGCTTCTTTCAAAAAAGTTGGTCCTCCGTGCATTGCCACACTGAGTCTTTCGGGACTCACGTTCGGATTACCGGTTTGGTTGTTCCCCACTCCAGTGATCTCGAATCTTCCCAATGCTTCGAATGCACCTAGTGCTTCAGATGTAAGCACACCACCCACACATCAACCTCATGTCGACCTTTCTCCTTCTTCACTCGTCAGGTCTCCTTCCCTTTCTCCTTCTTCACCTAGTGAAAGCTCTAAAGCGAGTAGCCAGGTTGATAAGAAGAAGAAGAAACAGAAAGAGAAGAAGAAGAAGAACCAGAAAGGGACCAAGCCTCCAACCACATCAAATCATGTTGGATCCAAGCAACTAGCTACGGTTAATCGTTCTGGGAGTTTTGATAAAGTCGACAAGTCTAAAACGAAGAATCCTAAAACCAAATTCCCTTGCAGGCTTTGTAAGGGTAACCACTTTCTGAGGGATTTCCTTGGTCTCCCCAAGGTCTTAGAAATGTGGTCTTCCATGTCATCATCCCCTACGGGACATGTTGGTGACACCCTGTCAACTAGTGACTTTAAGGTTGGTAAGAAGAATAGAACTATCAAATTTCCTTGATTGTTATGTGAAGGTGATCATTACTCTCACCTTTGCCCTCGTATGAACAAGGCTTCTTGTCTTTCGGAAAAGATTCAACTTCCAACTGGTTATCGTAAGATTTCTCCCAAACCGTCATTAGTTGATGAATTGGTCAATCCGGTTCCATCCCCGGTCAATCCGGTCGATCAGGTGGTCAATCTGGTTGATCAGGTGGTCAATCTGGTTTCATCCTCGATTAAACCACAAACCCAAGTAGTTGATCCAGTTCCGTCATTGATCAGTCCCACTCTTCATCTGAAAAGTGAAACCCAAGTGACTGATCCAGTTCCGTCATCGGTCAGTCCCACTCTTCATTTGAAGAGTGCCAAAGTGGTCGATCCGTCTCTGACATTGGTTGATCCCACTCCTCTCTTGAAGAGTGCAACCCGAGTGGTTGATCCGGTTCTATCATCGGTCGATCCCACTCCTCCTCTGAAGAATGCCAAAGTGGTCGATCTGATTATGTCACCGATCAATCCCACTCCTCCCTTGAAGAGTGCAACCAAAGTGGTTGATCCGGTTCCACCACCAGTCGATCCCACTCATTTAAAGAGTGAGGATGTCGCTCAGGTCTACCTCGTTAGTACTGATTCATTCTGGACAAGGGGGCACTCCGCCCGTCTTGATGGCACCCCCTTCGAGCAATCAAATGATTTCTATTAATTGGAATCATTTGACAGAACCCTGTCTTCTATGTTGTANCCCCCCCCCCCCCCCCCCTCGGTTTCCTACCCGAAACTGGTACGAAACTTGCGGTACGATATGGCCAGGAAACGCTGCCGGCCGTACGACGTTTCCCAATTTGGAAACACCGTATGGTACGGTCGACGACGTTTCCTGGCTGTACCGGCCCGTACGATCGACGTTTCGGGCGTCTTTGAGGCGAAATGAGAAAAAAGAAGGGGGCCATGGGGCCCCCAAACAGTCAAATATATTTTTTTTGTTGCATTTTCTATGTTTTTGTTGCATCATTATTGCATGTTTTTTGCATCATTATGATTTTTTTACAATATAATGTCTTATTTTAAAAAAAACTATATATACATATATATATTTTTTAATTTTTTTATATACGGCGTTTCCCCGAACGTTTCCATTTTTGGGGGGCCTATTTCGTACCGTCCTGGTTTCAGAAACTTGGAAACTTTTCCCCGTTTCGTCCAACTTAGCCCGTCTTCCTTCTTACCTGCCTTTCCAAATCACCATGCAAGTTTGTGATAGGAATATTCCTAACACTATAATAGACGAAGGTTCTTCTGTTAGCATCTTATCCGCGAATGCTTGGCAAGCTTTTGGTTCCCCACTTGCGCTTGTGACTCAAAATTTGTTGACCTTTGACAAAAGAGTTAGTCAACCTTTAGGGATCCTTCCTCAGTTTCCGGTTACTTTGTGAGGAAAAACGGTCTACGTCGATGTGATGGTAGTTCACGATCCCTTGGACTTTATCCTGCTCCTTGGGCGAGACTATGTTTACATTATGAGAGCTTTTCTGTCCACTCTCTTTCGAGTGATGTGTTTCCCTCACAACGGGAACATAGTAACGATCGACCAACTTTCTTTGATTGACCCTCATCTGATGGTCAACCATCCACCTTCCCTGAACGGTCCATATATGCCAGCAATGTCCGCCCCACCATAGCTCAATTATGTAATGACCTGCCCCATTCGTTCAACCCCACACGATAGGGAATCTCTCCCTTCTCCTGACTTAGATCCGGTAGTTGACATGGTCATCTCTTCGATAGGGCTATTAGAGCCAGATCTCCCTACCTTTGTCGAGGCCGTCGACATGTATTCCTTTCGGAGTGTTTTTCTTCCATCTAACGAAGATCTCCTGAAAGCCATGGCTGACGTTTGCCCCTTGACATGTATTCCTTCGAGAGCATTGTCCTCTTAGAAGCCATGATCAAGGAGAGGTCACTAGCATAGTTTTCCTCTCTGTAGCAAGCTCGTTAAAAAAAGAAATAGAAATCTGGGGATTGAACCCATAGCCACAAGCATAGTTTTCCTCTTTGTAGCAAGCTCGTTAAAAAATGAAACAAAAATCCGGGGATTGAACCCGGAGCCATGAGCATAGTTTTCCTCTCTGTAGCAAGCTCGTTCAAAAATGAAACAGAAATCTGGCGATTGAACCCGAAGCCTTGAGCATAGTTTTGTTTCTCTGTGGCAAGCTCGTTAAAAAATGAAACAATCACCTCTACTAACAAGTCGAGTCTTTCACTAGATCTCGTAGATATCGAGTCAAGTCTTTAGCTAGATCTCGTAGATGTCGAGTTGAGTCTTTCGTTAGGTCTCGTATTTGAACCTTCCTTTCATCTGCCCTTATCCTTTTTCTCCATCTAGTACGGAAATTGGTGACAACCTCAAAATCGGCGAATGAAATGAACCTTGGGGGGGATTGTCTCCAGCCTTTGATTATCATTCTGGAGTTAAGCCGCTAGCTTTTCAAGCTGGGGGAAGAGTACCAACCATCCGTGGGTATCCATACCTTTGGAAGTTACGTTGGGAAATTACAAGCATAGCTTAATTTTGTTTCAAGCTTGTGTAAAAATGAAACCAATGACGAGCATAGTCTTTGTTCTTTCTCGTGCTCGTAAATACATGAGAATGTAACCAAGTATACCTTTATCACTTTTTTGGAATCGTAAAGGTTATACGAAAAAAGAACCACTGGAGTCTCCTTTAAGCTCTTTTCAGATTCTCTAAACATGAAAAGATTGTCGAGTGATCTTGCTTCCTTTCACACTCGTTAAAAGATCTGAAAGGGCGTCTTTCGAGTGGTAGTTTATCTTTTTTTCGGCCTCACGAGACTAAAATTACGAAAAACGACAACCGTGGAGTCGGCTTTAAGTTCTTTTCAGACTCTCTAAACATGAAAAAGCCACTGAGTTTTCCTTCTCTGGACTCACTAAACTACACATTGAACGGCCCATATGGGGACGAACCCTTACTTCTTCCAGTTCATTAAACAAAGGAAGAGGAACTTACCGAAGGTTAGTTTTATCGAGCATGTGTTACCCTCCTCGATGTAGATTTTCTGAGGTCCTATGAGGCTGCCATCTAAGGTCTGTTCTTGACCTTAGTATGGCTCTAAGTTTCAACTGTGTGGCTGTCTTTTCTTGTTGTTATTAGGACAACAAACAGTCACCAAACTTTCTGCTCAATATTTGATGGTTAATTGCTCTTTTAAGGTGCCCTTGCAAGTATTTTCTTTACTCAATGTTAGCACATGCAATATACATTAAAACACATAGCACTACCTCTAGATCTTGGACTTTAAAATGTTGATCTACACTTCTAAGCATGCATAAATTTGACACAGATTTTTTGGTCAATATGACCCTGGAAAACCCCCCCATGGGGAAAACTAGTTTGGAACAAATATATATAGAAGGCCTCAAAGCAAAATGTACAACACATGAAACATATACAAGTGAACCTGGTACAATAGCAACCACTCTCTGGTGCCTTGGAGTTCCTCGAAGACTTTCCCACAAGCCTTGTGAAATAAGGCGTCCCTTGCCTTGGTGAGCCTTTCTTCCTCTTGCTTGCTTGTCTTTATCCCGATCCTTTGCTTTGAGCTTGCCTTTACCACTGAGATGCCATGATCCTTTACCCACTTGAATGCTTGAGTGATCCTTGCCTTTTCCCTTGAAGTTTGTTCCCTCTCTCTCAAAGTGCGCCCTCCTCCAAGATGTAGTGCGCACCTAGCTTTGGTGCGCCCTCTCCTCTAGCAAAAGCCTCCTACTAGATGTGCCCATAGTGCCTCTCACTAAGGCTCCCTCTCAACAAGTGCACACACCCTCACACAACTCTCTCATACAAATGGGTGCGCCTCTCCTCAAGGAATGCGCCAATCCTCCTCCAAGTGCGCCCTTGACCATAGAATGCGCCCTCACTCAAATATAAGCCTCCTCCTCCAAGCAATGGCGCCCTCTCCTCACTCAATGGGAAAACCCTCATGCAAATGCACCCCTATCTCCTCAAGAAGTGCGCCCTTGCTCTCCTCCTCTCCTCCTCTTCTCACAAGTGAAGAATTGAGTCTCATAAATGCACTATACCCTCCTTTAGCCTCATTTGGCCAAGCCCTAAAAGATCAATGGCCTAGATCCAATCTAGCCAAGTCTAATCAATGGGTGAGATCTAATCCAAAAATCTCACTAAGGAAACCCACTTTCCTTAGTTGCTTTATGTCTATTAATTCACCCACTTTGTGAATTAATTGTCACTTTATGACTTAAGTGACATATTTCACTTTTGACTTAAATCTCCTAAGTCAAAGTGAAATTAGAATCATAAAGTAAAGTACAAGGGTAATAGTCTCCCCCTTTGTGTTTAGAGACTCATAAACACATGGGGACCACTTTCCAAGGTACACAAATCTCAACACTCCCTCTTACAGAGGAAAGTGCTCGTCACCACCAATCTCGTCCCTGCAGAGGACATGGTTGCCTCCTGGCATATACTCGGTGAGTATGGCTGTACCCTGATCATTGAAAGTAGTCTCTGTCACAGATCTGCTCAATCTGCGTGATCTATAGATGGAACTGTCTTTCCACCTATCCAAGATCACCTAGACCTCAACATCACACCAAGGTCTCCACCTTGGTATCCCACCAAGGATTTCCACCTACTCTTGGCATTTCACCAAGAGTCTCCCCCTCTTGGTATCTCACCAAGAGTCATCAACTTGGCCTGTCGCCAAGTAACTTCCACCTGAAGTGGATCCAGAACCTGATCTGCCCGTCTCAGAAGCTAAGTGAGACTCAAGCCTCAGTGGTGCCCTGCTGCTCCTCCTCATCAACCTCTGATGCTCTGAAGCTGTAGCACCAACTCTTTGTCTGCTCGGTTGCTCTGAAATTGTAGCTATCTTGGGTGGACCAGTCACCCACTCTGAAGATGTTCAGGGACACTAAGTCTAATCTCCCTCTGAAATTTGAATTACTGCTGTGAGTCAGTCGGTCCTCATCAACTCTGTCTCCCCATCTAATGCTGGATGGTGTAACAGCAGACAAAGTAGTCACGAAAGCACACTCTCTCGCGAACTTCTCCTCGAACTCTATCTCCTTTACTGTCGTTGCTGACCCACCCTAGTGCTTCTTTTTCTTCTTGGGACACTGTCTTGCATAGTGACCCATCTCTCCACAAGCAAAGCATCTCACTGTGCTAATGTCTCTCTTCTGCCCATTGTTGCTGCTCTCTCCTCCCTGTGGTGGGGCCCCAAACTTGGGACCCTGCCGACCTCTACGGTCGGTCTTCTTCTTGCCCTTTGTCCAAAGAGCAAGGTCCTCATCACTGGAAATTGACTGCTGCTGCTGCTGCTACTGCTGTCCAGAAGCCTCTGCCACTAGTCTAGTCTCCTCCTGGACGAAGATGCCATGTACGAATGGACCCCATGGTTTGGTAAAACTGTTCAAAGCTGTCCTCACCATAGAGTTGGGATCTACCACCTTTCCGACGGCTCCAAGCTCGTCTCTGATCTGGGTGTATCTACCAAGGAATGAAGTAACCAACTCATCCTCGAGCATGCAAATGCCCCTCAGTCGATCATGAAGAACCAACTTCCGGTTCTCATTAGAGCTCTTGTATAACTTGCATAGAGAAGCCCACATCTCGCATACATAAGTCTTCCCAGTCAAGTGGGGAATAATATGATCTTGAACTGCATCACAAATGGTCCTCTTTGCCTTATTGTTCCTCTTCTTGAAATCTGCCAACAAGACTGGGGTAGTAACAGGAAGAACCAGAACAACCGCCTCAACTATATCCCATAGTTTGAGGTCCTCTAAGACAAAGACGATCCTCGCCTTCCAAGGCGACCAATTGCTAGCCCCAACTAGCCTATCCTCAACGTGCATCTGAGATACTGACATGTCTGCCAAACTGCGATCACTCTGATGCTCCAAGTGCAAAGGAACACTGCCTCACTCCTGTCAACACAGGTGTGAAAAGAGGCAAGCGAACACCGACCTCACTCCTAGCAAAATAGCTTTGAAAAGAGGTCGTAAACTACAACCTCGCTTCTGTCTACGCAGGTGTGAAAAGAGGCTGTCCACAAGTGTCAACAATCAACCCAACAAATCTGCCCACAAACTCTGTCAACTAGCTGTCCAAAATCTGCCCTGAACTGCCCAACTGACACTGAATGAGAGGTACCTTCAGATCTGAAATTTACTCACTGTTTTGGATTGTAAACTTGCTGTCCAAAACAACCAACAGATCTGATATAAAACCCCACAAAACTGCCCACAAAAGTGGCTCCAAAATCAGCAAGTCTAAGCCACCATTGGCTCTGATACCATGTAGATTTTTTGAGGTCCTATGAGGCTGCCATGTAAGGTCTATCCTTGACCTTAGTATGGCTCTAAGTTTCAACTGTGTGACTGTCTTTTCTTGCTATTTTTAGGACAGCAAACAGTCACCAAACTTTCTGCTCAATATTTGATGGTTAAGTGCTCTTTTAAGGTGCCCTTGCAATTGTTTTCTTTACTCAATGTTAGCACATGTAATATACATTAAAACACATAATACTACCTCTAGATCTTGAACTTTAAAATGCCGATCTACACTTCTAAGCATGCATAAATTTGACACAGATTTTTGGTCAACATGACCCTGGAAACAACCCCCCATGGGGAAAACCAGTTTGGAGCAGATATATATAGAAGGCCTCAAAGAAAAATGTACAACACAGGAAACATATACAAGTGAATTTGGTACAATAGCAACCACTCTTTGGTGCCTTGGAGTTCCTCGAAGACTTTCCAACAAGCCTTGTGAAGTAAGGTGCCCCTTGCCTTGGTGAGCCTTTCTTCCTCTTGCTTGCTTGTCTTTATCCTGATCCTTTGCTTTGAGCTTGCCTTTACCATTGAGATGCCATGATCCTTTACCCACTTGAATGCTTGAGTGACCCTTGCCTTTTCCCTTGAAGTTTGCGCCCTCTCTCTCAAAGTGCGCCCTCCTCCAAGATGTAGTGCGCACCTAGCTTTGGTGCGCCCTCTCCTCTAGCAAAAGCCTCCCACTAGATGCGCCCTTAGTGCTCCTCACTAAGGCTCCCTCTCAACAAGTGCACACACCCTCACACAACTCTCTCATGCAAATGGGTGTGCCTCTCCTCAATTAATGCACCAATCCTCCTCGAAGTGCGCCCTTGACCATAGAATGCGCCCTCACTCAAATGTAAGCCTCCTCCTCCATGGAAGCTCCTCCTCCAAGCAATGGCGCCCTCTCCTCACTCAATGGGCAAACCCTTATGCAAATGCACCCCTATCTCCTCAAGAAGTGCGCCCTTGCTCTCCTCCTCTTCTCCTCTTCTCACAAGTGAAGAATTGAGTCTCATAAATGCACTATACCCTCCTTTAGCCAAGCCCTAAAAGATCAATGGCCTAGATCCAATCTAGCCAAGTCTAATCAATGGGTGAGATCTAATCTAAAAATCTCACTAAGGAAACCCACTTTCCTTAGTTGCTTTATGTCTATTAATTCACCCACTTTGTGAATTAATTGTCACTTTATGACTTAAGTGACATATTTCACTTTTGACTTAAATCTCCTAAGTCAAAGTGAAATTATAATCATAAAGTAAAGTACAAGGGTAATAGTCTCCCCCTTTGTGTTTAGAGACTCATAAACACATGGGGACCACTTTCCAAGGTACCCAGATCTCAACACTCGAGCTCGTTAAATTAAAAAAAGGTATTCATCTATCTGGGTGGGGGAAAAATTGAAGGAAGTGGGTCAAGTTTTTGAGAATTCTTTATGGCGGCTATTGTCTCCGTTGAACATGGCACTTGTTTGCGTCCCCTCTTACAGTTGGGTAATCCGCTTGTCTTTGAGTCATACCAATTCCATGTGTCGCCATACTTTTTCGTCCAGTCGAAGAGTGCTCTTATTGTCGTCACATTACATTCTTGGTACTCGTCGAGTCAATGCTGCCAAGTTAGTTGTCGTGCCTCATCATGTTCAAGGAAAGTTTCACTTCAAACCATCCATCTACAGTATTGCCAGTTTCCATTTCATGTGTCAGTCCATACTCATTCGATTCACCATCTTACATCACTTTCCTGTGTCAGTTTCGTGTTGATGATGGGCGATACATCAAGGCTCTCCTTCGACGAGTCTTTGCCTATCGACTTCAACACATCATCCGAGAATTAGACTTAGAAACCAGTTAGTACCTTGGGACATACATGCCTCAATGGCAGGCCTCTTCCCCTCCGACAGTAGGTTTACATAATTGACCTCTAATCGAATGATTCCACGAATTTTCGACTTTAGCTCATTTATTCACATTTGTTGGATTGTACTAGGTTACCTTGGGAGTCATTGACATCATTGGTGATTTCCCTCGCATTTGTTAACAGTTTACCTCAATGATCGATAATCAAGTGGTTTTTATCATGTTTGACATCAAATAATCTATTCACATGGTTAGATTCGTACCACATCGGGATTGGGATGAAGACCCTGGGTTGAGCTTTCACTCTGTTATCTGCTTTGCCCAGGTTGTGAAGGAGATCATTTGAGCATGTTGACATATATATTGTCACATAGACCCACTTTGTATTGGCCTGTGGCTATGTTTTATCATCTCGTATCTCCATTGTGTATTTTTCATGGCTATAATCAGTTCATGTCATGGAGGTACGGATTCACATTGTATCTTTGGTGGCCATATCCTTAGTCAATATTTTTCATGGATCCGCAGTGTATTGGTCGGCAACCGTGCTTTGAGTCATCTCGTATTCCGAGCATAGGTATGCCTGCCTTGGAAATGGAACATATAATAATATTGTTTGATGGTTGTTTGTAGCTTCTTCTAGGTTTTCCAACTCCACGCCCTTGCATTGAAGAATTGTAAAGTGTTTCGGCCATCAGTTTCTCTTCTGACCTCACACTTTAGGGGGCATACTGTTGCACATCAAATTTTCACACCTAAGTACCTCGCCCCAAGTGTCGTAAAAGTGTCATATGCACCTTGCTAAGTGTCGCATACACCTCGACACCATGAAATAACATATGTCACAATCCCTAGTCAATGTGGAGGAGAAATATATTATATGAAGGTCAAAATACTATGTGCACATGAATTATTATTAATATTCATGAAAAGGAAATTAATTTAGTGTGAGAATCCACCTCACATTTGGTTTCCTATTTTTTAGGGGAGGTTGAGGATCTCATGGATGGTTGAAATATTTCCTCCTTAAAATCCTTAGAGATATTTGCTCCCTAAAATCCTTAAGAGATATTTTCTCCCTAAATATCTTGGAGATCCCATTTTAGTGGATCTGATGAGTGATCCTCTCCATGGTGGTTAAGCCTCCAAATCCTATTTAATGAGGGCTTTTCCATGGAGAAGAGAATGAAGGAAGAAGATTAGAGGTATCAAACTTATGATCTTGGGAGAAATCTTTTGGTTATGATCTTGGGAGCATTGTGCAAGGGCTGGACGATGAGGACTTGGAGAGGCTGCTGCAACTTCATCTACAATTTGTAAGTATCTCTTTAAAGTTCTCATCAATATTACTTGGCCTATTCCCTTCAAGATTGTGTATTGTTGCATATGATTATCGATCTTGATAGATGAATTTGATTAGTCTAATCTTGTAGAGTAGAGTAGGAGTTCTTTGTCTTTTGTTGTCCATTGCATTGCAAGTATTGAGTGGTGCTGAAGAGTTTGGAGATCAAGCTCAGATTGGAGGCAGCGAGGACGAACTACGGAATAAGGTGCATCACATTTTCTTCCTTCTCTTTCTCTTTTTGATTAGGTGATTCAATTCACAAGGATGTTAGTGTCCATTTGTATGTTTTCTCTCTTGGTATAGGGGTCCGAATCTAAAAGGATATTCACCTGTCCACAGGGGGATTTTCCTACAACATAAATTCCCATAAGATACATAAACACTCAAGGTACTAGCTGCTGGATAGGAGGTCTCATCACGAGCCGACCTATTATGACCATGGGCATGTAGTAGTATGACACTACCACCCTATCTATTCACCAAACCAGGGTAGTGGCTCTTGGTGGCATAGCCAAGAGAAAGGGGGTCTCATCACGAGCCAACCTTCTCATTTCCGTGAAATGTTTGTGGATAACGCTGTCACCTCTGGTCATCAAGCTAGGACAGTGTCCCTCAACTATTCCCTTGAAGCAGAAGACCAAATGATCAAAAGAAATAAAGTTAAGAGTAAAGGGCAATGAATGGGCTAGGAAACAATTGCATTTACGACAAGGTGCAACTCGCCCTCTACAAAGGCACCCATAGGTAAGACTTTACATTTCCGTGTTATTACATGCACCCTGTTATCACACAGTTTGTAGCTAGGTCAGAAAGGCTAAAGGCTAGAGGCCAAATTGGCGAAACAGGAACCTACCCCACCCAATGTCACCTCAATGGGGAGGTTCTTTCTATTTAGGGAGGTTAACCCAGGGGAGACGTCCTCGGTAATCTGGGTTTTGAAGAGGCTGAAGTATAAAGGACAAGGCAAAAGTTCCTCCTCACAGATTACCACCAAGGTCAGAAAGTCCGGCTAATCAGCCAATAAATGAAGTGTATGCCCAGATGAGAACACCTGCCCAGAACAAGACAATAGCAAATAATATATGCAGGCTATAATTCAGTGGGTTAGTACTTCATGTGACTATCTGACAATAATATATAAGCAATGAAACAACAGATATTAATGAGATCAACGTCTTGTCAATATAGCAATGGAGAAGTATTATTTCATCAATAACTATTGGGATGATGTAATCAACAATGTATCTAATCAAACTTTTACTCAATAAATGCTTTCAATCATCATCTAATTGCTTATCATTCAAAATTGCTGCGTCAAGATGGAATAACCAAGTGTGACGTCAGCCTAATTAGGGTTAGCTAGTTAGTTAGGGTTTCGAAATTTAAAGTTTTGAGAGTTGGTTTGAGCACTATCACTTCAACGTTGTGTGTCTAAGATCAGTGCCTAAGGGTAGATGGAGTCAAATAAGGGTAGGACGCAAAGTTGAAGGGATGAAGGCCAAGGACAAGAGGGAAGGGTTCTAGAGTGCTGCAATGGCAGGGCTCTAGAATCAAAACCCTAGGGGAAAGAGGCTCACTCCGGTGTTGCTTAAGCAAGGCCTCGTGCTCTTTCCTCCTTCCTTAGGTCAAACTTGGCAAAACGG
>ML796829.1:50667-77280 GCA_009831015.1 Picea engelmannii
TCATAGCAATGTCAATCACGTTTCATCATTAATTTTATCAAATATATGCATAAAACCCTTGATATATCATTCAATAGCTCAAAGACATTACAATGACCTACTATACAAAGCTGAAGAAAAAGACAAAATGCCCTATTGGGCCAGCATCCATAAGAAAAGGAAAGTTTCCAGAGGGTATCATCCAAACCATGTAAAACGAGGTGATGTGGTCAAGGGATGTCCAGACATACAGGTAGAGTGAAAGACAGGGGTCTACGATATTACCTGTGGGTGCCTTTGTAGAAGGCGAGCTGTACCTGTCATGGATGCAATTCTTTCCAAGCCCTTTATTGCCTTTATTCTTTCTTTTCTTTATTGCTTTTTCTTATTTATTTTATTTCAAGGTCTAACTAGAGGACACTGCCTTTGCGTGGTGACTAAAGCTGACAGTGTTACCCACAAGTACTTTCACAGAGATGATAAGGCTGGCTCGTGATGAGACTCCCTTTCCTTTGGCCATGTAACCAAAGGTCACTGCCCTGGCGTGGTAACCAGATAATGGCAATGCCATACTGCTAGGTATCCATGAACATAATGGGCTGGCTCGTGATGAGACCCCCCATCCTCTTGGCTAGGTCTTGTTTTATTATTTTTTATCGGGTCCCTCTTCTTTCTTGCTGAGAGGCTTTTTATTGCCTTCTCGGGGATCCCCGGGCGAGGCATCTCTAGGTTTCATTTTTTATGGCTTTTATCTTTTACCAGCTGCTTTTACCTTCTGGGCTTTTAGCCCCTTCTTCCCACGAGATAAGGTATAACCCCACAAACAGATCATCCTAATGTCTGGACTAGGGGAATGGGGCAGATGGTGCGAGATAAGATGTAAGAGTGATGATATGATGGGAGCGGATGATGGCCCTTCAAAATCCCCCCGGTGGCAAACCAAAACCTATGGGTACAAGCTTGCTAGGGTACCCTGTCAATCCCCCCAACCATGGTCAAGTGGGTTAATGTAAGATCCAAGCAGTCATCAGAAATAAAAGGAATTTGATGCATATATCTAAAAGTCATAATGATCAGATATGACACATACAATGATACCTGGACCAATTACCTCATGGAGCAAGAGTCTTCTCCGATACAAGTCCAAGTCGAAGGTGATGGATGCTGCTGCTGCCGACAAGACAAATCTGATGAAAGAGAAGAAAGATGGGCCCTCCAAGGCCATGCTCAGGTCAATTCTGCTCTCGGTACTCCATGTCTAGGACCTGTGGGCCTCGAGACATGATCTCCTAGTTATCCCTAGAAATCGGGGATAACACACCCCATGCCCAAATACTTACCCCATGCCACCTCATACACTTACATGACTTGGACTAGATCCGACCTAGGAAACACCCCAAACTTAAGAGAGGTTAGCCCAATAGGACACCCTGAAACCTTCTCCAAACCTAACTTGTCAAATTACATAACATCTTTAAGTATTTGTCTTGGTTAAGGGGGGTTTGATGCACATGTTTGGGTAATTTAATTATTGGATGTGATTTATATGCTATGATCCCTGTGACTTATGAACCCGTGGAGGATGTACTTTGTAATGTCCCCCACCTCTTGATGAAGAGGTTTGGGAAGACTTAGTGGTCTAGGCATCCCCACTAGGCCATAGTCTCACACAGAGGGGAAAAGTCAACCAAACTAATGTTATATTCTTAAGTTGACTTAGTGAAAAGGTAAAAAGAGTTAAAAAGGTAACTCAATGAAGGAATAGAAGCGCTGGAGGTTGAGTTAGGAGTTAACCCTAGGGGTTAACTTAACTCAACAAGGAAACAAAAAAAGTATAAAGAGAAAGCTAGGGCGCACCTCTCAAATCATCTTGGATATTTGGTATTTGCTTGTTGATGCTCTTGAGCATACAGTTTTGAGGGTTTTGATATTACAAACCCTAGAGAACAACTCAATGGTGAAAGATTCCACTCACCTTGTTCCAAGCTTGGTCTTGGGGATGAAATACTCCACCCACACCATTCTACATCCATCATCTATTCAGGAAGATCAGCAAGGCCGTACCAGTTAGGGTTTTCCAGCAGGGGCACACCATTGTTGAGGAAGAAGTTCGATCCAACCTATTGAGGAAGCTTTGGGAGATTCTAGCATTTGGGTTTTGCTTGTAGGCCCTTGCTCATCAATTCAGAGGCTTCATTGAGGAGTTATCACGTCCCTATCATTTTCTGCAGGTTGAGATGATTTTGGGAGATAGCGGACGATTTGGTGATTCAATGTTTCTCAGATCTAGGAGGCCATACGCCAGATCTGACCTTGAAACTTCTCTCAGGGGTTTGTGGCTGCCCGATCTATCATCCTAGAGAGTTTTAGGGGATTCAGAGCCCTTATTCAACTAGGTCGAATTATTGGCCATATTCAGGGTTTCAGGAGGGCCGTACCAGTCCAAGGTTTCTGTAGTTTGAGGAGGAGGTTTCAGTGTTGAGCTCCATACTTCAGGAGGAGGCTATCATTGCCCTGATCTATCATTGGGAGGAGTTTAGCAGCATTTGGGGGTCTTCATCTTCAGGAGGGCCGAACCCTCGGTCTCCATTGTCTTCAGCAGGCCGTACCAGCAGCTTGAGGGTTAGGCTAAACCCTATTTTTTGTATTGGAGCGTTCATCTTCTATTGCAGCCTTTGGGAGGCTTACTTGTATCTCCGGAGCATTTTGTATGCAACTCATATATTGTCTTGAAGTCATCTGAAGCTATTCCAGATCTGCTTCTCTATTTGTATCAGGTGCTTGCCTTCTTATAATAAAGTTCAGATCTTGTTTGTGGTTCCTATCTTGTGTATTGTTGAAGATCTTCATGTGTTGAAATGCTTCTTGTATAATTCGTGGCTGAAAAACTGAATAAACCCTAAGGCCAAAATGTTGATGGCCAACCTGCACACATAACAGTAAACAATCAAATCAAGGGTTAGTTAGTGTTTCCAAGCAAAAAAATTGGCTTGGGAACATTACATACTTGTTGTTTCTGCAGGACCTTGCTCGGTGAACAGGTACACATGAGGGAATGATTGGCTCAGACCTTCATGGGGCTTAAAGCCCACAGATGGATGTTGAAATCCCAGCCAGGGGTAAGAAGAAATTGAAGACTTGCACCAGGAGAAAGAAGGACGTTGCCTTTGGAGGCACCCTGGTAGATCTAGACCCAGGGGACCTTGCTCTTCTACATGGACGTTAGCCTTTGAGGGCCTTGGACGTCACCATCATAGCCCTAGACGTCACCCAAAGCTAGGGTTTCATTTTTGGAGACATTTACGAGCCTGGCGGCACGTGTGGGCATCATTTGGGGCCTCTGGAGTCCAAGCACCCCACTTTTCCAACTCAACGTTTCACTTATGGGGCTCAAGGTCAACCTAGAGTGGCATGACGTCACCCTTCGAGGTGTTTCTAGATGCAAATTAATTTTTTTTATGTCAAAATTGAATTTTATTGTTGATTGGTCAAGTCGACCTTATTTTTGACCTCAAATTAATTAAAGGTCAAAATTTTGTATAAATAAACATAAAGTACTTTCATTTTCACATCACAACTTCTCACACAAGAGAAGAGGTCTGAAATTTGCGCCCTAGTAAGGGCTATTGGCTGAAATTGTGAGGCACACTCTTGTATAAGGCCATTTTTTGCAAGTTGGATCAATCTTGGAAGTTTTTATGGTGATCTTGCATAGTATTTTCATGATTATTCTTGGTGCAAGTAAGTAAAATCTGCATTTTTGTCATCTATTGAATGATTTGTGTATGGTTTTATTTGCTCATACAAGATTATGAAATTGCATGGTATACTTAATGCTTGAAGTAAGGAACTTAAATTGCGACTTTCTATTTGCCAAGCTTTTCATTGAATTGATCTAGTGACTAGTGAAACCCTAGAGCTCTAAATTGCTAGCACTCTAAGGATTTTGACCTAGTTATCTTTGCACAAGTTTTACTCCATAAGAAGCCTAAGGAGAGCAAGGTGTTAGGGCCTAGAATTGCCTACACCTTAGCATCTTGTCTCTTGAGGTTAAAGCCGAGGAGGACTTAAGTTACCACTTCTCCTATGTTTTCTCCCTCTTAGACTTTTGTGCATCATTATCATTGATTTGCAGCCTTAGAAGAAGCTATCCACCTTGACTCCATTACCCTTGAAGGCACTAGTATTCCTCTCTTACTTCTTGACAAGACTCAACTCAAACTCCTTCACTTCATATTCAAACTCTTTCACCTTATACTCTACTAATTTGCTAACCTAGTCTAGAAATACTAACAACTAATTTGCTGCTGTCATAATTGTTATCCCCCACTTTTAGGGATAACTAAGGAGATTATGTCTCGAGGCCCACAGGTCCTAGACATGGAGTACCGAGAGCTAGATCGACTTGAGCATGGCCCTGGAGGGCCCATCTTTTCTTCCTTTCAACTCCTCCACTTTGTCAACAACAACAACATTCATCACCTCGGCTTGGTCCTGTAGCAGAGATGGATCTTGCTCCATGAGGTAATGAGTTCGGGTATCATGATATGTGTCACTTTGATCCTCAAAACCTTTGAATATGTGCATTTAGTTCTTTTTGTTTCTAACGTGTGCTTGGATCTTATACTTATCCACTTGACCATGTCTGGGAGGAATGACAGGATGCCCTAATAAGCTTGTGCCCATAGGTTTTGAGTTGCCACTGGGGGGATTTCTGAAAAGTCATCGTCCGCTCCCGTCATACTTATCACTTTCCATCTTATTTACTGCTCATCCATCCCATTTACATTGGTCCGGGCATTGGGTTGGCCAATCATTTAAGGGTTGCACCTTGCCTTGTGGGAAGAAGGGGCTAAAGGCCCAGAAGGTAAAAGCAACTGACAAAACATAAAAGCCTAAAAATAAAACCTCGAGATGCTTCCCCCAGGGATCCTCGAGAAAGCAGTAAAAAGCTTCTCAACAAGAAACAAGAGGGACCCATAAAAATAATAAAACAAGACCTAGTCAGAGGATAGGGGGTCTCATCACGAGCTAGCCTATTAGGTCCATGGGCATCTAGCGGTATGACACTACTAGCAGCCGGTTACCATGCCAGGGTAGTGGCTCTTGGTGGCATAGCCAAGAGAAAGGGGGTCTCATCATGAGCCAACCTTCTCATTTCCGTGAAAGTGCTTGTGGGTAACATTGCCACCACTGGTCACCACGCCAGCGCAGTGTCCCCTAATTAGCTTCTTGAAAGACAAAGCAATAAAGAAATAAGAATAAAAGGCATGAATGGGCTTGGAAACATTTGCATCCAGGACAGGTGCAACTCGCCTTCTACAAAGGCACCCATAGGTAAGCCTTGCATTTCCCTGCTATCACTGCACCCCTTGTCAGGACATCCCTTATCCACCTCACCCATTAACATGACTTGGATTTGATCTCTTCCGGAAACATCCATTTTCTAGTGGACACTAGCCCAATAGGACGCCTTGTCACTTCCTCCAAACTTGCCTTGCAGATTTGTATAATGTCTTTGAGCACTTGACTAGGTAAAAGGGGTTTTATGCACATGCTTGATAAAATTGATGATTGGATGTGATTGACATTGCTATGATCCCTGTGACTTATGAGCCCATGGAGGGCATATCTGTTGATGTGAAGGATCAAACCCGATGGATAGGTACCATATTGGACAGGTACACATGGGGAGATGATTAGTTTGGACCTCCATGGGGCTGAAGAGCCCACCAGATGGATGTCGAAACCCCATCAGGGGGTAGAGACAGGGTAGAGGGGTTTGCACCAGAGAAGAGGAGGACGTTCCACAAAGGCACCCTAGCAGAGCCTTACCTAGAGGGGTTGTGCGCTCTCCACTGGAACGTTGGCCTTGGAAGGCCCATGACGTCACCCAGGATGCCCATGACATCATCCAACATTGTGGACGTTTTGGGGAGGCAATTATGGCAGCATATGCAATGTTGAGTTCTTTGTTGTAGTCAAGAGTTCTTTGTTGCATATGCAATCCAGAGTTCTTTGTTGTAGTCCTTCTTGGCAACATATGCCAAGAGAGGCAGGGCCCCCTCTTTCTGGCATATGTTGCCCAAATAGTTTCCTTTTCAAGTCATTTTAGTAGTTGCTCATTTCATTTCATGTTCATTCCTTTACGCTCTTTCATGCCTTTGAGTGAGTTTTATTTTCAGTTTGATCAAGCTACAAGAATTAGTCGAGCCACGAAGTAGCTAACTTATCATTGTAACAAAGCACTTGTATGCTTGACTCTGTTTCTTGGAAATGTCTTGTCAAACAAAGCAATTTTGAATTCAACTTGCTTAGTCTAGAGTTAGTTGCCTACTCCTGCATATATTTTGCCAGCATCTCACAAGTCTACGGACACCGGATTGATGAATTTAATGTAGCAGAGTTCGATCAATATAACTGACTAACAGAATACAAGGATACATTCGCATGGATTTATGATGATATGAAGGCTTACAAAGGAGATATTATTTAACATACTATCCCATTGAAGGATGAAGCCAAACCCTTCAAACAAAAGCAAAGACACTATGAACCCAAAGTTGGTGCCTATCATATAGAAGGAGTTGCAAAAGATGTTGGAGGATAAAATTATTGCTCCTATGAGACAATTCATCAAGGGTGGCTAACTTGGTGCCGGTTAGAAAGAAGAATGGCGAAATCAAGTTATGTATCGAATTCAAAATTTTGAAACCAATTTTTCCTCTCAAATACAATTATCCACTTCCAAATTTGGAGCACTTGTTGTGGAAAGTAATTGGGTCAAGTATGAAGTCTAGGCTGGATGGTTTCTCAGGCTATAACTAGGTCCTTGTGAAGTAGGAGGAAAAATATAAGACAACCTTTACTACACCATGGGGGACATTTGTATATCTTAAGATGCCATTTGGTTTGTTGAATGTCGGATCCACATTTTAGAGAGCTATGTTTCTCATGGGTAAGATTATTGTGATTTATCAAGATGATTTCCTTGTTTTCTCTAAGGAAATGAATGCACTTGTTCACCATCTTAGGCAAGTTTTTGAAAGATGTCAAAGATATGGGATATCTTTGAACTGCAAGAAATCAATCTTTGGAGCAAATGAAGGGAAGTTACTTGGTCACATTGTGTCTAAAGAAGGTGTTAAAATTGATCTAGCAAGAATAGAAGGAATTCAACAGTACCATTAACCTTAGGCAAGTAGGCAGTGTAGTTCTTCTTTGGCTGAATCAATTTCATTAGGAGGTTCATACGCGACTTCGATGAGATCACTAAGCCTATTTTAGAGATGTTGAAGATCCAAGAAGTCAAAGAAGCCATTTTAGTAGCATCAGTGCTGCTAAGTCCTAACTACCCTAAAGACTTTTAGATATTTTCCTTTGCTTCAAAAGATACAATTGTAGTTGTACTCCTACCAAGAAATGAATAGAATTTGGAGCATCCTATAGCCTTTATGAGTAATAGGACTTGAGGAGCTAAACTAAATTATCCTATCATGAAGAAGCAAGCCTATGCCCTAGTTCAAGCATTGAAAAATTTCAGAAGTTATTTTGGGTATTCTAAGATAGTGGCTTTTTTATCTCACCAAGGATTGAAGGACATCTTATCTCAACGTGAATGCTTGAGTGTTATGGTTAAGTCGATATCTAAAATCCAAGAATATGATCTATAACTCAAACCAACGAAGTTGGTGAAAGGCTAAGGATTAGCCAAGATGTCGATAGAAGGAAATGAAAGGGCGCTAAACCTTGGCAACAAATCAAATCCTAAGATAACTTTTGCAATGCTTGAAGACTTGTAGCAGCATGAGTGGTATAAGTCTTAAGGATGTTATTTGTTACTTAAAGAACCTATCATGCCCAGATCACTTGTCAGACCACAAGAGGAGAGCATTGAGGTTGAATCCAATGAAGTTTTGTTTGATCCAAGGAGGATTGTTTTGGAGGAATCCAAAAGGTTTGGTTCTTAGATGTGTGGATTTTGCAAGGCGAAAGAGTTCATGACTAAGTTGTACATTGGGTTATGGGAGGCCATTTTGTAGCCAGAACTACCACCCATAAAATTTTGAGGGTTGGATATTATTTACCAATTATTTTTATTGATGTTCATGCTTTTTTCATGTCATGCTATCTTTGTCACCTCTTTAAAGGAAAAAAAAGTTGGTCGCCTTACCTTTGCAGCCTGTGGTGGTAGAAACACCTTTTTAGCAATGAGTGCTCAATTTTATTGGAGATTTCCATCAACTCTAGCAATGTTTTCATATGGATCATCATGGCGATAGATTACATCACAAGATGGGTGGAGGCGATACCCATGAAGAGGGTGACCCATAAAGTAATCATTGATTTTTTGGAAGAAAGAATCATCGCAAGGTTTGGTATCCCAACAAAATTCACTAATGGACAATGCCCAGGTGTTCAGGTTAGTTGAGTCAAAAAAGTTTTGTTTTGATTATGGCATTGTTTTGGCACACATCAAAATATTAATTGTAAGGAAATCGATTGGTCGAGTCTAGCAACAAGAAGTTGATGAGAATAATAAAGAAGATTGTGGGGGATAATGTTAAAAATAATAAAAAAGTACCCAGGCAAGTGTTTCTCATCACCTAGGCGCCTAGGGGTGGGAAAATGTCTAATGTGGACCCTAGTCATTTAATTCATCTGATATGAATTAAAAGTGACTTTATGACTTGGGGAAAGTGGGTGAGTGAAGTGAGTTAATCTCCACCATTCATCTTGTCCAATCTAAACCCTTGGATTAAGAAACCCTTCAACTTCCCTCATTGAGTCAGTTAGGGTAAGGAAGCGCCCCCCATTATCTTTATTCTTCATGAGTTTTGGAGAGCAAGAAAGGAGAGAGATAAGTCGAGCAGGAGAAGAGAGGAAGTTTGTTGAGCATTGGCACACATTCCAAGGCACAGGTACAACATCGAAATCGAGGCAGAGGGTACAACCAGCAAAGGGCCGTACAATACGGATTTTGGAGAGGCCGTACAATAGAGAAAAGTATAGTCCGTACATCAGAGGAGGTGCACACATTTCGAGGCAAGTTGGCACAAAAACCAAGGCACATTTAATGCTGGAAATTTTTTACAACAAACCCAGAATTTGTGGCACGAGTTTCTAGACAGTTCGTACAACATTAAATGTGGTGACAGCCGTACTCTAGTACGGATTTCTTGCACAGAAATCGAAGAGCAGAATTTGGGACTGTTCAGGAGGAGATTTGGCTCATCTTCTGAGATAAGTTTGTGTAAATTTTTGCTGTAACAGAAGAATTTCTCTGAGCTCTGAAAATAATAAAAAGCCCCTCTCTCACTGCTTTTCCCCTTGTGGGTTTTTCCAGGGTCAATGTTGGACCAAAAATCTCTCTGTCTTTAATTTCTGGGTTAGTGTGCTGTTGATAGAATTATTTATTTCTGCATTTAATGCTGTTCAAAATCCTCATGTTTCATTCCTAAGATTTGTTTATATGCTGAGAAATTGCTGCTGTTATAAAACTGGGTTTTTGGGCATTAAACTATGATTTGTCTCAGTGAGACTTGAAATTGGGTGGGGTCTGAAAATTTTACATGGTATTAGAGTTGAGTTGAAGAGGAATGCAGAATTAAATCAGCCTTACAGAGAGCAGGACATAAGTTACTTCATCGGACAAAATTTTGGAATTTGTTATTTTAGCCGAGAAGGGTCAATGGCTACAGTGCTTGGAAGGAGAGAATGATTTTGCTTCTGCAGGAGAGTGAGTTATGGGACATTGTTGAGAACTCCACAACAAACCCAATAACAGTACCTACAGATGCTACACTTTTGGCAGCATATACCAAGAAGAGTATCAAGGCTAAAAGAATCATCCTTGATGCCATCAAGGACCATTTGATTCCTCATGTGACAGGGAAGACAAATGCCTATGCGATGTGGGAGTCCTTGACGAAGTTGTATCAAAGTACAAATGAGAACTGGAGAGAAATTGAAGAGCATTAGAATTTTACCAGGCTGACACAGGTAAGAGATGAACTTGGTGCTGTTGGGGAGGCCATTGTTGACAATGAACTTGTGAGGACAACATTGAATGGGGTGACCAAACAATGGGCTGTTTTTGTTGAGGGCATTGTGGCAAGGGAGAATCTTCCCAAGTGGGAACATCTTTGGGATGACTTTGTTAAAGAGGAAACCCGGAGAGGGTATGTCATGGCAGTTCATCTACGGGTAACGATGAGGAGAATGTGGCTCTTGCTGTTAACAACAAGAAGAAGTTCAAAAAGGGTCCTAAGGCAGGGAACAAGCCGAAGGGTGAAGGAAAGAAGGACATGAGCAAAGTCAAGTGCATGCGGGGCAGTGTCCTAATAAGAAAAGGAAACAAATTGCAGCTTCAACAAAGGTGGAAGAGTTTTCCGCCAAGTTCGATAAGGAGTTTTCCTTAGTGGTGTGTCTTTCCACTAGAGCCACACATTCCCGTGTTTGGTATATTGATAGTGGTGCCTCCCGCCATATGACAGGTGTTCGTGAGCATTTCACAGATCTTACACAGATTGGTGATCTTGAGGTAGTGCTTGGAGATGACCGGATGGTCAAGGCAGTTGGTAGTGGGACAGTATCATTTCAGAGGGAGTCTCAACCTCCCATGTTGTTGAGAGATGTCCTATATGTTCCTGGCTTGAAGAAGAACTTGATTTCAGTTTCTACTATTGAGGAGAGGGGGTATGAGGTGTTGTTCTGCGATGGACAGGTGCTCCTATTTCCAAAGGGGTCCAGTATCACTTCGGCCAAAGTGACCAGGACTCGACATGAGAAGTTGTACAATCTCATGTTTCATCCAACTAGTGCATTGTATCATATTACCAACATCAGTGATCTTTGTGAGCTATGGCATCGAAGGATGGCCCATTTGCATCATGGAGCTCTGAAGATACTGAGGGAGATTGTGACTGGAGTGCTAGAGTTCAGTACTGAGCACCCGGAATTCTGCAAGGGGTGTGCCTTGGGAAAGTACACCAAGACTGCTTTTCCAAGCAGTGACAACATAGCAACAGGTATACTTGATCTGATTCATTCTTATGTATGTGGTCCTATGTCTTCTGTATCATTGAGTGGTTGTTTGTACTGTCATATTTATTGATGACTTCTCTCGGAAGTCTTGGATTTTCTTCATGAAGACCAAAGGACATGTCTTCAATCGGTTCCAAGAGTTCAAAGCTCTTGTGGAGAACCAGATTGGGAGGAAAATCAGAGTACTGAGGACATATAATGGGGGTGAGTATACCTCCAAGGAGTTTAATGACTTCTATGCAGGAGAGGGCATCAAGAGGGAGTTGACTGTTCCTTACAACCCACAATAGAATGGGGTTGCTGAGAGGAAGAACATGGCCATAGTTGGAGCTGCGAGAGCCATGTTGCATGATCAGGCGCTGCCACTCTTTCTTTGGGCCGGGGCATGTTACACTGCAATTTATCTGCAGAACAGGAGTCCACACAGAGCATTGAGGGATAAGACTCCTGAGGAGGTTTTCTCTGGGAAAAAGCTTGTGGTTGGGCACTTTAGGATTTTTGGGTGCCTTACATATTTACATGTCCCTTCTGAGAAGAGGACAAAGCTAGAGCCCACGACAGAAAAGGGGATTTTTGTTGGGTATAGCGAGACTTCAAAGGCTTTCCACATATACATCCCTTACTTGAGGAAGATAGTTGTGAGAAGGGATGTGAGTTTTGAGGAGGATAGAGCCTTTAGGAAGTCATGAGGTACTAAGAAGGGTGAGCAGTCATCACCTCGGATTCAGGTGAGTCCACAACAGACTTCAGTGATACAGAGTTCAGGTCCATCAGTTTTGGTGACGACTGATCCACAGGGCACATGGCCACACTGCACAAATGTCGGGATCACAGGTTATTGATCCTCAGATTTCAGGATCTTATGCTCCAGATTCTACTTCAGGTTCATAGTCTTCAGGTGACGGGGTTGAGCAGGAGGAGTCCCCTCCACGGGACACTACTTCAGAGAGGAGGAAGCCCAAGTGGATTCGGGACACTCTGAAGGAGGCACAGGGTTCTGTGGGGAATTCCAGGCAGGTTGTGAGGGAGAGTAAACCTCTTGAGAGAGTTTGCAGCTATCTTGCGATGGTGAGCAACATCAGGGAGTCTGAGCCTTCCACTTTTGAGGAGGCTGTTGGCAGACAGGTTTGGAGAGATGCCATGATGGAAGAGTACAATTCCATCATGAAGAAGGATGCTTGGGAAGTTGTTTCTAGACCTGAGGGGAAGTCAATGGTGACTTCTAGGTGGCTCTATAAACTGAAATATGCTGCAGATGGCAGCATTGAGAAGTACAAAGTTCGTTTTGTGGCTTGGGGGTTCTCACAGGTTGAGGGAGTTGATTATGATGAGACCTTCGCTCCGGTTGCTAGTTATACCTCAATCAGGGCAGTGATCTCTATTGCAACATAGATGGGTTGGAAGATCCATCAGATGGATGTGAAGACCGCATTTCTGAATGGTCTCATACAGGAGGAGGTGTACATTGAGCAACCATTGGGATTTGAGGTGCATGGGAGAGAGTCTCATGTGCACAAACTGAAGAAGGCATTGTATGGGCTGAAACAAGCTCCCAAAGCTTGGTATTCTAGGATTGATGCCTACTTGCAGCAGTTGGGCTTTGAGAAGAGTGAGGTGGATCCCAACCTGTACTTCATTGTGGTTGGAGAGGATCCTCTCATACTCTTGCTATATGTTGATGATCTTTTCATTACATGGGCTAAGAGACTCATTACCAGATGCAAGGAGAGCCTTGCTTCAGAGATCGAGATGAAAGATATTGGATTGATGCATTATTTTTTGGGGTTGGAGGTTTGGCAGGAGCCTCGACACATCTTTCTAAGACAGGGGAAGTATGCTTTTGACATTCTAAGGAGATTCCAGATGGAGGATTGTAGGCCCATGTCCACACCCATGATTACTAACTGGAAGAAGCTCAATGCTTCTGAGTCACAGTTGGTTGATCCCACATTATATTGTCAATTGATCGGTTCGTTGATGTATTTGGTCAACACCAGACCAGATATTTGTTTTGCTGTCAACACTCTTAGTTAGTTCATGATGGAGCCTAGGAGAGTGCATTGGGTGGCAACAAAACATGTGCTTAGGTATCTTTGTGGTACAGTGGATTATGGCTTGGACTATCTGAAAGGGGATGGAGTTCGATTGGTGGGCTATACTGATTCAGATTGGTCAGGATGTGTCAGTGACAGAAAAAGTACTTCAGGTTGTTGTTTCGGATTGGGCTCAGCAGTGGTGTCTTGGTTCAGTCGGAAGCAAAAGTCAGTGGCTTTGAGTTCTGCAGAGGTTGAGTATATGGCTGCCAGTCAGGCCAGTTGTGAGGCCATTTGGCTTCACAAGTTGTTGGTGGGACTATTTGGTGTGCAGTTGAGATCGACTGTGATTTACTGTGATAATCAGAGTTGTATCAAACTCTCTGAGAATCCAATTTTTCATGACAGGTCTAAGAACATTGAGATTCGATATCACTTCATCCGGGATTATGTTCAGAGAGGAGCAGTTGAGCTACAATATATATCCACAGATGAGCAGGTTGTAGACATACTCACAAAAGCTTTGGGGAAAGGGAAGTTTGCACCTTTCAGAGATAAGCTTGGGGTGGTGAGTAACACCTTCCTCGGTAAGAGGGAGTGTTAAAAATAATTAAAAAGTACCTAGGCAAGTGTTTCTCATCACCTAAGTGCCTAGGGGTGGGAAAATGTCTAATGTGGACCCTAGTCATTTAATTCATGTGATATGAATTAAAAGTGACTTTATGACTTAGGGAAAGTGGGTGAGTGAAGTGAGTTAATCTCCTCCTTTCATCTTGTCCAATCTAAACCCTTGGATTAAGAAACCCTTCAACTTCCCTCATTGAGTCCGTTAGGGTAAGGTGGCACCCCCCATTATCTTTATTTTTCATGAGTTTTGGAGAGCAAGAAAGGAGAGAGAGAAGTCGAGCAGGAGAAGAGAGGAAGTTTGTTGAGCATTGGCCGCATTCCAAGGCAAAGGTACAACACGAAAATCAAGGCAAAGGGCCATACAGTACGAATTTTGGAGAGGCCGTACATAAGAGAAAAATACAGTCCATACAACAGAGTAGGTGCATGCATTTCGAGGCAAGTTGGCACAAAAATTGAGGCACATTTAATGCTGGAAATTCCGTACAACAAACCTTGAATTTGTGGCATGAGTTTCTAGACAGTCTGTACAACATTAAATGTTGTGACATCCATACTGTGGTACGAATTTCTTGCACAGAAATCGAGGAGCAGAATTTGGGACTGTTCAGGAGGAGATTTGGCTCATCTTCTGAGATAAGTTTGTGTAAATTTTTGCTGTAACAAAAGAATTTCTCTGAGCTCTGAAAATAATAAAAAGCCCCTCTTTCACTGGTTTTCCCCTTGTGGGTTTTTCCAGGGTCAATGTTAGACCAAAAATCTCCGTGTCTTTAATTTCTGGGTTAGTGTGTTGCTAATAGAATTATTTATTTCTGCATTTAATGTTGTTCAGAATCCTAATGTTTCATTCCTGAGATTTGTTTATATGCTGAGAAATTGTTGCTGTTATAAAACTGGGTTTTTGGGCATTAAACTATGATTTGTCTCAGTGAGACTTGAAACTGGGTGGGGTCTGAAAATTTTACAGATAATAAGAAGTGCTCGGACAACAATAGTATATTTGCCTTATGGGTTGATCCGATCACCAAGAAGGAAGCTATAGGGAAGAGTCCATTTGAGTTGGTGTATGGAGTCAATGTAAATTTGCCAGTCTACCTAATAAAGATAAGAGTATATAAGTTGTTGCAACATTTCACTTCAGATCAATAGGCAGTCCAGACAAGGATTAATCAATTGGTGGAGCTAGAAGAAAACAGGAGGAAAGCTTTTGATCACTTGGTTGACAACCAAGACAAAGTCAAAGATGAGTTCGCTAAGAGGGCCTGACCGAGGATTTTCAGAAAGGGAGACATCGTGCTTATGTCGGATAAAAAAAATGAGAAGTCAAGTAAGCATGGAAAATTTGGCAGTTTATGGCTCGGTCCATACAAGGTTGAAGATATTGTTGGTCCTAATACTTTCTACCTAAGTCACTTGGATGGAGAGATGCTACAAATACTCATAAATGGGAAGTATTTGAAGACCTATACTTCTAATGGCTTCTAATGCCAAAGTAGCAAAGAAGGGATAAGTTCATATGAGGATTAGAATAGAAGTAGTTTTATTTTTACATGTTCCCTTTGGCATTTGGCTCATGCCTTATCTATAGAGCCATTGGATGAATTGGATTATGTCAACAAAACTCTTTGAATAATTGAATAAGTATTGTAGGATAACGAGATGTGAAATTTGGATCCATCTCCCCACTATTACTCATCATAGAAAATGCAAGTTCAACATAAAACCAAAAATTTTGGAGTTATCTTACACTCCGCAGGAGAGTGTAGCCCCATATGGAGCCAGTTCTTGTTGAAGTATATGTAGCTGCAGAAAATATTCGTATTGTATTTATTATTGTATTTGATCATGTAGAAACCCTAAAAGGGTAATGACAAATTGTACTTGTAAGGTCGGCCCCATTGAGGCCAATACAAAACCCAAAAAGGTCATTGTAAAGTCAAATTAGTCAAGTCGACCCCTATTGTGGCTAATGTAAGAAATTAAAGTGTAATATGACAAGTCGACCCTAATGTCAAAAGAGGGCATGCCATTGTGTATAAATAAGAGAGGCTAGAGGCTAGACGCCTCATTCATACACTCACTCACTCAAGCACAAGATAGAGAAAAGAGTGTGCAAGTCTTGGAGAAAGAGAGGGAGACACAACGAGGGTTTATCTGTTTTCTCTCTTGGCATTGTTCTTGGTTGAAGAATCTATACATAAAGAAGTTTTTGGGTTTTCTTCCTTAGAGGGTTTCCTAGGATAAAATATGTGTCTATTTTGTTTCTGTGATTGTCTCTGTTTCAGTGATCTTGTATATGCAGTTAATGAGTTGAATAATCATAATAACTAAAAGAGAACTGTAATTGTTAGCTGCATAAGTAAATTTTCAAAATGGTATCAGAGCAGGCTTGAAAGAGACCAACTCACAGTTTATGAAGGCTTGCCTAGCCTCAGTGCACCCTCTCCAAGATCCAATTTTTAGTTTTGCAGTTGCTGCAAAATTAGGGTTTCTGCATAAACCCTAGGTGTGACATTTTCCCTATTTAAGGAGGTCGCTGGAGAAAGTGAGCACACCTAGGAACTCGCCTAGGCAGGGCGAATCTATTACTTGGACCATAATCCAAAATTTCACAAGTTGAAAAATTAGGGTTTCCTCACAAACCCTAGATCTGGTTGCAGTTGTAGATTTTGTGACAGAACTCACCTTTGGCTCAACAATCTCTCTGGTAAGGTCTAAGATCCATATCTTGAAAAGTTGTTTGTTACTTTGCTTGTTTCGGATAGGTTGACTACCAGTACTAAGCTTGACGAAAAGCTTGAAGGAGTCGATGACTTCTGAGCATGGAAGTACAGAGTAATGCTCATTCTAGAAGAGAATGACCTTGTAAGTTTTGTCGAGGAAGACATTGAAGAGGCAGAGGGAGATGAGGCCAAAGCCAAATATAAAAAGGATCTGATCAAAGCGAAGAGGATCATTGCTGACTCCATCAAGAACCACTTGATTCCTCATGTTTCAACATTAAAAACCCCAAAGAAAATGATGGATGCCTTATCCCGTTTGTTTGAAGGCAAGAACATCAATCGGAAAATGACCTCGAGGACACAACTCAAGAATGTGAAGATGCAAGATATAAAAACCATACAATCTTACTTCACAAGGGTGTCCCAGATTAAAGAACAACTTGAAGCCATTGGAGACTCAGTTGAAGAAGCTGAGTTAACGATGACCACATTGAATGGTCTTTCAAAGTCTTGGGAATCCTTCATTCAATGAATCTGCTCTAGAAGGAAGTTAACTAAGTTTAGCAGATTGTGGGAAGACTGTACTCAAGAAGAAGCCAGATTAGAGGCAAGAAAAGAAAAGATGAAAAGCACTGAAGATCAAGTGCTAACAACTCACGCAAGAAAAGGAAAGAACAAGAAAGAAGTTCACTCTCACAAGAAGTCTCAGAAGCCTTATAAAGGACAAGAATCTCATAAAGATGTTTCAAGCTTCAGATGCTTTATCTGCCAGAAAATGGGACACATTGCAAGAAATTGTCCCCAAGCAAAAGATCAGAATAGAAACAGGAAGTTTAAACGACATCATGCTCATATCACAGAAGAAGATGAACCTGATCGGAAAAGAACAAAAGAAGATGATTCAGATGAACCATATCTTATGTGATATAGGACTTAGTGCTTTTGAAGCACTTGATCTATATCAAGTGATATTAATAGTAGTATTTCTTGTCTTCCCTCATTAGACTTCAAGTACTAAAAGAGCCGGAGAACCTTTATATAAATTCTTATGTCATGAAGGCCAAGTGCAAATTGTGAAGAAGTATCATGATTCATCCAGACATTGTTCAGATCAAGCAAGCAGTCTGCCAATGTACACTCCAGGTATGCAGCCTTCATAATTAATTTCAGTTTTAAAGTTTAATGGCATTATGCATCTAGTCTCGTTATCCCTAGAACAATAACTCTATCTATTTGCACAATTTGCCAAGAATGTATCTCTTTATTCACCAGGTCTAAGGAAGCTGTGATCTTAGCATATACTTGTAAGCTGGGTCATTTTCTCGGTTTGGGAACCCAACAATTTGTCCTATCTTTGGATAATTATCCTTGGTACGAGAATCCAACAAGGTCTCAATTAAAGTCAGTCATTCATTATTGTTGTAGTTGGGTTGTTTTCCTAACAGAGGAGTCCAACAAGTTGCTTGAATAATTGGGGTATCCCTCCCTGGTTTTGGTAACCCTTCAGATAGGTTTTGAGTCAAGAAATAGTCTCTGTGCTCGGGGGTGGCATATGTGCCTATGGTTGGGTGACAATAATGTTATATTGTCTATGGTGAAACGAGCACATTAAAATACTAAAAACCATTGTCCCTGGTACGGGAGCTCATCAGTGTCATGCATCAACATCATGTATGGCTCACAATGTCCTGCGGTTTCCATATGAGAAGACCTGGTCAGTGGACAGTGAGGCCACCTTTAGAGGAAGCAGAATTTGTTTGAAGTCTGACTCAGTTTTTCATATTAAGACTTGGTAACCAACACCAAGTATATCTTACAAATATTTTGAGGATATTGTGGACTCAGAGGAAGTTAAGGCTCAGAGGGAGCCAGTTTTTCCATGCAAAGAGAAATACACTTCCAGGACGGATAATACAAAAATCAAAGAAATAGTTCCAGTGCCAGATGGTGTAGTACATGAGTCGGGCTATGGAGACATGACTACAGTAGAAGTTTGAGTTACCTCCAAGAAAGAGGAAAAGCTACCTTCAGTGTCAGTTATTGAGCCACTCTTAGTTTCAGATGAAGATGCTTCCGTGATTGAGTAGAGGAGCTACTCTCAGAGTTCATTAGTTACAGTGAGTATTGAGCAATCATTCTCAGTTTTAGAGAGAGCAGCTGCAGGTCCAGAGCCCCAGTCCCAGAAGGAACAGTTGTAGAGAGAGTAGAGGACATACTCTCAGGTAGTGAGATAGATAGTGCTTTGCAGAAAGCACATAGTGCCAACACATGATTGATCAGATCGAGTTGCAACTGAGCAAGTGTACTAGTTTGGTACAATTTGATGTAAAAATTTGGTTCGTTGATATATTTGACGAACACGAGGACAGATATGTGTTTTGCGGTAAACACAGTATATGATTGAGCTGAGACGTGTTTGCCCTGTTACAAGGTACCCGAGGGATACAATGGACTATGGACTCCGTTGTAATACAAATTGTGAGACTAGATTGCATGCTTGTGCAGATTCAGTTTTGTGCCGGATGTTTCAGCTTGAGATTAGTCATGACCTCATGGTTCAACAGAAAGCAATCTAGTATGGTTCTCAGTACGACTGAGATAGAGTATATAGCAACATGTTCAACCAACAGTGAAGCAGTGTGGCTTCGAAAATTGCTGACAGGCTTGATCTCAAATCAAGAAGTGACTTTTATCTGGTGTGAAAGCCATAGTTGTGTAAAGTTGTCCAAGTGTTCTATGATAAGTCCATGCATGTTAAGATCAAATACCATTATTCCGGGACATGGTAGAGAAGGGAGTAGTGAAGCTCCAATATATTGCTACCGACGAACAGGTAACATATATGTTGACCAAGCCTTTGTCAGGGACAAGATTGAAGTGGTCCAGATAGATTCCTCCAGTATTGAGAAGTAATGTTTTTCTCCAGTAGTAAGAATTGATGTGTTCCACAGTAGCTGGAAGTGATGTGTTTCCTAGTAGTGGGAAGTGTTCCCCAGTAGCAGGAAGTGATGTGATCCCCGGTAGTGGGAGTTACCCCAACGTAGGTTGATATGCTACTCCAACGCAGGCTGGTATGTTACCCCAACGCAGGTTGGTATGTTACTCCAATGCAGGTTGATATGTTACGCCAACGCAGGTCAGTATGCTACTCCAACGCAAGATGGTATGTTACCCCAACGCAGGTTGGTATGATACCCCAACGCAGGCTGGTATGTTACCCCAGTGTAGGTTGGTATGCTACTCCAATGCAGGCTAGTATATTACCCCAACGCAGGCTGGTATATTACCCCAACACAGATTGGTATGCTACTCCAACAAAGGCTGGTACGCTACTCCAGTGAAAGTGCAGAACTTATTATGATGTATAGATTCGTGAAATTCAACAAGACAATGGTCGAAGTGTACAAACATGCAGAAGCAGGTTGTTCCTAAAGAATGCCTTCTTAGCTAAAAGGGAGTGTTGAAGAATATGTAGCTACAGAAGATATTCTTATTGTATTTATTATTGTATTTGATCATTTAGAAACCCTAAAAGGGTAATGACAAATTGTACTTGTAAGGTCGGCCCCATTGAGGCCAATACAAAACCCTAAAAAGTCATTGTAAAGTCAATTTAGTCAAGTTGGCCCCTATTGTGGCTAATGTAAATAAATTAAAGTGTAATATGACAAGTCGGACCTAATGTCAAAAGAGGGCATGTCATTGTGTATAAACAAGAGAGGCTAGACTCCTCATTCATACACTCACTCACTCAAGCACAAGAGAGAGAAAAGAGTGCGCAAGTCTTGGAAAAAGAGAGGGAGACGCAGCAAGGGTTTATTGATTTTCTGTCTTGGCATTGTTCTTGGTTGAAGAATCTATACATAAAGAAGTTCTTGGGTTTTCTTCCCCTAGAGGGTTTCCCAGGATAAAATCTGTGTCTGTTTTGTTTCGTTGATTGTCTCTCTTTCAATGATCTTGTATTTGCAGTTAATGAGCTGAATAATCATAGTAACTAAAAGAGAACTGTAATTGTTAGCTGCATAAGTAAATTTTCAACATTCTTACTGCATAGAACTTTTGATGCATATTTATGGAGAATGCCTTTGTTTGGATGAGCACAAGAGACCTTTGACATGGTCTACATCCACTTCACCAGCATGATTAATACAAGGCATTAAAGGACCTCTATGAAGGAAGTGCTCATGTTAAAGAGGGTAAAACCATCTTTTGAAGCTTATATTCAATGATGGAAGGGTCGGCCCTAGTGTGAGGGGTTCCTAAGCAGAGAAAAGGTCAAAGAATAATTATAACTTTAAGTTGTAATGAGGTCAACCCTGACCTAATTATGAACAATAGTGACAAAAGTTGTTGAAGGGTCGACCCTGCCCTTATAGAGAAGAATGAGTATAAGTTAAAACCCAAATGGGTAAAAGGTCATTAATTGAATGACTTGCATGTGTGAATTTTTCTTAAAACCCATTTCACTTTAAACCAATCAAATTTACTTTTAACTGATTATTCAGGGTTTTCTTCAGAATAATTTAAATGCACGACAAAAATAAATAACCAGGAACTGAAAGTAAAAGAAGACAGCAAGCACATCACATGTACACACTTATTTTGGACAATAGTCCTCGGAAAAACCCATGATGGGAAAACCAGTGCAACAGGTATGAGGATTTTATTATTTATAAGCAGGAAAATATAGAGATCTCTTACAAAGTAAATCGGCCTCAGCCAACAGCTGAATAACTTCAACAAATCCCTCTCCAACAAAATTGTACGGCCTCTCTAGACCTTCAAAACAGAACCCAAAATGAAAAATAGCAAGAAGATGAGCCTCTGCGTAGTTGTACGGCCCTCCTGCATCACCCCTGCGTCACTCTGTATGGCCCTGTCAGATCTGAAGCTTAACCTCTGCGATTTGGTGAAGAGATGAGTCAATCGACCTGCTAGACTCTCATCTGTTCTCCTACAAAACTCTCACCTGCAAATCTGCAAATTGATCTCTCTCTCCAATCGATTTCTCTTCCTCTTGTGCGCCCCCTTAGCCAAGTCGATCTCTTATTCTTCATTGAGCAAGTGAAACCCTAATCTCCAAAAGGATGGAGGGCTGAGATCAACCCTCACCCTCATGATGAGATCAATGGTCAAGATTAAAAGAACATAACTTAAATTATTTTTCACTCTAACCTTAGAAAAGGTACTCAATAAAGTCAACTGAAGATTATAACACATCAACAGTTCTTTTCCTAAGTTAGACTTAGGAAAACATTTAATTAATCAACTTAGCCTATGTTTCATTGTCCTCCATCATACTACGACGCTATAATGATGATGGAAGACCTTCCTTGCTACAATTTCAACAGCATGGAGGAAAAGTAGTGTTCTAGGGCTGAAATGAAAGGCTTGGGAGGTGCACCCTAGCCTTAGGAGTTGCCAAGTGTCCTTTGGAGACTTGTCAGGGTGATAAAGGGGCTGTTTGGAGGAGCACCCTAATTGAGGATTAGGCTAGGATGGAAGCTTATAAATAGTAGAGATGCATGGGAAAAAGGATGTGAAAGAAGTGTGAAGAAATTCCAAGGGCTTAGTTGAAGACGTAGCTGAATCAAAGGAAGTTTAAGGGCATCTTCAATGTGAGGTTCATCATTTTCTTTCTTTTTCATGGCTGAATTTGATTGCTGAAGTTACCTTTATAAATCTTATGTTGGGATCTTTTAAAGAACATTTTTTTCCAAAAAGAAGGATTCAGGTTGAGGTGAAACCCTCCTTACTGCATGTTGTTTATCATTGTTCATTTCTATTTCCTGAGAGGCTGCTGCTGTCTTTATTGTTCATGACTGCACATCTTCGCTGCTGATTTGTAATTGTGAAAGAAGTGCACCTTTGGAAGGGCCCTCTCTTAATTTATGCACATTAAAGTTCATGTGGTTGATTAGAGCATGTTAATAATAGCCTAATTGCGACTCTATCCATCAATTCAAACCCACTTGAATTTGCTCCTGACTCCATTGCCAACTAGGTTGACACTGGTCTATGACTCTATTCTTTCACCATTTATTTCAAAGAAGATTTTAAATCTTTCCTAGGGTTTGCCTCTTGTGCCGGGAAAGCACTGGCCTAAAGTGAGAGGAAGTGTTGTTGAGGTGACATTAGGCAACCTTCCTAAGTTTCCCCTGGGGTTGCACTTGTTTCCAGGTCTTTATAACTCAAAGTGCAGGTTTAGGAGGTAACACAGGGTATAATGGAAATCAAATCCTTTGGCAGTGGAATCTTATGTTTATGTGTGTGAAACTCATCTTTGATTGCTTTCACTGGTTTTGGGTTGGAATTTAATGTGTTATTTGAATCAGTGAGATTTGACACATTCAGTTCACTGGTTTTCCTTCTTTCTTGACTGTGTTTCCGAAAGCAAGGCATCAGATTGATTGGACCAATGATTACATTGAAAATTCATCTTTACTTGGTGATTCTAAAGTGAAATATTGCTGTTTATAGGGTGGTAAACCTCGCTGTTTTGCAACTTTTATTGCAGAAAGAGGAGGAGATTATCACGGATTTGTGTTGGTTTTGGTCTAAATTGGTAAATTAAATCATAAATCTGCAATTTGCTTTTGCTGTTTGAAGAAATTAATTGCAGTTTGGGACAAAACAATAAGGTATTTTGTGAATTTGAGGTATTTGTATCGAGTTATCAATTCAAAGCTTCAAAATCCCAAGGGAGACGCCCCTTGGGTTAGCATGAACCAATTCAAAAGTAAGAGGGAGTGTTGGTTATTTGGATGCTTTAGATCACATTCTGTCCAAGGGTTTTTCTGGGGGATAACAGGTTCTCAGGTATCCTGCAACTTAGAATGAAACTCTTAAATAATTTCCAGAACTCTAATGTTAAGTCTTTTTCACTTCCTTAATCTTCAATTGGTAGTGACATTTGAGCACAAATCATTCCTACAATGATGGTGGTGAAGGATGATTAAGAGATCATTTGCGACAAAGAGGGCTTGAGACAAATTGGTTGACACTTATGGCCCCAACTATATGTAAGAGTGTAATCCACAATTACTAACATGGATTTGAGCATTGAAGTGTTTGTAAAACAGGAGAGGTGCTCCAGTGTACTACCAGTGGGTTTTAACCTCTTTTTTTCTCCCCAGCACATCCTTAAGCTTGCATGCGAATGCCCAAACATTCTGTAGACTTTATTTTTTGAACTAGGTTCCTCTTATCATGACGAGGTTAACATGCCCAGGTTTAGCATTATGGGGGAACCATTAGCACCATTCAACTCGGTTGGCTTCAGCAAAGTAGCTGCAAGTGGGGGTTATTAATTTTTTCAAAGTCGCCCAACTGCTGGAGTGTGTGTTCTGGCATTCATCCACAAGTGCAGGCACAAACAATTGCATGTCATTTGCTAGGACTAGAACCTTAGTGGGAGCTATATTAGCTACCCACTTTCACTGACCTGACAAGTCACTATTGACATTGCTGTAGAATTTTAAGTAGTTTAAAATTTTAACCTTCATATTTTGTGTAAATTTTCTGAAGAACCTATTAGTGGAGACTCAAGATTAGAGGTTTGCTTATATCACTGATGGACCAATAGAAATGTTGTTATACATACCTGTCTTACTTTAGATGTTATTTGTTTTGGACTCCTTCAAAGTGAATGATGAAAAGCCAATTATTGCTGCATTTCAGGGTGATTGTTTTTCAGAGTTTTTCAACCTACCCAAAATTTTAACGACTTTTCCGCTGGCTTAATTGTAATTTGTATTCAGATCTGGTGACTTAAGGGACAAAGTTACAAACAAGCAAGTTGCTAAAAAAGGGAACCTTTCAAATTTAATTGTTTTAGCACATAGAAGAATCTTGAAAGAAAATATTGTCAATTTGCCATCATTATTCTAGAACGGTAAGAATCTTGACCTAGTGCTGCAGAATGTTGTTTCTGTATTTTCATCCAATCCTTCTTTTTCCACTGTTTCGTGCTTACTGAAATTGTGATTGCATCCTTTTTTCTCTCTTATTTCCTGGAAGAGTTATCTGCGCACAGAAGATGCATGTTTATTGCCCTTAAATGTTGTGCATCATTCAAATATTTTTCCAGTGGCCAAGGATAGTGGCTTATATATGCCACAGAACAAATGATATGGAAGGTATCAAATTTAGCAAAAAAAGCTTGTTTTGCAACTATAGAGAATTAAATCCTGTAGAATACTCATGATTAGCTTGCTGTAATTAACAATTGTCATTTCTACGTGCCTGAAAACCAGTTTAATGTTTCCAGTGTTTAACTATGTTTCAGGTGGGCTTTTGCGAAATGTACAGCCTGAACTGATGGAGACTCTTCTTCAAGCTACAAAAGATGGGGACATGGATGCATTTCATGCTGTCTCTGGAAAGAATAAAGAGCATATTGAGGAGGATATGGAATTAGAAGAAGATGAAAATGAAGAGGAAGAAATTGATGAGGAGGTGTGTATAATTCAGAGGACTTGAATGGGCATATGTTTAGTTCGAATAATACTACAATCTACCATCAGTTCTTAGGTAAGAAACACCATCTTAACATCCTGTTATGGCAGAATGCTTTGTATATGAAGTTTGCTTAGTCATTGCTGGAAATGCCTGTAGGTGCTACCATATATGGAGATTGCAAAGCGATGGTCAGCAGGTCTGATTTCAGGGAATGCTTCAATCACAAAAGAAGTGTATTCGATGTACAACATAGATTTTGATCGTCAGGTACTTGAAATTGTATTATCCTAAAGCTGCCTTGCTCTTCTCCGGAAAAAGTAAAAAGAAAAAAAAGAGAGATCAAAATAAAGAAGACAGAGACGAGGTAGAAAAGGAAAATCAGATATGCTTACAAACACATAAAAAAAGGAAAAGGCTATTAAAATAAAAGGGTGCTTCAGATTTTATTTTGCTTATTTTACTTCTATCCTGTAGGATTACTTTTCTGTATCTACTCATGTTTTTACATCTCTGGGCACTGTTTATGGGCATGCTATTGATGTTTTTTTGGGATAAAACTCGTATCTTTTTTGTAGTAAATAAAGAGAATACATTCTAGATATGCTTATACAGCATTCTTTTACTTTCTGAATCGAGTATCCGTTTTTATTTCACATTTCCGAATATAGCATCAGTTTTCTGTCTTCAGGCTTGAAAGCCAAAAAACAAATTTCTTGTTGGTCTGATAAAAACCCTACTAAAACTCATCATAAGGATATGACAAAAAGAACATGAGTCCATACAAACAGGTGCTCACATATCAACCACAAAAAAAAATGCTTACAGAACCAGCTATACATGGTTTCTGCTATTCTCAAAAATCTAAACAGTCCATATACTACTTTTGATATCAATACTAAAAATGTCAATAGTTTTTTAAATAGGAATTAAAAACCAGCACTGTATATCCATCAGCATTTAATGAAAAGATTTAGATATCTATAAGCAGCTAAGATTCACCCTGAATGTTGCTTCCTTGGTGCTCTATGAGAAGTCCAGACTCCAGTATTGACTCTCATTAGCAAGCCTGCCTCTGCCCCTCTGCATGAGAGATCAAAATAAAGAAGACAGAGACAGGTTAGAAAAAGAAAATCAGACATTCTTGCAAATACATAAAAAAAAGGAAGGGGTTGTTAAAATAAAAGTGTGCTTTAGATTTTATTTTGCACATTTTACTTCTAGCCTGTAGGATTCCTTTTCTGTATCTACTCATGTTTATACATCTCTGGGCACTGTTTGTGGGCATGCTATTGATGCATTTTTTTGGAAAAAAACTCGCATCTTTTTATTAGTAAATAGAGTACATTCTAGATATTATGCTTATACGGCATTCTTTTACTTTTCTGAATCAAGCATCAGATTTTATTTTAAATTTCTGAATATAGCATCAGTTTTCTTTCTTCGGGCTCACAAGCCAAGAAACAAATTTCTTGCTGGTCTGACAAAAACCCTACTAAAACTCATCATAAAGATATGACAAAAAAAACGAGTCTATACAAACAGGTGCTCACGTATCTACCATAAAAAAAACCTTACACAACCAGCTATACATGGTTTCTGCTGTTCTAAAAATCTGAACAGTCCATATACTACTTCTGATATCAATACTAAAAATGTCAACAGTTTTTTAAATAGGAATTAAAAAACCAGCACTATATATCCACAGCATTTAGGGATAATATTTAGATATCTATAAGCAGCTGAGA
>ML796829.1:84962-110510 GCA_009831015.1 Picea engelmannii
TTGGATGTGTTCCTTGGTGGTTGATATAAGTCCCTAGATGTGGTCGAGGGCCCTTGGATGTGTTCCAGGGAACCCTTGCCTAATGCATGGGTTGATCCTTGCTCTTGTACCTTGGTGGATAAGACCCTAGATGTGTTCTAGGGCCCGCTGATGTGTTCTGGGGAAACCTGGTCTTTGACCAGGTAGACCTTGGTGAAATACCAAGATGTGTTGATGTGTGATCCTCTTCCTCTCTCCCGGGATGGTCCATGAGACCTAGGAGTGCCTATGAAGATGGACATGACCACATTGTTGATGTACCCACTTATGCAGTGATTATAAAGTTTGTTTTATGTGATTGGGGTTTTACTTTATGTGATTGGGGTCTTATTTTATGAGATTGGGGTTTTGTATGTGTTTAGGGTTTTTATAAATTATATTAATATTAATTGACATATTAATTAATATTTATATTAATTAAATGTCAATATTTAATTATAATTATAATTACCCTAACCCCTCTCCCTAACGATAAATAAGACCCTACCCTATTGCATTTTCACTTACACTCACTCTCTCCTCTCTCTCCTTGTTGCGGTTACCTCAGTGACTACTCTCCTTTGATTGGTGCGGCCTCTCCTTTTTGATTATCAGTTTCAGATCTAGTTGGTTGGAAGCTTCGTCATTGGGTCTGCTGATGTATGATTGTTGGATTTGTCTTCCCTTGATCTGTAAGGTGCCTCCCAGAGCTACCATACCTGTTTCTAGAGTTGTTGGACCTGTTTCTTGCTGTCGAATCTGTTTCATTAGAAACCGGACCTATCCTCTTGCACAGAGGTGTCCCCTTAAGTTGTTAGACTTGTTCTTGTGGGTGCCGAATCTCCCTTTAGGGCCACGGACCTGAGTATAGGTGTCGTGGGCTCCTTCTGGGTTCTCTCTTTTGCTGTGTGGGCTCTCTTCTGGCTGTCGCATGGAGTGCTGAGATCCCTGTGCGGGGTTATCATCTTGTTGTCCAGTTTTCTGAGTTGAGGGTTTTGCCTTTTGTGCTTGTGGAGGGTCTGATAACCTGCTGTCCAGTTCTTTCCTGTGCTATATCACTGTTTTGTGGAGGGTTCTTTCTGCTGGGGTATTACTGCTATCTATTTGGAAGTTTGGGGGTTTATTGTTGTTTTCTTTTTGGGGTCTCTGTCATTGGCAAAACTGCCCCACAGTCCACATTGACAGAGATCAAACCCTAGAGGTTTGATCTAGGAACCTAAACTAAACTCTGAGCATAGTTACAGAGGCATGCATACACACATGTGACAGGTACATCTATCATTGAATCAAGAGGTAAGATACAAGTTTATTTTATACTAAAATTTTTTGTTTGTTTCCAGATCTGTTTATATCTCTTCTTCTTTATGCTGATCTAGTGAATAGAAAATTTTAAAAGCATTTTTGTTTTCATTTTCCCCTAATTCTAACATGTGTCTATTGGCACAATAGGGCTGACTTCAACAACTCAGTAATATAATTAATCATTACATATATATTAATTATCTTTCACATATGGTGGGGCCGACTTGTACCCTTTACATCACAAATTAGGGTTACAAGTAAATCTTACTCTCAGACAATATGGCAAGGAGCTCACATGTCCACTAGTGCTCAGCCACTAGGGACACGTCCACCTGTGCTCAGCGACAGGGACGTCCTACTCAACAGATCACTCAATTGAGTCCACAGGAGTACCATCTGGAGTACCATCTCAAGCTGACTCAACTAAGTTTACATGAGTACAAGGCATGAGACCTTCTCAAGTTGATTCAACTCAGTTTAGAGGAGTACAAAGCAAGAGACCACACGTCATCACAACTCAGTACAGAGTCTGACGCACACCCATCACATGGGCACACTCAACACTTGGGGTCTCACTCACAGATGTCTCAACTCAGTCCAGAGGAGAATGATCTGGAGGATGTCTCATGAAGCTGCAATCAACAACACTCCCTCTCAGCTAGGGAGGCATTCTCCACCAGGCCAAGTCTCTCACGGAAGTACTTGAACTTCGTCCTGGCAAGCAGTTTGGTGAAGACATCTGCAATCTGCTCATGTGTAGAAAGGTATTGCATGTGTACTGCTTTCCTTTGCACCATATCTCTGATATAATGGTATTTGATCTCAATGTGTTTCGATTTATCGTGAAACACAGGATTCTTTGAGAGCTTCACACAACTCTGGTTATCGCAATGAATAATAGTGGAATCCATCTCATGACCAAATAAATCTGCAAGGAGCTTGCAAAGCCACACTGCTTCGCGGACTGCCACACATAACGCTATGTACTCTGCTTCTGCAGTACTCAAAGCTACAAAGCTATGTTTCCTACTGCACCAGGAAACCATGGCAGATCCCAAAGTAAAACAACAACCGGATGTGCTCTTCCAGTGCACTGCGCTCCCTGCCCAATCTGCATCGACATATCCCTACAATCTCATGTCTACACCAGAGGCATATCTCAGGCCATATTCAACTGTGCCTCGTAGATATCTCAATACATGCTTCATTGCTATCCAGTGAGTCTGTCTTAGCTGACTCATAAACTGGCTGAGTACGTTCACTGTATACCATATATCAGGTCTGGTGTTAACCAGATACATCAATGATCCAATCAGCTGTCGGTAAAGATGTGGATCAATCTCATTTGAATCAGTAGAAGCCTCGTTCATTTTCTTCAGATCCATCACCATCGGTGTAGGCATGGATTTGCAGTCTGTCATACAGAATTTCTTCAATATCTCCACTGTATATTTTCCTTGACTCAGGAAAATCTCATCAGTCCTCTGCCATACTTCTAGTCCCAAGAAGTAATGCATCATACCCAGATCCTTCATCTTGAATTCAGAAGTCAATGCACGCTTGCATTCAACAATAAAACTTTCTGAACCGGTGAGGAATAAATCATCAACGTATAGGACCAAAATTAGGCACTCGTCACCAACCATGTGATAATATAGGTTTGGATCAACAACACTCTTTTTGAAACCCAAACTCATCAGGAATCCATCCATTTTCTTGTACCAAGCACGAGGTGCTTGCTTTAGTCCATACAGGGCTTTCTTCAACTTGCACACATGAGACTTCTGCTCATGTATAACGAATTCATCTGGCTGCTCGATGTAAACTTCTTCCTCAATCTCGCCATTGAGAAAGGTTGTCTTTACGTCCATTTGATGTAGTCTCCAACCCATGGATGCTGCTAGGGCAATGATCGTACGGATGGAATGTATTGGGCTACTGGAGCAAATGTCTCCTCATAATCAATTCCCTCCACCTGAGAGAATCCTCTGACCACAAGTCTCGCTTTGTATTTCTCGACACTTCCATTAGCTGCATGCTTGATCTTATAGATCCACTTGGAAGTCACTACAAACTTTCCTTCTGGTCTCGGAACAATATCCCACACATCATTCTTCATGATGGACTGATACTCTTCTGTCATGGCATCTTGCCAAACCTGCTGACCTGCTGCTTCTCCATGAAGAAGGCTGAGTATCAATGATATGGCTCATGGCTGAAACATAGCTCAAAAATCTCTGTGGTCTCTTGCTCTCTCGGAATATGCCTCGAGGAGCTGCATGTCCCTCTGCCTCCTGCAAAGTCTGTCGAGCCCAGGAAGGCCTTTTATGGCCTATTGCAATGTCTCTGGGAACATCAACTAGAGCTACGGGATCAACTGGATCAATGAATGTCTCCCTCTGAACTGTTGAAGGGGGAGAAGGTATTGTCTCGCTGACAATCTCTATCTGAGATTCTCTGGATCTTCAAAAGGCTATCTCTTCCTCAAAGATGACATCTCTGCTCACCTCAATCTGTCTTTGACCAGGGATGTAGATCCGGTATGATTTCGAAGATTCATTGTACCCCACAAATGTACCCTTTCGGCCTGCAGTGTCTAGTTTGGACCTCTTCTCCTTGGGTATATGAAAGTATACTAGACACCCAAATATCCTGAAGTGTCCAACCTCAGGTTTCTCTCCGGTGAAAGCTTCTTCGAGAGTCATGTTCTTCAAAATCTAATGAGGACTCTTGTTCTAAACATACACTGTTGTCATGGATGCTTCTGCCCACAGAATCATAGGTAGATTTTGATCATGTATCATTTCTTTGGTTGCCTCAATGATGGTTCTGTTCTTCCTCTCTGCAACCCCATTTTGCTGAGGGTTATAAGGAACGGTGTACTCCCTCTTGATCCCTGCCTCAATACAGAAATCAATGAAATCCCTAGAGGTGTACTCTCCTCCATTATTTGATCTCACCACCTTGATCCTCCTCCCGGTTAGGTTCTCAACCTGAGCTTTAAATTCTTGAAATCTCGCAAGGACTCCATCCTTGGTTTTCAAGAAATAAATCCATGTCTTTTAAGAGTGATCATCAATGAAGAGCACATAGTACAAATATCCGTTCAAGGAAGCAACGGTCATGGGTCCACAAACATCTGAATGTGTCAAGTCCAAGATCCCCTTAGATCTGCTGTCACTGCTCAAGAAGGACCCTTTGACATTCTTGCCAAGAGCAGAACCTCTGCAAACACCATCATGCTGAACACATATCTCTGGAAGGCCTGTTACCATCTTCCCTAGAGCGGGAAGGGCTCTATAATGTATATGAGCAAGTCTCCTATGCCATAGCTCGCTCAAGCTGATAGTATCATGTAACAGGGCCTGGACTGGTCGTACAATCAATTTGTACAAGCTGTTTTCTCGAACACCAATCACTCAGGCAAAATTCATATGTGAGTTCTTCAAAGGAAGAATGCTTCATCTTTTATGTCTTCATTTCTTTGAGTTGGTTCTGGATCAACATCAGCGGTGGAAGCAAATTGTCTTCCTTTCTTCTTGGTAGGACAATCTCTCGCAATGTGTCCATACTTGTCACATCTGAAACATTGAATCTTTGATTTGTCTTTTTTGTGTTAATGACCTGAAGCTAATGAAGTCTTCTTGTCTTTGAATGCTTTGTTGAAACTTCTTCTATTTATTCTTTTGTCTTTCTTTGTATGAAAAGCAAGAGTATGATTGTCATCGTGAGGGGAGTCTTGCACTCCTTTGACTATAAGTTTGGTTTCCTCCTGGGTGCAATCTGTCCATAGACGATCAAATCTTGGTAGTTCTACTCTACCACTGATACTTTGAAGAAATGGTTCCCAATGTCTTGGAAGAGCATTGAGAATAGTTGAGACAAGTTCTCTGTCTGATATGGTTTCTCCAATGGCACCCGGTTGATCTCTGATCTCTGAAATTTTCATGAAGAAGGTAGCAACGGTGTCATCTTTTGTCATCTTGATATGTTGAAGCTGGTTCTTCAATGTAAGAGCTCTGAGGGTGTTGGTACTCTCAAACATATTCTTCAATGCATCATACATCTCATAAGTTGTCTTTAGGTTGGCAATACGAGTTAGGAGATGATTTCTCACTGAATAGATGATTATCTTCCTTGCTTTGACGTCATCTTCCTTCTCTTAATCGGTGGTTGTTTCTGGTAGAGTCTTTTGAATCACACTCAATAGGTCATCCTCTTCCAGGGTAATCTGTAGTCTTGATTTCCAAGAATTGAAGTTGCTTGATCCATCAAGCCTATCTTCCACCAAAGTTTTGTTCCTCATGGTTTGCAGATTCTTCCACAAACCCTTAGCAACTAGGCTAGGCTAGGCTAGCAACCTTAAGTTTCGTTGGACTTATGACTGCCAACAATAAGCCTTGAAAGTTAGAAGAACACTGGTAAGCTTGAAAAATCCTTCAATGAGCTGCAGAAACCCTAAAACCGAAATTTCTGCAGAAACAAGCAACATTTCAGTGGAGGGTGTTGAAACAAGCAAAAAAGAGAGGGTCGTACCTTTTTCTGGAAACCCTAGAGGGCCATACTTTTCTGTAATTGGGAGGTAACGACTGGCTTGAAACTTGTGCAATGGTTCTTCAAGATCTCTACTCTGATTCCATGTTGAATTTTAATGATTGCTAGGCTCAAGCATGAGGTTTATTTCATTTAGCATGTACTTGAACCATAAACAAATGCAGCAACACCATACACAAGTGCTACAATAACCAAGATCACAAGAAGAATAACCATGCACAAGAACACGAGAAGTATCCTAGGAAAACCCTTCTCAAACAAGGGAAAAACCCAACAATCCTTTGCTATATTCTCAAGAGAAGATCCGCCAAACCATAAACCCTAGATGCACACAAGAGGGTGCTCTACAACCTTGAAACTAGCACCCAAGAGAGGTCCACACTTCAATCGTACAAGTAGGTCTGAAATTTCCAAATGACAAGTGAGAGTGTGTGTAATCCTCAATGGGGATTCACCTCTCTTTATACAAGACTTGACACAACAATAGGTGTGTCTATTGGCACAATAGGGCCGACCTCAATAACTCAGTAATATAATTAATCATTACATAAATATTAATTATCTTTCACATATGGTGGGGCTGACTTGTACCCTTTACATCACAAATTAGGGTTACAAGTAAATCTTACTCTCAGACAATATAGCAAGGATCTCACACGTCCACTAGTGCTCAGCCACTAGGGACACGTCCACCTGTGCTCAGCCACAGGTGCGTCCTACTCAACAGATCACTCAATTGAGTCCAAAGGAGTACCATCTCAAGCCGACTCAACTGAGTCCACAGGAGTACAAGGTAGGAGACCATCTCAAGCTGACTCAACTCAGTCCAGAGGAGTACAAAGCAAGAGACCACACGTCATCACAACTCAGTCCAGAGTCTGACGCACACCCATCACATGGACACACCCAACACTTGGGCTCTCACTCACAGATGTCTAAACTCAGTCCAGAGGAGAACGATCTGGAGGATGTCTCATGAAGCTGCAATCAACAACACAGGGTACAGAGTCACAGGCACAGACACATGGTATAGGTATAGGTACAGGTACAGGTGTTGGCAGGGAGACTAGTGGATAGGACAGTCAGGAGACTGATGAGGAGGTCGAGCAGCGTGAGGTTGTTCCACATGAGATTGTCGCTTAGCCACGGCCTAAGTGGTACGAGTCCACAGTTAGTGATTCAAGATAGATAGCACCTCTAGAGAGATCTTTCAAAGAGAGTAGACCACCACAAATATCTGGGTTTATGAAACTCGTGATAGAGCTTATAGATGTCAAGCCTTCCACTTATGAGTAGGCTGCACAACATGGAGTTTGGTAGGAGGCCATGATGGAGGAGTATGCCTCTACCATGAAGAATGATGTATGGGAGGCGGTGCCTAGGCCAGAGGGAAAAAGGGTGGTTGGATCGAGATGGATCTATAAAGTCAAGCATGCAACAGATGGAAGTGTGGAGAAGTGTAAGGTGTGCTTCGTAGCCAAGGGGTTTGAACATAAAGAGGGAGTTGACTATGATGACACTTTCGCCTCGGTGGCTAGATATTCCTCCATCCGAGCAGTTATTTCACTTGCAGTAGAGATGGGCTCTCGCGTTCATCGGATGGACGTGAAGACTACCTTCCTCAACAAGAGTTATTGAGGAAGAAGTCTACATTGAGCAGCCTGAGGGTTTTGAGGTTGGAGACAAGGATACACATGTTTGCAGGTTGAGACAGGCTTTGTATGGGCTCAAGCAGGCACCTCGAGCTTGGTACTTGAGGATCGACAGTTGTTTGAGAGACATGGGATTCCAGCGTAGTGAGGTTGATTCGAACCTCTATTTTCTAGCAGGTGAGATGCCTCTCATACTGGTACTGTATGTTGATGATCTCTTTCTTACTGGAGATGAGTAGTTAATTGCAGACTGCAAGGCTAACCTTGCAACAAAGTTCGAGATGAAAGACCTTGGTTTGATGCATTACTTCCTTGGTCTGGAGGTTTGGCAAACAGATGGGTGCTTCTTCTTAGGACAGGGGAAATATACAATAGAGATCTTGCGCAGGTTTAGGATGACATATTGTAGGTCCATGTCCACGTCTTTCGTGACAAACTGGAGGAAGATTGATGTATCTAGTTCTGAGACAGTATACCCCACCATCTGTCGTCAACTTATTGGATCTCTCATGTATCTGGTCAACACTAGACCAGATATTAGCTTTGTAGTTAACTCTTTGAGTCAGTTCATGGTGGACCCTCAGAGAGTGCATTGGATAACTGCGAAGCATGTTCTTCACTACTTGAGGGATACAATGGAGTATGGGTTGTTGTATGAAAGCAATTGTGGAGTGATATTGGTAGGTTTTACAGATGTTGATTGGCAGGATGTGCAGAGGACATAAAGAGCACTTTAGGGTGTTGCTTCAACATAGGATTGGGTATTATATCCTGGTTCAACAAGAAGCAGAGATCAGTGGCATTGAGCTCTTCTGAGGTAGAGTACATGGCAACTAGTTTGGCAGTATGTGAGGCACTGTGGTTGAGGAAGTTGTTCTTGGCACTGTTTGGTGAGAAGTTAGAAGCTACTGTGATACATTGGGATAATCAGAGTTGCATCAGGCAATCTGAGAATCCCGTATTTCATGATCGTAGCAAGCATATAGACATTCACTATCACTTCATATGAGACTATGTGCAGAAGGGGTCGTGAGGCTCCAATACATACAGACAGATTGTTAGATGGTAGATATAGTTACCAAGGCACCATGTAGACAGAAATTTCTGAACTTCAGAGATAAGATGGGGTTGGTTCAAAATCCCTTCCTCGTTAAGAGGGAGTGTTGAGAAGTGTAACTCAGAAGGTCTTCTTCCATGTGGTGGCGTCTTAGCATGGTGGGGGACAATGAGACTAGCCAAGTCAATTTATTTAATCTCCTTCCTAAGTCTAACTTAGGAAAGGTACATTAGATGTGCTATATTCTTTTGTTGACTTAATGAACACCTTTTCTAAGGTTAAAATGAAAAATCCTGACCATTGATCTTCTTGGAGTGTGGAGGGTTAATCCTAGCCCTTGATCTCTTTGGAGATAGGGTTTTCACTTCCTCATGGAGATAAAGAGAAACTGACCTTGTGGCTAGGCGCATTGTGCATTTTGAGAGTGGGCGAATTTTTGCTTGAGAAGGAGATTTGTTTGAAGGTTCGCTGGAGGAGAGTTGCAGAGAAGACGGAGGAGAGTTTTTGTAGGTGGATCGACTTGCATTCTCAGCCATTTGCAGAGGCCGAACTTCAGATCTGAGAGGGAGTTGTACAGGGTGACACAGGGGAGAGGCAGAGGGCCATACGCACTGTGTAGAGGCTCACGGCTGGGTTCTTTTGAGTTTTTTGTTGGTTCACTGGATTGAGAGAGGGTCATAGAAGTGTTGAGAAGAGTTTTTTTGGGGTTTTACTCAGCTATTGGTACAAATCGATTTGCTTTGTAAGAGATCTCTATATTTTCTGTTGCATAATAAAAATCCTCAAACTGAAGAACTGGTTTTCCCACATTGGGTTTTTCCAGGGGTTATTTACCCAAAAATTTTGGTGTCTCTCATGTGATATGATTGTTGTTATCTTCTTCATTGTTCCTCAATTTATTTCTATTGTGCGATTCTAATTTTGTGAAGAAACCCAACTGTAATTGTTAAATAACAATTTCAAAAATTTCAAATGTGCTAAGTAAATTTCTGGGTGATGAATTGTTGAAGATTTTTTATTCATCTTGCTGGGTTTTTGTGGATTCACAAATGGGTCCCCATGCAACATAGCTTATAACCCAACATCGAAGTATATTCCCACATTGTAGGGTTTATGGACCATACTAGGGCATCCTCCACATTATTTAATCTGATATAGCTCTTTTTGAGCTGACCCACATAATTCTTCCACATCCCTTTGTCTTGCTCTATCAATCCTAAATCCTCTCCCTTTTTCCAACCTTACTGCCATAGAGAAGTAGTTAAGTCATTAGATGCTTGTCCCAAAGTACAAATGCCTTTGTTTTGCAAGGAAACTATCAAAGTTCGAGTCTTATTGATGTTTGTAGCATTGTACAGGTACTTTCGCACAGGTCCAATTGTCTAGACATGTGGAAGTTGTTCAAAGGCTTCTACCTTGGTAATTTATTTTAATTAAAGGAATTATTAAAGTAAAGTGTTTTTATTAATTAGTTGAGTTTATTTAATGAAATGCTAAATTTTTTAGCATTAGTGAATTGAATCTTAGCCATTGATCTCAAGTGAGGTGAGATTTAATCTCAGTTGTCAATCACTTTGGAGATTAGGGTTAGGTCATAACTCAAGATTGTAAAAGCAAGGCTAGGGTAAAGGAGGAAGGTTGGTTGTTTTGACACAGAGAGTAGAGAAGGAATTTTGCTCTAAGAGAAGTCGCAAGAAGATCCGACAAATCATAGCCACAATAGCAGTTACGGAGTTGTACGCACTTCACAGTGAGGACATGCATGAATGTACGCAGACTATAGTGAGGAAAAGCGCGTATGTACACAAGTTTTAGTGAGGACAGGCACGTACATGTTAGAGAATTGATTGTACGGGATCGTACAACCAAGCAAGAGTTGCTAGGGTTTGCAGGTTTTGTCTAAAGTTTTATGTATTTCTCCATGGACCATTTTTTGAGTAAGAGAGCCCTTGTAAGCTTTGAAGTTATATGAATGATAAGCTTAGTTGATAGGCAAAATATCTTTTTGTATTGTGTATGAGATTTTGGTTTCCATTATTGCTTCCACTATTTATTTGAGTTGATTATTCCAGCAAGTGTATTATGTTTTGTGAGCTGCTAGTTTGATTTACAGTAAGAAAATCACTAGATAACAAGATACCTAGGTGTCGGGATTAGGAAAATCAACATGGTATCATACCTCTCACTTTGAGAGGAAGCTTAGATCCACAACAGTTAGCAGCAAATCAGTCAGATCTGCAAAGAGATCTCAACAGATCTATAACCAACAGTCAGAAATCAAGGGTTGGATTTCAATGAAATAGCCGTACTGAAGGAGAACTTGATTTTGCAGTCGTACAGAGATGTACGCAGGTTGTATTTGGCAAAGGCGCAATACATACATGGGTTGCAGTAGCAAAAGGAGCGTACATACGTGGGTTGCAATGGTAACAAACACGTATAGGATCACACATGTCGATACAGGGGTAGTTTCAGCAACAGGCTATTTCTTCATCAGATTATTAGGTCTAAGGGATGGCGGCAACAAGTCTCAGAGTTGAAGACAGATTGGATGGGGCATCCAACTTCCTACCTTGGAAAGCAAGAGTTACTTTGGCTTTGAAGGAATATGACTTTTGGGCGATTGTGGACAAAGTAGTTCCTCCACCTACAAATCCGCAAGATTTGGCAACTCATGAGAAGGAGATTAAAGTGCAACAGGTAATCTTGGATGCAGTGAAGGATCATCTTATTCCTCACTTATCCGAGAAGACAATCAAGGAGATGTTTGATGCCTTGCTAGGATTATTCCAGAGTGATAACATGAATAGGAAGATGGTCTTAAGAAATAAACTCAGATCTATGCAAATATCTAGATCTGACAATGTTACCGGCTACTTCATGAGTATCACTTAGGTACGTGATCAACTTGTAGCTATTGGGGAGAAAGTGGATGATGTAGAGCTCGTTAATGTGGCATTGAATGGCTTTCCCAAGTCTTGGGAACAATTTGTCAAGGGAATCTGTGCTCGGGAAAAACTCTCAGATTGGCAGAGGCTTTGGGACGATTGTATCTAGGAAGAGACTCGAGAGGGATCTAAAAGCAACAAACAAGGAAGCAGTGATGAGAACTTGGCCCTAGTCGGTAAGACAAAGAAGGGAAAAAGAAAGGGTTCCAACAAGAAAGGTAACAGTGATGGAGGAACATCATGTTGAATTTTCACTATGTTGGGCTCAAGCATGAGGTTTATTTCATTTTAGCATTTACTTGAACCATAAACAAATGCAACTACACAATGTACAAGTGCTGCAATAACCAAGATCACAAGAAGAATAACCATGCACAAGAACACAAGAAATATCCTGGGAAAACCCTTCTCAACAAGGGAGAAAAACCCAACAATTCTTTGCTATATTCTCAAGAGAAGATCCTCCAACCATGAAACCCTAATGCACACAAGAGGGTGCTCTACTACCTTGAAAATTGCACCCAAGAGAGGTGCGCACTTCAGCCTTAGAAGATGTATTTGCTGAAATTTCCAAAATGACAAGTGACTAGTGTCAAGTGTTTCCTCAATGGGGAAATCACCTTTACTTATACTAGACTGGACAGACCAAAAGTGGTGTTTGTTGGCACAACAGGGCCGACCTCAATAACTCAGAAAATAATTAATTATTACAATACACATTAATTATCTTTCACATATGGTGGAGCCGACTTGTACCCTTTACATCACAATTAGGGTTACATGGAAATCTTACTTTCAAACAATATAGCAAGGGATCTCACACATCCACTAGTGCTCAGCCACTAGGGATACGTCCACCTGTGCTCAACCACATGGACGTCCTATTCAATAGCTCTCTATCTCACTAAGTCCATAGGAGATTCATCTAGAGTACCATCTCAAGCCTGACTCAATTGAGTCCACAAGGCAGGAGACCACACGTCATAACAACTCATTCCATATTCTGACGCACACCCATCACATTGGGATCCTCACCCCACACAGGGGCACACATCGTCTCATCTCAATCCAGAGAGGAACGACACACCCATCTCATGGGAACACCCAACACATGGGCACTCTCACAGGTCGACTCACTCAGTCTATGTCCTGGAGGATGTCTCACGAAGCTGTAATCATCAACACATTACAACCGGGGAAGAAGAAGGACTTGAGTAAAATCAAGTGCTTCTTATGTCATAAGAATGGTCATTATGCATCTCAGTGTTTGGAGAATAAGAAAGGAAGAGGAAAGAAGTCTTGATATATTTAGCATCGGACGGGTACTTCCACATAGGTTTGGTGTTTAGCATGTGGAAGTCGTCCTTATTACATCTCAAAACCTTAGGAAATTCACTTTATGAGTTAATTATTAAAGTGAATGACCTTTTATGATTAATTAAGTTAAATGCCTAAGTTTCTGGCATCAGTAACTTAAGTGAGTTAATTAAATTTTCGCCATTAGATCTGAAGTGAAGGGGAGATCTAATCTCAACCCTTGATCACTTTAGGAGATCCAGGGTTTTGGATTTAGGGTTAACTCAACATAATAAAAGGCAATCTAAGTGAGAGGATGAGACACACAAAAAGTGCATTGGAGCAAAGGAGGACTCTTTGCTCATGTGCTTGTGTCACAAACATAATGAGTGAGTGAGGACTCATTGAGTGGGTGGAGAAGGACTTCCATCCAAGTGTGTAGGGTCAGGGGCAGGGGTCGAGGAAAGGAGCAATAGTAGCCAACCAACAAGATCGAGGATTGATCTTGAGGTTTGTAGGGCTTGGCTATTTGTTGCATTGTATTCCTCAAGTGGGCCATTATCCCAAGATGAGAGCCCAAGATTTTATCTAATAAAATCAATTCAGAATTGGTTTTCCCTTCAGGTTTTTTCCAGGGGTGTTTACCCAGATATCTTGTGTGCAATGTGTATGGTTTTAGTTTTTATGCTTCTGTTGTAATTTGTTAAGTAACCTAGCCGTGCATTTATTAATAAGTGATTTATTCAGAATAAACTACCGGGTGATGGGTTAAGAAAACTAACATGGTATCAAAGTTGCGATTATGAAGGAAACTAGATTTGCCAAGATTAAGATTATTTGTAGCGATTTTTTTATTTTATTTTGTAGGCTGCGGACAAGGGTAAGAGAAAAATTAAAAAAAGAGAGGAATTGTACAGTCATACGATTGTCGTATGGACTATACAATCGTCGTACAAAGTATGGATCGTGCGACCACACGTTTGTAGAGATGGTTGAGATCGGGTCGTTGGGTGTAGATCCATGGGCACTGCAGCTAGAGAAACAAGATGCAAAGTTCATGGGCTGAGGTGTTGTCGAACGTAGGTGTGTAGAGCTGCCAGCAGGAAAGGAAGACAACGAGAGGAAGCGCTGAGATCGGTGTTAAAGGGACGCAGATGAAGGCAAAGCTGAAGATCAAGTGCTACTGCAGCAAGGGTTGGCAGAGGAGACCGCACGGACTGCAGCAAAGGTGACGACTGAGTGAGGAGATCTCATTGATTGGGTGAAGAGGACATTTCCTCCAAGTGTGAATGGGAAGGGTCAGAGGAAGGAGCAAAGGGGCAGCAAGGGAGATAGCAACCAGGTATGCTAAGCTATTTGCTACATTGTATTTTCCCAAGAGGGGCCATTATCCTAGGACGGGAGTCCAATATTTTATTTTAATAAAATTAACTAATATTTGGTTTTCCCTTCGGGGTTTTTTCCAAAGGTGTTTACCCAGATATCTTGTGTGCAATGTGTATGGTTTCAGTTTTTATGCTTCCGCTGTAATGTTTCGTTAAGTAACTTAGTTGTGCATTTATTAAATAAAGTGATTTTATTTGGAACTAAGTGTCGGGTGTTGGGTTAGGAAAACTAACATGGTATTGAAGCTTGGTCTCCGAAGGAAGCTAGATTTGCACAGAGATAATATTTTTAGCAGCGAAAAAAATTGTTTACAAGTCTGCGGGAGAATTTTAATGCACGCTTAGCTGCGGGGTAAATTAAAATTTAAAAAAAAGGAGAAGCATACAACTATACAACTGTTGTACGGGATGTACGAAGTACAGATTGGCAGCTGCAGAAGATCCGCACGTGAGTATTGGGTCGTGTATGTGGAGCTGCAGGTGATAGAGTAAGTTGTAGGCTGAGAAGGGAGCGACTGGGAGACAGGGCCGACAAAGGTAAAGCACATGGGTTGCAGCTAGCCTCCAACAGACAACGTCGACAGAGGAATAGTGACGACAAACTATGGCCAGGCAAGCAGAGTCGTCGACAAAACGTGCAACCGCAACGAAGGTTTGGGTGCGGGCAGTAAGAGAGATTGTGGGTTGAATTGGAACCATTCGTCGGTTGAGGATTGGCAGTGGAGGGTGGATCCGGCGTAAGGGAGCTCGCGTGGGTATTGGAGACAACCAACAAAAGAGAGGCAGGTCGCGGGTGAACAAGGTAGGGAGCCGCCAATTGAGGTGGACGGTTGCAGGATGAAATAAATCCGCCTAGAAGCAATCGACAGCTGTAGACAAAAAAGCCTACGATTTTTCATGACTTTTTCCGGCCAATGAAAAATCGGCTAGAAAAAATCGCGATTTTTTTTAATTTGAAAAAGTCGGGACTTTTTCATAAAAGTCCATGCTAGTTAGTTGAAATCATCCTCATAAAGCATATTTTTTGAGTTTTTTTTGTCATTTTTGTTTGTTGCTTTCTCTATATTTATGTGCCAACATGTTTATCTGATGTTGTTGTTACTTTATATGTTTAAAATTTTGAAAAAAATGAATATATTTTGTATTTTTTAATGTTTATCATGGTTTTTCGATTTTTTGCCGACTTTTTCTGACTTTTCTCGAAACAATGTTTTCTGGACCCTTGCTGACTTTTTGCCGATGCCGACTTTTTCAAGAGTGGCTGCAGAACAACCACCAAAGAAAAGTTTGGTAGGTGGTGGAAGGTTGCCGACCAGCCCAGGCCACACAGACAACAAAGCCAGCAGGGTCGTGACAGACGGGCAACCCAGAATTTTTTCGGGCAGCCCAGAGAAGAGGTTCAGATAGCCCCCAAGCAGAGGTTCGAGCAGCCCCTGAGCAGAGGTCTGGGCAACTTCGAGCAGGGGTCGGGGAATCGGGCAACAATTGTCGAGCAGGGATCTGGGCAACGTTTTTTTTTTTTGTTGAGTGGCATGCGAACAATGGCAAGCAACAAAGTGACAGAGAACGAGCAGCTCAGAGGGAGTCAGCCTTCAGGTTCAGGTGGGAAGGAGTAGCCTTCCAAGTCTGTCAAGAAGGAGTCATGGTACGAGATGACCATGCAGGATGCTCAGGAGCAGAAGGCTTCTAGGAGCATGATCAGAGGGAAGTCTTCGAAGAAGGGTCCAAGCGAGATGGTAAGGATAACTTTCTGTTCAGAGGGAGCATCCAATCAAGTGGATTGGAGAGTAGCCATGGTATCAGATCTGATAGTGAAGACAGAACCACCTTCGGGTGGTGGAAGTAACTTCCTCGCTAAGAGGGAGTGTTGATGTATTTAGCATCAGACCTGTACTTCCACATAGGCTTGGTGTCTAGCATGTGGAAGTCATCCTTATTACCTCTCAAAACTGTAAGAAATTCACTTTATGAGTTAATTATTAAAGTGAATGACCTTTTATGATTAATTAAGTTAAATGCCTAAAATTTCGGCATTAAATCCTAGCCATTAGATCTAAAGTGAAGGGGAGATCTAATATCAACCCTTGATCACTTTAGGAGATCTAGGGTTTTGGATTTAGGGTTAACTCAACATAATAAAAGACAGCCTAAGTGAGAGGATGAGACACACAGAAAGTACATTGGAGCAAAGGACTCTATGCTCATGTGCTTGTGTCACACACATAATGAGTGAGTGAAATCTCATTGAGTGGGTGAGGAAGGACTTCCATCCAAGTGTGTAGGGGCAAGAGTCGAGGAAAGGAGCAAAGGGGCAAAAGGGAGATAGCAGCCAACCAGCAAAATCGAAGGACTGATCTTGAGGTTTTTAGGGCTTGGTTATTTGCTGCATTGTATTCCTTAGGTGGGCCATTATCCCGAAGCCTAAGATTTTATCTAATAAAATCAACTCATAACTAGTTTTCCCTTCAGGGTTTTTCTAGGGGTGTTTACCGATATATCTTGTGTGTAATGTGTATGGTTTCAGTTTTTATGCGTCCGTTGTAATTCGTTAAGTAACCTAGTTGTGCATTTATTAATAAGTGATTTATTCAGAATAAATTGTTGGGTGTTGGGTTAAAAAAAACTAACAAGACGCAGACAACAACATCAACATAGATGCAGATAGATGAGTTTGTAGCGAAGATTGAGAGGGATTTCTCACTAGTTTCTTTCCTTTCTAATAGCACAACTACCGAGAGTGTGTGGTACTTGGATAGTGGTGCATCTTGTCATATGATAGAAGCACAAGAGTTATTTAGCAGACTGACAAAGAAGGACTCAGGGATTCATGTGGATCTTGGTGATGATGCCAAGAATGCAGTGAAGGGAGAGGGAACAGTCTTGTTCTTGCTTGAGTCAGGAGGTTTGTTTGATGCTTAGGATGTGCTTTATGTACCAGGATTGAAGAAGAACTTGCTCTCAGTCTTAGTTATGGAGGACATGGGTTTTGTCGTTACTTTTCGGAGAGGGAAGCTACTCATATGTCTAGAGAGAGCTAGCCTGGACACAACAATGGTCATTGGGCTTAGAGAGGGTAATTTATATAGGTTGCGGGGAAAGCTTGTTCAGGCCTTGGTACATGACAATGACAACCTGTGTGAGCTATGGCACAGGAATATGGGACACCTGCACTACAAGGCATTGTCGATTCTAAGGGAGATTGTCACAGGTCTTCTAGATTTCAGTGTTGAGTATTAGGGTGTGTGCAGAGGGTGTGCACATGGCAAGAATGCCAAGGCTATTTTTCCAAACAGTGAGAGTAGGTCCAAGGGGATCTTGGATCTTATTCATTCAGATGTGAGTGGGTCGATGTCAGTAGCATCAGTGCGGGGAGCCTCATACTATGTGACGTTTGTTGCCGCCTTATACACACCTAGGAGACGTGGAAGAAATCTTCAATCTACTCGATGTGTCCTTGGGGGCAAGTGAGAGTTAAGGTGTTGTCACCTAATCCTCAACTCCTCCGTCTAGGCCAACTCCTAGCGAAGCCAAGGGGGGTAGTCCCTAATAAAATAATCTAAGGCTTAAACTGAAATCTAAGCAACTAGTATTCTAGGAGTTTAATTCATTAACCAATATAAAGCAAATCTATTCTAAAGCATACACAGATCAATTAATCACCACAAGATACATAAAAAATATACTTGCATAAAAGGATACTTGAGACAAATGTTAGATGCAAGTAAATCAAAATTGCTTCAAAGTAAATGACTGAAATAAAGTGCGTGAAGCAAATGGCTTTGTAAATGTAGAAATGAGACCAGTACCTTAAAGGTATCGTGGGCAATGTAGATCGTGTGTCTTTTTAGGATTTATTGATGGTAGGTTAATGAGATAAATTTTATTGCATGAAAATAAAGTGTTTGACTAAACTAGATTTGGCCTCTCAAGAGGTTATCCCTTTAGCTCAAAGATTTGCTGAGAACTTGCCGAAACCCAATGGTTCCACCAACAAGCTCACTAGAGGTGTCGGATGTCCAACACTGAGGGGAACAAGCCCGAGGTATTCAGTGAACTTCACACACTCCCCCTAGGCGGTTCTTAAAGCCAAGCAATAATTCTCTTTTAAGATTTCTCTATTAATCTATCACCACTGACCAGCCCAGCGTGTATGAAACTTACTCCTAGAAGATCAAGACAAGCTCACAACTGGAAGGGTCGGGAACCACACTAGGAGTTGAGGGGAGTTGTTTATTTTAAACAAGAAAACAAAGTACTGAAAGGGAAATGTTTTTCTAATTACTAAAGTCTTCACTGACCAGCCTCTTGCGAGGAGCTGAGGAGACGGTTTATTTCGAACTTTGAAATTGCATAAAGGAAAACTAAACTAGCAATTAGTGTTCTACTTTTGCAAATTGAAATCTAATATAGATTGTGGTTTATTTTAACTTTAAAGTTGATGTGAGTTTGTTTGAGAACTTATATCAAAGGAACAATTAAAGCAAGCTAAAGACACAACGTCCCAAAACACAACACACACCCCCGGGGGGGGAAAAACAAAGTGAGGCCTCCTTTGGCTCACTGATTTTATTATATCGGTTACAAATGCTCTTGAAGAGTCTTAGAATCTCTTTAAAAGAGAGATGTGGACCCTTATAAATGGATCGGAAAAAAGAAATTTCACTTTTACAACAATTTTCAAAGATATAGGACCACTTCAGGGGTCTTAGAAGCTTTAAATCTTCAACTTTTTGACAACGTATCCTCTTTTTTTCGCACCAACCTGCACAAAACAACAAACAAAAAGAGAGCAAAGATGGCCTAAAACACTTTAAGAGTGTCTTTGGTTATTAGTGGATAAAACCAAAAAAATTTCTAATTAATTTTATATGATAAACTAGCAAAAATGAAGTCTAAACTAGTTAAGAAAGAGCCTTTTTCTTAATGATATTATTTGTTGTCCTAAAACAGAAAGTAATGACAATAAGGATGCTCAAATTTGGAAATTAAACTCTTAAGAATGAAACTACCTTTAGCTTTAAAATTTCAACAAAGAGAGAGAGAGCCAAAAGATAGTAATTAACAAGTTAGATCTAAGTAAATATTTCTTTACAAAATGAGATCTAAACTACTTGCTTTTAAAGTATACAAAGTAATAAAGAAATTCAACTTTTAAACCAACAATCCTTTACTTTGTATGTAGTTAGAATAAGTAACCAAAACAAAAATTTGAAAGTTGAGAAGGAGAAGAAGAGAAGTGCTTTGAAACCCTTGGAAATTGGGCAAATGGAGTCTTTGTTGATGGATGTACAAGAGGGACTATGTCTCTTTTGAAGTCTTGAAGGGTGAGGTAAGTGAAACCGATGCCTATCCTCCTCTTCAAGTGTGAGATCTGCAAAAATACTCAGAGATTCCTTGCCAAAAATTGTTAAACATATGATGCTACTTACAAAGAAACTTTGAAATAAGCATGAGCATTAACTGAAATGAACATGCATACTAAAGCTATCACTTGTAAACAAACATTTAGATCAATAAACAAACAAGTTTATAATCTTACCCAGTTAGGAGATAGCTCCTCTTAGAAGGCATACAATAACTAGCAAAAGGAAAAAACTACACATAAGCAAATGTAATGTCCCCCACCTCTTGATGAAGAGGTTTGGGGAAGACTTAGTGGTCTAGGCATCCCCACTAGGCCATAGTCTCACACAAAGGGGAAAAGTCAACCAAACTAATGTTATATTCTTAAGTTGACTTAGTGGAAAGGTAAAAAGAGTTAAAAAGATAACTCAATGAAGGAATAGAAGCGCTGGAGGTTGAGTTAGGAGTTAACCCTAGGGGTTAACTTAACTCAACAAGGAAACAAAAAAAGTATAAAGAAAAGGCTAGGGCGCACCTCTCATTTCATCTTGGATATTTGATATTTGCTTATTGATGCTCTTGAGCATACAGTTTTGAGGGTTTTGATATTACAAACCCTAGTGAACAACTCAGTGGTGAAAGATTCCACTCCCCTTGTTCCAAGCTTGGTCTCGGGGATGAAATACTCCACCCACACCATTCTACACCCATCATCTATTCAGGAGGATTAGCAGGGCCGTACCTGTTGGATCAGCAGGGTTGTACCAGCTAGGGTTTTCCAACAAGGGCGCACCAGTGGATGAAGAAGAGTTCGATCCATCCCATAGAAGAAGCTTTGGAGGGTTTCAACATTTGGGTTTTGCTTGCAAGCCCTGGCTCATCAGTTTGGAGGCTTCTTTGAGGAGTTATCATGTCCCCATCATTGTCTGCAGGTTGGGACGATTTTAGAAGGGGGGTGATTTAGTGATTCAGTATTTCTCAGATCTGGGAGGCCATAGGCCAGATCTGATCTTGAGACTTCTCTCAGGGGTTTGTGGTTGCTCGATCTATCATCCTAGAGAGTTTCAGGAGATTCAGAGCTCTCATTCAGCAAGGCCGAATTATTGGCCATATTCAGGGTTTAAGGAGCACTGTACCAGTTTAGGGTTTCTGCAGTTTGAGGAGGAAGCTTCAGTGTTTGGGCTCCATACTTTAGGAGGGGCCTTCCATTGCCTTGATCTATCATTGGGGGGAGTTTGGCAACATTTGGGGGTCTTCATCTTCAGGAGGGTTGAATCCTTGATATCCATCATCTTCAACAGGCCGTACCAGCAACTTGAGGGTTAGGCTCAAACCCTAGTTTTGCATTTGAGCGTTCATCTTCTATTACAGCCTTTGGGAGGCTTGATTTGTATCTCCGAGAGCATCTTGTATGCAACTCATATGTTGTCTTGAAGCCATCTGAAGCTATTCCAGATTGGCTTCTACATTTGTATCAGGTGCTTGCTTTCTTATAATAAAGTTCAGATCTTGCTTGAGGTTCCTATCTTGTGTGTTATTGAAGATCTCCATATGTTGGAATGCTTCTTGTATGAATTGTGGTTGAATAACTGAATAAACCCTAAGGCCGAAATGTTGATGGCCAACCTGCACACATAACAATAAACAATTAAATCAAGGTTAGTTAGTGTTTCCAAGCAAAAAATTGGCTTGGGAACATTACAGTGGTATCAGAGCTCTAATCCTCCAAACCTGTGAGGATTAGCACATGCAGAGGTATAGTGGTATCTTTATGGGCAAAAGGAAGAAGCAGGGTAGTGAAACAAAAGCCGAAATGGAGGGTTCAGGGGATGACCGTGAGCCACAGGGCTTGGCTTACTTGGCAGCCAAATTCCATAAAACCCTAAATCTTACAGAAAGCAAATTGGTCCATCACGTACAGGAAAGCCAGAAGACAAACCGGAGGGAACAAGCCGAAATCACTGAGACCTTGAAGAAGGTAGATGGGAATCTGAGGAAGATTGATGAGAACCAGACGATGATAACTCGGCTATTGATGCAGATGACTCATCAGGGGAAAGACCCTGAGACGTATGGAAGCAAAGAGGCTAGTGGATCCCATGGTGAAATCAAGTATAATCCAGAAAAGGCTCCCAGGTTCGAGGGAAGCCATGGAGGGGGTACGTTACATGGACAGATGGATAGCAGGGCTAACCCTAGACCATACTTGCCCACATTCACAGATGAACAGGTGCAACAGGAGAAGGTGGATGACTTTGTTGAGCAGATGGCACAGTGTACTAGGGAGTACCATGGCTTGGATATGATAATTCAGAGGCAGATGTCCCTGGATCAATACTGCCAACTCAAGTTCAGAAACAAGCCCAGGTCGAACCAGCGGAGCAGTTATGAGTTTGAACGAAGAGTAGGGAAGATGGAAATCCCATACTTTGATGGTACGGCCAAGATGACAGCGCAGGCATGGGTACAGAAGCTGGACATTTATCTGAAGCTTAATCCCATGAGGGAGATGGAAGCCATCAAATTTGCCACTATGTATTTGGATGGCAAGGCTCATGACTGGTGGTATCATGGACTCACCACCCTAGGCCACAATCAGATAGTGACCTACACAGAGTTCACTCAGAGACTCATTGACAAATTTGATCAGGGGGACCCTGAGCTACACTTCCGGGAACTCACACAACTCAGGCAAACAGGAGCGACAAAGGTATACATTGAAGAATTCCAGAGGCTAGCAGTCATGCTGCAGGATATATCCCCAACCAGAGTCATGATGCTTTTCACTGAAGGGTTGATGGAACCCTTGAAGGGTTGGGTAAAGGCTTTTAAGCCTACCAACCTACAGGATGCTATTTGGAGGACGAGGGATCTAGGACCAGTTGCCAAACCGAAATTTGTGCCTAGACCCCCTCTCAACATCGGAGGAAGAGCTCAGAGACCTCCAATGAACCAGGGAGGACGTGACTCAAGGGGGTTTGACAGGGGCCGTGGCAGAATGGATGATAACACCAGGAGGGAACTGAGAAGGAAGCAACTCTGCTTCACTTGCAAGGAACCATGGAACCCATCACACAAGTGCATGGGCCATGGCCAAGTGCACTACATAGAGGTGACTTCAGACAATGAGGAAGAGGAAGATTGCGGCCAAATACAAAACATGGAGGCCGAAACCACAGAGACAGCAGAAGAGGAGGTCACAGGACAGGACAATACGGATGAGGGGAAAGCCACCTTGGCATCTATCAGTGGGGTGCCCAAATTTAACACCTTCAGGATGAGAGGAGTCTTCCAGGGGCAGCAAGAATCAATATTGATTGATGGGGGAGCCTCTCATAACTTCATTGACTCAACATTGTTGAGGAGGAGGCATATACCCACGGTGGAATTTGAAGGGTTCAAGGTGGAGGTAGCAAGTGGAAGCACTATGCCTTGTGACAGGTACATTCCAGGTATGAAGCCTACATTGGGTAGGCATGAGTTGGTACAAGACGTCTATGTGATGGACCTTCCAGACCCTAACATAATCCTTGGAGTTCAGTGGCTCAGTATATTGGGGCCTATCACCACCAATTATAAGACCATGGAGATGTATTTTACAGAGGAGGGTGGACGAAAGGTAGTGCTCCAAGGCATGACAGGTAATTCTGCCAAGGTAGTTTCAGCCAAGACGATGGAAGCCATCTTCAGGAGAGAGGAGATCGTGTATGCAGCTGAATGTAGGATTTCGGCACGTGTGGATGAGCAGGGTAAGGTTCACTACACTCCAGAAATCCAAGAGATCATTGACAAACACAACAAAGTGTTTGGACCGATTCCTCTAGGGGTGCCTCCAGACAAGGGTTTGAGCATATCATTGAGCTAGAGACAGGAGCTAAACTGGTCATCACCACACCATATAGGCATCCAAAGAAGTATAAAGACGAGATAAAGAAATCCATCAAAGAGCTATTGGACATGGGGCACATCAGGCTGAGCTCTAGCCCTTTTGCTTCTTCAGTAGTGCTAGTCAAGAAAAAAGATGGGACTATGCGTATGTGCATTGACTTCCGGGCTTTGAATAAAAAGATAATCAAAAATAGGTACCCTATACCCAGGATTGATGAGTTGCTGGACGAACTGCATGGAGCTGTCTATTTCACAAAAATTGACCTACGCTCTGGCTACCATCAAATCAAGATGAGGGAGGAGGATATCCCAAAAATTGCTTTCAGATGTCATTATGGCCATTATGATTTCTTGGTGATGCCCTTCGGGTTAACCAATGCCCCAACCACGTTCCAATCTTGTATGAACCATGTCTTCAACAGGCAGTTAAGGAAGCATCTTTTGGTATTCTTTGATGATTTGCTCATTTATAACAGGACGTGGGAGGAACACCTTCAACATGTGGATCCGATTTTATCTATCATGGAATAGCAGTCACTTTATGCTAAAGAATCCAAATGTGAGTTTGGAATGACAGAGGTCCTTTACTTGGGACACATCATCGGAGCAAAGGGGGTACAGGTACATCAGGAGAAGATTAAAGCCATTATGGAGTGGCCCACTCCTAAGACACTCACAGAATTAAGGGGATTTCTAGGCATGTGCACTTATTACAAGAAATTTGTCAAAGGGTTCTCTCAGTTGTGTGCACCTTTGACCGATTTGACTAAGAAGGGAGCCTTCAAATGGAGTGAAGAGACTCAAATTACGTTTGATAAGATGAAAAAGGTGATGAGCACGTGCCCAGTCATAGCTCTACCTGATTTCGGCCATCCTTTCACCTTGGATTGGGATGCCTCAGGAGAAGGTATAGGGATCGTACTGATGCAGAACATGCACCCTCTTGTCTATGAGAGCCGAAAACTTAGGGAACCTGAGCTACTCTACAACATTTATGACAAAGAAATGCTGGCTATCATGCATGCACTAGCTAAATTCAGGCAATACCTGGTAGGTGCACGGTTTGTGGTCAAATCAGATCATAACAGTCTTAAGTACATCTTGGAGCAGAAGGACTTAAACGAAAGGCAACAGAAATGGGTAAGCAGAATACAGGCCTATGACTTTGACATTGAATTTGTCAAAGGGAAGAACAACGTGGTGGCTGATGCATGTCCAAGAGGCCATCCATTTATGCCCTGACAAATGTATCTGTTGACTGGAAGAACCACTTGGTGATGGAATATGCAAAGGATCAGTTCGCTTGTCAGCTGATGGACGGGAAAGTACAGGATGATAACTTCAGGATCATTGACGGCCTCATCTATTACAAGGGCCGAATCTTTTTGGTTCCTGGATCGGCCTTCAAAGCCAAAGTGTTGCAGGCATGTCATGACTCCCCAATGGCAGGGCACCAAGGAATTCGTAAGACCTACAGGCAGGTGAGAGAGAGGTTCTCATGGAAGGGCCTCAAGGAGGATGTCATGAAGCATGTCAAGGAGTGTACTACGTGCCAGGAGAACAAGGATGAGCACACTCACTCGGCAGGACTACTGCAACCCTTACCCATTCTGGAGCACAAGTGGGAAAGCATATCCATGGATTTCATCACAGGGTTGCCAAGGACGCAGGGAAAAGACTGCATTTTTGTAGTGGTGGACAGGTTGACGAAGTTTGCACACTTCTTCTCCATAGCCACAGACTTCAGCGCAACACAAGTGGCCGAACTGTTTTTTAGGGAGATCTTCAGACTACACGGCCTACCCAAGACCATTGTCAGTGACAGGGATAGCAGGTTCATGAGTACATTCTGGCAGGAGTTGTTCAGACAGTGTTGAGAAAATTGGCTAAAAATCGACAAAATCGCTGAAAAAATCGGCCGATTTTTTGGCGATTTTTGGGCGATTTTTTAGGAAAAAATCGAAGTGACATTCTCCTTTATCTTTCATTTCCATCCTTTTACTTAAATTTTTAACATTACCATTAATTGTTTCAAGATGTTTGAGAGTGGTTCCAACCTCATTGGACTTCATATGGAGAAAGTAGAATTTTAGGTCCCATTCAAA
>ML796829.1:127796-163325 GCA_009831015.1 Picea engelmannii
ATGACACAATGATAAGTGTATTTCCTCAATGGGGATTCACCTTTATTTATATAAGACTTGTCACATCAAATGATGTGTCTTTTGGCACAATAGGGCTGACCTCAATAACTCAAAATATAATTAATAATTACCATATTAATTATTTTTTATATTAATTATCTTTTACATTAAGGTGGGGTCGACCTGTACCCTTTACATTACAAATAGGGTTACAGGTAAGTCTGACTCTTGAACAATATAGCAATGGATCTCATACACCCACTAGTGCTCAACCACTAGGGGCACATCCATAGGGATGTCCATATCTCTATCTCACTGTGTCTCACAGGAGAACCACACTCACTAGTGCTCAACCACTAGGATCATGTTCACCTATGCCCATCCATAGGCACGTCCACTCAACAGATCTTCTTACCCACTGCATTACACAGGAAAGTCATATGGAGTTCATCATCTCAACTCTCTGCTCAGAGGAGGCTAATACATCGTCTTCATCTCTGTCTCATGACGATGCACCCAGCTCTATGGGAATTCACACGTTCACCTTGTGCTCAGCCACATGCACGTCCAACTTAGCAGATCTCCTTTCTCACTGCGTTACAGAGGAGAATCATCTGGAGTTCTTCTCAACTCTCTGTAAGGAGGAGGCTATCACTACGTTCCAGCTCTGTCTCAGATAGGAACCACACACCCATCTCAAGGGGCTCTCTCTCAGGTCTGTGTCACGGAGGATGTCTCACGCAATTGTAATCATCAACAGAGACCCCACCATTCAATGTCCTATCCTCCTTCACAGTAATCCCATCCAATTGCTTTAGAGCTGAAACTCCTTTACATTTATCCTTAAAGGACCCCTCTACTTGAACCAAAGTCACTTCAAGATTTCCTAGAGATAGTGAATAGGGGGAAACATAAGACAACTTTCCAATGATTTCAGAGGCCAAAACTGGAGGATGCTTCATTTTCAATGTCTCCCCTATATCCACGCACATGATGATTATTTGAAACAACCAATAGTGGATTAGTTTTAGACAAGCTATACTCTTCATCGGTATTCATAAGCTTCTCCATATCATATTTCCTTTCACTTTCAAACAGAACAACACCAGTCCCTTCCTTCATAACATTTTGCTTGCCACCACATCTCCCAATGGCTTTCCCATCCTCTCCCTTAGAATATACAATCTCCAACCTTGCCTTATAATTAGTATCTTCACGAGTTCTCTTCCTCCACTCCTTGTTATGGAACTTAAGCTCGCATTCACTAACTAGATGTTTGTAATTATGACAATGAACACATTTGAATGGGATACCAACATAATCCAAGCTCTAAACACAATACCTATATCACACTTCTAACTCAATATCCTCTACCAACCCCTCATTTAAATCTAGTTCCGCAAGGATACGGGCTACTGAGTGAAAAGTTTTAGATTTAAATTGCTCATCTATGTCAAGAAAAGTCCCAAGCCTGTCACCAATGGCCTTGAATATCTCCATTGCCTAGAACTTAAGAGACCCCTTGGCATCTTTACCCAGATTGGTTGCATAGAGATCCTCTCTGACCTAGGATCAAACCTTGCCACCCATTACTTCAAGGACATCATAGTTGAGCCCCAAAACCAGTTCACCTTCAGTATAATTGCTTTGATGCTCTAAAATTTGTTAGAATACACTAGAATGGAGTTCATCGTAATATGTATTTTATTAATATAACACACATATAAATACATGATCTATGACCTTTAGATTTATCTTCTAAGAGGTCTCTTGGACTCCCAATGACAGTTCCTATTCACTTGTGACTTTTCATATTCCTTCTCAAGTGAATAATACAAAATATTATAACCCTAACGGATTAGGTTTCCAACATTCCCCCTTAATCTGAAGGGGTGTATGGAGTCCAAGTAGAGCTGAAATCTGGAAGTGGACAACTGGCATTGGTTGAATGTGCTCTCTAAATCTGGTGGTTTTGGGATGACCACAAACCAGATGGTTAGCAAAAGTTGATGTCTTCTACTAAATGGTGGTTTAAGGAAGACTACAAAATTTGGAACTTGGCTCTAAGGCTCAGTGGTTCTCGGAACATTTCTTAATTTAGCTTAGAAGCCTATGTCTTCTGCTAATTGGAAGTGCTCTCAAATGGTGGTTTAAAGATGACCACAAACTGTTGTCTATCAGAAGCTATAGTCTTCTACTAAATGGTGGTTTAAGGAAGACCACAAACCAAATCACACTGATGGAATATGTCTTTGAATCTGGCTCGCTTGTTCCTATTCAATTGATAGGACTTCGAAACTTGAAGCTTGACTGTCAATCACTGATATTATTCCCCCTTGTCAGAGACAAAATGATAAGATGAAAATCTTTCCACTGCAAGATGTGTCAATACTCAAGAATGAGATCTTCGGTATGACCAATATATCTTCTTGACTATCGATGATCGTTGCCAAGAAGTGATCCACCCATAGTGATTCTTTACTCTTGCATGTTTCTTACGTTTGGAACATTTTTCTGAAGGATGATTATGCTTTCCACAATGCTCACAAGGATGAAGATCAAAACACTAATCCTGTCAAATTTTCAACGGTGCAATTCAATGCACTCAATTTCAGATCTAAAAATTACATCCAAGTGACATCTAACAATAAACTAGGGTTGTTATCACTGAATAATTTTACACTGAAATTATGACAGAAAAATTACAACGGAAACATAAAGATCAGAGAGAAATCATCCATACACATGAGACACAATTTATGTTCTGCGAAAATTTTTGATTGAGAATTTCTGAGGACAAAAGAGTCCTCCTAGAAAAATTACAACTTTCAACAAATTCTGGAAAAACCCTTCCAACTTGCAAATTTGTTGTTGTACCCTATTGACGTCACCTTGCTAGTTGTTGACGTCACCTGCTGACGTTATCCGTACTGACTGTACGGACTGTTGACTTCAGTCGTACGAACTGTCTGTACCACACGTGTGGTTGTCCTTCCTCAACGAAAAAACAGAATGTCTAGAAACCCTAGGCCAGATTTGCCAAAGTGAAGAATTTCCTTTGCTGAAATTTTGCCTCCCAATCTCCTTGGCACAAGTGCTCACTCACTTATGCCAACTCCATAATGTCACAATGATCCTCACATTGCCTCTCCTTTTATAGGAGTCCAAAGTGAGTTTAGAAGCCCTTAACTTACTTTAAGGAGCCCTTCACTAAACTCAACATTAAATTAGAATTGTTTCTTCCTCCATGTGGGTGTGAAGCCCCAACTCAATATACAAGGGGTTTTCACCAAAACAAAACATTCAATGTGAGTGTCGTCAAAGATTCCCACATGCCCGACACCAAGGACAATGTGGGAATACCTTCTGATGCTACAAAAACATCAACAGTCCCTCTTAGCGAGGAAGGTATTGCATCCACCATCACTTGGAAGTAGATTTGTCGCCCACACTAGAAGTAGTTTTGCCTCCCATACCGGATCCGCTACCACAACCACTCCCTCTGACACTGAAGCAAATCTTGTTGTATGACATGGACCCTTATTGGAAGACACCCTGCAACTAGAAGCCTCCCGCCTCTAAGCTTCATGCTTGACTTCCTCAACCCCTGACACCTTCCTGACAGTCTTGGAAGACTCCTCTCTTCCACATGAAGGTTGACTCTTCCTCTAAGTCTGTTGGCTCCCTCTAAAGTCAAACTTCCTCTTGATAGACTTGGAAGGTTGCTCCTTCCCACCGGATCTTAAAGGTTGACTCCCTCTGAGTTGCACAACCTTCGGAGCTACCTGCTCCTTGCCCTCTGTCACTCTGCTACTTGCCATAGCTCACTTAGGCTGGCCCTTTAGCCTATACAAGTTGCTCTATTTAACTCCAAGAACCACTGCTATGTCTGAGCTAGATCCTTTGGGCATGAACAAGACCTGTCCATCTCGGAATAAAACTGCATAGCCCTTCTCCTCAATCGTTGAGAATAAGAACACACTCTTCCTGAGTTTTGGCACCCATAGCACATTTGTCACTCTCAACACATCTCCAGACTCCATCTGGAATGAAATTGTTCCAAATCCCTGCACTACATGCTTGGTATCCATACCGAGTTCCACATACAAATCTGAGTCAGACTCTGTGAAGCTCTCGAACAAATCTCGTACTCTTGTCATATGAAATGTGGCTCCACCATCCACAAACCAAGTCCCACTACCACAAATTGCACCAAAAAGGGTGGAGACCAATAAGCACTCCCTTTGAAGCTTGTCTGCAACCTCATCCACCTCAGCTGATGATGCCTGCTGCTTCCCTTTCCCTCTCTTCTGTTGTGGACACTGTGAAGCATAGTGGCCTAGTGCATGACAAGCAAAACACTTGACCTTGCTAAGGTCCTTCTTCTGTTCTAGAGATGCCTCTCTTCTTGGAGAACCGTTTTTTTTGCCCTTCTTAGCATGAGCAACTAGGGCCAGGTTCTCATCATCAATACCTCTTTGTTTGCCATTCCTGGACTCTATTTGAGCCTCTTCCTAGATGCAATCGATCTATAGTCTGTCAAATAGTGGCAACTTCACTCGTGCACAAATGGTTCCCAAGATCCAGGAAAACCATTCAATGCCACATTCACCAACTATGTGTCATCAACTGCCTCACCAATGGCTACAAGTTGATCACGAATCTGAGTGATCCTCATGAGGTAGCTAGCAATTGTATCTGATTTGGACATCTCAATAGATCATAGTTGGTGCCTCAAATCAACTTTTTGCTTGCATTCCCGCTTCAGTACAAGCCCACCAAAGCATCATACATATCCTTTGTTGTATTCTTCTCGGAAATATGAGGAATCGAGTGATCTTTCACAGAATCCAACAACATCTGTTTGGCCTTCACTTCCCTCTTCTTATGGGTTGTCGATTCCTGTGGATCGTTGGGATCTGAAATCACCATCTCAACTTAATCTTTGAGATCATTCTCTTCCAAGAGCAACAGGAACCTCGCCTTCTAGGCCCAAAAATTAGTGGCCCCATCCAACCTGTCCTCCACTCTAAGAGTGCTCACCATTGTGACCTGCCCAGAACAAGAAAAATATGTAGCAACAAAAATCTGCAGCCACTTGTGTCTCAAGAGATGAGTCTTTCTCTCTTTAGAGCCTATGCTCTAATACCATGTCAAATTTTCAACTGGGGTGCAATTCAATGCACTCAATTTCAAATCTGAAAATTACTTCCAAGTGTCATCAAACAGTAAACTAGGGCTGCTATCACTGAATAATTTTACACTGAAATTATGACAAAAAAATTACAGCGGAAACATAAAGATCAGAGAGAAATCATCCATACACATGAGACCCAAAAATTTTGTTCTGTAAAAATTTCTGATTGAGATTTTTTGAGGACAAAACAGTGCTAGCAAAATTACAACTTTTAACAAATTCCGGAAAAACCCTTCCAACTTGTAAACCTGCTATTGTACCCTACTGACGTAACCTTGTTGCCTGTTGACCTCACCTGTTGTACGGACTACTGGCGTCATTTGTACGGACCATACAAATTGTCCGTAGCACACGTGCAGTTGTCCTTCCTCAACAGAAAATCCGAAAACAAAATGTCCAGAAACCCTAGGCCAGATTTGCTAAAGTGAAGAATTTTCTTTGCTGAAATTTTGCCTCCCAATCCCCTTGGCACAAGTGCTCACTCACTTATGCCAACTCCATAAAGTCACAATGAGATGTCACAATGATCCTCACATTGCCTCTCCTTTTATAGGAGTCCAAAGTGAATTTAGAAGCCCTTAACTTACTTTAAGGAGCCCTTCACTAAACTCAACATTAAAATAGAATTGTTTCTTCCTCCATGTGGGTGTGAAGCCCCAACCAAGCCCCAGCTCAATATACAAGGGGTTTTCACCAAAACAAAACATGTAATGTGAGTGCTGTCAAAGATTCCCACATGCTCGACACCAAGGCCAATGTGGGAATACCTACCGATGCTACAAAAACATCAACAAATCGTCCATGTGGCCAACTCAATGACAATGTTGGCATTTAGGAACATGATCTTGAACTAGGTGAAGATGAATTTTCTTGAAGGAATCCAACACTCGCGAACTAGATTGCTTTGGAATAATCTGGAATGTGAAAGGTCACTTCCGTTTTGTATCCAAGACTTGTTTTGTGCTTGTTGTTAATGATTTCTTCTTAAGGTCTGATGATGGGCTTGGAATGTGCAAGCAAAACTTGTTTATGACAAACTTCATCTTCATTTGAATCTGCTTCTAAAGTGGCATCACAAATTTGATTGTGTGTCGATTGTTGATAGGAATTATTCTCAAATTCAAAAAGAGAATTGTTCTGAACAAGGAATAGTCCAGAATGTTGATACTTTTGTTGTATTTCATCTTGTTGGAGTTGTGATTCAAGTTGGAGAAATCCGATTTTGTCCTGCGAATCTTGTAAACAGGTTGGAACATTAGTGAGAGTTGCTTTGTCAATTGTGATCGTATTGTCGACAATAGAGAGTATTAGAGTATTCAGTAACTCTAATAATTCATCAATTTGAGCCATTTAAAGGCTAACTTAACAATCAGACTCAACAAATGGAGGGTGTCAACTTCTACCAAAAATGCACCCGTTAACAATGTAATTCAACTTAATTTCAAAAATGTACAAGTAAACTTACAAAAACACTATATGCAAGTTACAATTATTCTTGATTTTGGAATTGAATTGATCTTCAGGATTGAATGTGTTGTCTCTTGTTCTCCAAAGAGTCAAATAGAGAGAAAGAACCGCCAACTTCTTGGTCTTATTTCCAAAAGATGGGCACCGGAATAAACTGAATATTTTCCCCTGCAAAAGCAAAATTTTCAGACATACAAAATGGTTTTGATATTTAAGCCCAATGAGATCTGTAAACTTCCCCGATTCAAACCAAATCTATCAAGAATTCAAAGTTTAGGCCAAACAGCAGGATTTGAGCCCAAAAAAGATTCAAGAATCAGAAACTTCATAAATAAAACCACAACCAAACGGCGGTAGCAGATACTAGAAGACAAAACTATATAATAATCTTCAAAAAATAGAAAATCCGCTCCTGCAGAACTCCCATCACCCTCGTTGTGCGCCTTCATTTGGGCGAACGCAAGAAGAAGAATGTGCGTCCTATCCGGGTGACACTCGTGTCAGTCATGACGGTTGAAGTGCGTTTCTTTTATCCTTGGTTTGAATATTGTAAGCTTATGATTCAGTCAAGAGAAGACCATCCTTATGGGTGCAATTTTACGTTGTTTTCTGGTTGGTACAATAAACTTGGTAGCAAGGTAGATGACTGCTATCTCAATCGAGATTTCAAAGCGTTTGACTCTGTTGTTCCTCCTTTCGTTATTCGAGAGGCTTTCGACATCATTGTTGAAGGCATTGATTTTGGAATAGGAGCGACAAAGCGAAAATTGTGTAATGTGAGGAAAATGTTAAGGCGCTTCTTGAGGTTGAGACTCAAGTCTCTCTTCAGCAACGAGTCGATCAAAATGCATCGAACGAAGGTCCAAAATTTGAAAAGTAATTCAATATTGCTCAATTTAATGAAATATGGGCTCAAATTAAACGCCAAGATGCTCAAATAATTGCTACTTGAGTGTCGAGCTCGAAATACACATGAATTCCCTTCAAAATAACATGGAACCAACAGGTAAACCCCACGAGGGAAACATCATCACCATCAATAAAGAAGATGCTAAGTGGGAGCAGTCAGGCTATGGCACCATTATCGAGACCCCGACAATCGCTCCAGGCTCCTTCGCCGCCATGGTTTAGTGGATTGTCGGCCTGGATATGAAAGAATGAATGCAAAAATATCAACGCACCACCCACATGTTTTGTTTGGCTCATGACCATGACAGCGGAAGAGTTAGCAGGGAAAAGGATATCGACTACAGACTTGCAAGTCAAATAAAGATAATTTGAAATGCGCAAAAAACTAGAACGACGGTATTCTCCTGCAAACAATGGTCCATGGCCAGGGTTTGGGTTTCTTGGAATGTGAGCAGAAAAGGTAACGAAATTCTGAGATGGTCATGTCAGATCTAACACCAAAGTGGGCGCGAATGGAAGGATCTGCTCGCGACAAGAGAGACAGACTTGTAGGCAAAAGGGCATACTTATAGGCAGAGAGACACTTTTGTACGTGGGAGAATCGTGGAAATAAACCTGTTGTGGCTCTGATGCCACTCTTAGAATACACAGAATGGAGATTAGCATGATATGTATTTTATTAATATGATACACATATAAATGCATGATCTATGACCTTTGGATTCATCTTCCAAGAGGTCTCTTGGACTCCCGATGACGGTTCCTATTCACTTGTGACTTTTCATATTCCTTCTCAAGTGAATAATGCAAAATATCATAACCCTAACAGATTAGGTTTCCAACAAAATTAACTATCATCCCCATTTTCTGGATTTCAACTTCGGAGGAGAAACGAGCCAAGTAGATTTGCGCTTGTGTAGAGCCACCAACCATCGAGCCATGTGCCAAAAGCCACCAACCAACCAACAACCAACGACCATCGAGCTTGAGTCGGAATCCATTGCTGGAATTCCTGTAGTGCCAACCATTGAAGGAACCTCATCTCAAAATGAATTACAGCGTGAGTCGCCAGCTAGCCAATGAGAATTTAAGCCACCAACTGCCATCGAGCCAGAGCCGCTGTGGTGGAGCTCACATCTGCAAACTAGAGCCCACTCTACGGCCTCAACAAGCCTGTAGCCTTTGGTCTATAGGATTTCCTCCACACCTTCTCCCCTCTTCTCATCATCATCATCATCCTCCCCTACGCCCTTCCCCCCTCCACTCAACATCACCCTTGTCCACTCTATCTTTTCCCCACCATTCTTCTTAGCACCCCCTCCTCCACACTCTCCCATACCCTTCATACCTTCAACCCCCTCCTCTTCAATCCACACCCCCTTTCTTTGAACAGGAAGCCATATTTGCTTATCCCTCGATTTTTATAGTGGAAAATGGCATGAGTACAGATTATCAGCAACCCGCAGGGCCTTATACAGTAAGCAGTGGCAAGGGAACAGGGGTCGAATGTTCGAGGGTTAGTTAATTCGTTGCATACAACCTGGTCTATGGTACAACAGACAGGCACACTTCGGACTCCACCTCCATAGTAACCCTCTCTACAAACCCCATTCTATTGGCTGCCCAGATTTGCAGGTTTACTAAATTACTGGAACAACTACAAGTAGACGTGAAAACTGATTCTTCCAGAGTTTTAGAGGTCAAATTGGAGAATCTATCTCTCGGAAAATTGTTGAATGAAAACCAAGCATAGGATATGTTCCAACCACCAAACGATGCCCTCCACGTAGAAATTCTTGATCTAAAAAATAAACAAGAAGAGATTCAAGCCCAATAGGCCACCTTTAAACAAGAAATAGAGACGCATATTAATTCTTGCGCGTAGGTTGTCAAGGGGAAAAATAGGACTCCCCCACCTATTGCTATGGTCGAGGAAGTCGTTCAGGCCAAAATTTTGGAAGAGCGCACTAGGAGGGCCCGAGAATTGAACTTAAAGGTAGGGGGGCTTCCCTCACGCACTCCATCCTTGGACTCCATGTAGGTCGACACCATGTTCCTCCGGCATAACCTTGAGCTTCGTATCTGATTTCACACTTTTCTTCCAATTCAGGTCAGCAGGTGACTAGCTTTGGGCTTGAGCCAAGTGGAAGTTTTCTCCCTTTCTAGCAGGATTTCCCTAGATGAGGATCTCACTAGATCCCAAGTTGCAGAGCTAAAACACTGTACAGTGTAGAGAGTTGGTTGCAGCAGTTTGACAGGCAAGGAAATGGGTGGTCATTAGAGACCTCAAGGCCATCTTGTGATTTCCCTCCCCTTGGGTATTCCCAACCGAGGTTCTTTAAATAATGGTCTCGTTGGAGGGTGCAATAGGGCCTAGGTATCTCAGTAGGGTGCTAGAACGACAATGGATCAGATCTGCACCAGGAAAACCTAAGAGAAAACTATGAGAAATTAACCCAAAGTCCCTGCTAATCACTCCTATGTTTGGACTGGTGTTTTTCCAGTCATAAGGGGCCATCCCTAGTGCTTATGCACTGACGATCACTTAGAAAAATATGCATGTTAGTATGACAAATCAACACATAAATTAATGGTTCTTGGTATGCGTGCAAGCAACCAAAGACATAAGAATGTTTATACTTAAATAATGCGAGAGAATTCCAATTTGCAATAGTTAAATATGAAAGAAATAAAGAAAATGAATGTGCACTTTAAGTGATCGATACAATCAAAGTAAGGCACCAGGCTACCCACATCACTACACAAAACAAGATTATTGAACCAACTAATTTAAAGAACTGTGAAAAATTGCATAGGCAAACTCTGTCACTGCATTTGTCAAAAGATTGTCTGCATCATAGAGACATAATAGAAGACTGGCTGCAATAATATGCTCTACAAAGATTGTAGGCAGCAAGAAGAGAAAGAGAAAAGATGGAAGAAAGAAGACTGCTGGCTGCTCACTGAATAAACTCTGTCGAAATAATGCCACTCATGCAAAAACACAACTGCTGTAATGTGGCTGTTTTTAATGAAGAAAGCTGCCTGTAATAACCACCTAACAGCCACATTAATAGCCACTAAAGAGGGGGTTGACCTTCTCTGAAAATAACTCACTCATGCGCTCTCTCTATTGTCTATGTGATGTTGACTTAATTCTATACAAGTGAACTTTCCTTAAATAAAATTTCCAATATAAACTCCGTGTCCAAAATAAATTTATCATGCACACTAACCTATGAGGTCACTTTTTCTAAAAATAATCCTCTCCCAGTTTCCAAAGTTAGCAAGAAGGAATCCATTGACTTAGGTGCCCTTCCTTGCCAAAAATAATTGATGAGTCATCCACTGAAAATAGAATTGAAGCATGCAACCAATTTTAGTTCACTGCCAAATTTACCAAAGGAGGCGCCTAAGGTTTCCTTGAAAATGGTGTGCCTAGGATTTCCTTGAGAATGGTTCACCACATATCACACTAGAACCAAGAGCATGGCACCCTCACCTGCCAATAATAGTACTGCTAAAAATAGACATGCTGAAAATAGCATCCCGACCCCTAAAAAATAGGAAAGATGAAAAGTGAAGGGAACAACTAGGAGAACACTGCCAAATATAGTACACCTAAAAATAGTCACTGCTGAAAATAACATCTCTGATGTCAATGCATTCAGGCTCATCTGATTCAATTTTCTACAAGGAATCCAAATATACACTTAGAATCCCTTGAAACCCTAACTGCTAAATATTGCAGTATCTCACATGTCGCCCAGAAAAAGCTCATTGGCATTATGAGCTCACAAGGATCCCAAATATGTGATCAACTCTAACATGTGGACCTCCAAACTTGGGCTCCTAGAAAATAGGAAGACTGCTAAAAATAGCAATTTTCACCAACATTGATGAAGATGCCTCTGAAATGCCTCTGCCTCTAAAAACGGACTCTGATTGTTGGACAACCTGTCTCTGATCTCTGTGAAAGTTGTCTTTGACCACCAGCTTGATGAAAGCTAGCCGATTCTTAACCCTCAAGTTGCACAGGCAAATCTAGGGGTTAACATGGGGCAAGATCTCTCTAGTAAATTTTGATGAATTTTCCAGGTTCATGTGGATTCAACTCAGTGGCTTTGCCTCCCTCTCCGAAGACATCTACATTTTTGTTTGCTACTTTCCCCTAGTTTCATCTCAGTTTGTTATTCACAAGGATTCAGTTGGAGACCCATACTTGGACTTGTACACTGGCATCGTTCAGTATTCAGTGGCGGGGATGTCATCTTACTAGGTGACTTTGATGCCCACACCCAAGCTCTTCAGATTCCCCTCCATGACCTCTCAGAGGACGCGTTCTGCATATAGGAGACAAATCTAGTTTCAATGGACTTCACTGTTCATTTGATGGATGCTTTGGGGCATATTACAAGGTATGGCAGGCACCTCCTATAGCTTGATGAATCCCATGAGCTACTAATCCTAAATGGCATCCCTTGTTTCACGGATTCTTTCTTCTTTACTTGCCTACCTCATGGTGGAGGGGCAAGCATAGTAGATTATGTCTTATCGAGTCAAGAGCTACTCCCATTCATCCGCCATTTCCCAATAACCCCCATCACTTTGGCTGACCATGCTCTTCTATCTTTTCCCATTCAAGCTGACACCCCCACTCCCCCGACCCAGCCCCGCCTCCCGAGCCCACCTTGGACCACTCTTCTCTTTGATGAGGGACATCCTAACACTTTTACCTCCCACCTCTGCTAGATGCTCCCATCTGAGTCCCACTTTTCATCCCTCGACTCCATCTCTACCAAATACACCTATCTCTCATTCATCATTTGGGAAGCTACTCTTACTTCCTACTCCCACTCCACCCAATCCACCTCACCTTCCCCAAAGCCTGGATCCTGCTCCAAGAACCGATGGTACAATGATGAATGCAAATCCTCCACGGACCACAACTAACTTTGACACGCCTTCACTCACACCCACCCTTCCTACCTCGATCTTAAGGCTTCCTACCACTACCTCCACCACAAGAAGTGCCTCTTCCTCTCCAAGTGGAGATGGGAGTTGAGTGCTTCCCTCACCCACTCCCCCAAAAAATTCTAGCACATCATCTTCCCTTGCCACTCCCTTCTCCTGCCCAACCTTGACCCAAAATCAATGTTTTCCCATACATCCTCCCTTTATGACATCCATGGGCAACCCCTAATCAAGGTTATTGTCCCTCTCCTTCTTGTCACTTGTTCTCATACCGAGATATCCAGGCGGCAATTTGGGTAATGAGCGCAAACAAAGCAACGAATGAGGAAGGGTTCCAAGCATAACTCTTCAAGTAGAGTTTTCACGATATGGATAGTCACTTGGCCGATCTGTTCGACCATGTGACCAGGTTTCCCACATTCTTGGTCACATCACTCTATCCACCCAATCCACAAATCAGGTTCTAGCTCTGATCCCAATAACTACAGAATGATCATGGTCGGCTACACATTCTCAAAACTCTATGTTATGGTCCTCCATTTGAAGCTCTTTGGGGAGCTTGAGAAGAAACAACTTAGAACTAGAGGACAAGTTGGATTCTGACTTGCACACGAGACCATTGATCACATTCTTACACTCTGGGACATCATCGAGTAGGCACAACATCACTCCTCGAAAATTTACTACTACTTTATGGACTTTTGGAAAGCATTTGACTCCGTCCCCTAGGAGGCATTGTTCTCGAGACTCAGAGGCATTGGTATTTCAAAGACCTTATTGACCACCATTATGCGCATGTACGAGTCGGTCCTTAGTCATCTCCGCACAACAGACAGGGTATCAGATTTTATTAGGAGTACCATTGGGGTCAAACAAGGGTGTCCCCTATCCTCCACATTATTTGGGATCTACATTGATGAGCTAGAGTCTCTCCTGCATGAGCACATCTAATATGGAAATGGGTACCTTCTCCACTAGGCCCTAGTATCTATCTTGCTTTTCGTTGACAACATGATCCTCTTAGCCTCATTTGCAGAGGAGTTGTAGAAACAACTCGATGCCTTAACTCTTTTCTATGACCTTCATCAGTTGACAATCAACCCGGGTAAAACCAAGGTCATGATCTTCAATGGGTCGAAGAAGACCCCCCTCGATCATCATTTATTTTTCAAATGGGAGGAGATTGAGATCACTAACACTTATACCTATTTGGGGGTACAGTTCATGGGACCTCGCTGAACTTTGCGACATGCTCTACAACCCTGAGTTAACAAGGGCTACCTACCAGGATTAACCACACCCATACCACCACTAACAAAGATTGGAGAGCCTTTGTCTATGTCTGCTGAATAGTCGACCTGGTCTATATCCATCCCTATCTTCTCCAAAACCTTAAACCTCCTTTCTAGTTCCTCCTCCATCCTTCTTTAACCACCTGTTGGTGTTTTTATGTGACTATGGTCCAACATACTTGTTAGAGGAAATCCATGCCGTAGATGATATTATCTATTGCATTCAAAGTAGAGAAAAGATACCATTCATCCAGTCTGTTGTGTCATTAGAATTTGTTGTCATGCTGCCTGCTATATCCATGCATTTTTCCCTTTTCCATTGACCAGTATTCTCGTTTTTATTGTCATCAAAATGCTATATTTGCATCCAATATTCCTGAATTGGGGATGCTTTGGTAAGACGAGCTTCAAGAGAATATGGATAATTCAGATCAATGTTCTAAAGCTACATTGTCTTCATTTTTAATAGCAAGAATTAGGAATTAAATGTAATTCTCATTTATTGTACAGTATGCTTATGTTCGATTAGATCTCTGTTTCTCTGAATTTCCTCTAGGATAGGTTGATTTTTATTGCATTCTCCTTATCTTGTGACGTGCAAAAGGAATTATCCAAAACAGATTTACTGGTGACGTCGATAACTCTTAAACATATAAATATATAACCATTACTTATTGCAAACTCTGAATGGATCTTAATTGCCTTTTTTAATCTTATTGTTCGAACGTTTTTGACTTATCTAGGAACTGCGAAATCTTGTTCGAGGTGCAAAGCAAGAAGAGGAAAAATCGACGACGACAGATCAAGGTGCAGAAGTGTCTCAAGCAAGAAATTTGTTGAATGTCTTTCTGTGCAATCTTGCCAAACAGAGTTGTACTGATTCATATTGATTTTGACAATAGCCGACATTAGATTATTCTTGAAGCACTTGCAGTCGAAAGCAAAGATTTGGGTTTCACGTAGACTTCCACGCACAGTTGAATGAGACCATCTCATGCCTGGACTCGTCTTATATTTTTGAAAATATAACCTTATGAAATGCATTATTTACATAGTTTAGTGCATTGCAAACAATCGGGGATGATTCTAGCCTTGCTTCTGTAAATTTAGTGGGATTTGTGATGTCAACGAATTTTATGTCCTCTGTGCCTTTTCTCCTGCATCAATCCGGAATGATGGGCAGCACTTGCCGGAGCCACATTGAATGCAAAATTTTGCCCACTTCCAACAATGGAGTTGGGGCACCATGAATTGCAGTGAATTATAGAATCTCGGAAAACTTAATCTAAGGGCCTTGCTGCTTTTGAAATCAATTTGCTGCCTTAATCCGATATTAGGCTAGTAGTTCTTGGCATGGAATTATCTATTGAATAATTTATCTTGATCGGTGCAAAGTCTTAACAAATCGGTTTTAGTGAGAGCTCCACCGAGTCCCATATTCTGGACTCTAAATCCTAATCTTTAGATTTCTTTAGCCTAATTATTCTCTTACAGTTTTCTTACAAGAATTAGATTTTATTTTCAATATAAACAGTGAAATACTCGAGATTGACTATTTATTGGAAAATGCATTGACATGTTAGCATCAACGTTACATGAATTGTGGGTGCAGATCGGAATTGGCAGAAGAATTTGGTGTGGGTGCAACACCCATCCCGAGGAATCAGTGCCCTAATCCTAATTTTTTTATAATTATAAAAAAACTAAATTGAAATTTCAGATTTATTCTATACGAACAAGCTTTCTGATTTGAAACCAAATTTTAGATTTCATTTCAAGGAAATTGAAATTCATACTCTACAAATTGAAAGTCAAATGAAGATGTCATCATGTTATTCAATCCATACAAAAAATCACAATTTACATCCAATGATCACGATTCATAAAGCTTACAATAGATTCGTCAATCAAAGCCCATATAATAATATCAATTATCATTATCAAAATGTCAATGATAATCATGAAAGCATCAAAATATAAAGCATGGTAAACAGAGTTATCCGGAAAGCTCCACAAGTCCAAAATAAGAAAAGGTCATAGCCCTAATGTTAGGGTTATGTGACCACCCCTAGCACAATCTTGAGAAAAATCCATGGAGTAAGAGCCCTTGAACTTCTATGTGGAACTTGAAGCTTGAGGATCTTTGCTTCCTGTCACAAATATTCTCATCCTAGGCAAAACTTATGAAAGATTGGAAGGAACAAGGGTCCCACCGAGATATGAACCTAAGTAACATGGTGCATAGAATGGTGAGAGCCTCTGACTCATTTCTACAAGATTAGGGGTCCTCTTACGCCATGATCTGAAGTATGTAAATCTCATTGGATCGGACCAAGAAGGCTTGTTGTGACAAAAGACCTCCCTCACGCTACTTCAAGATCAAGAAACAAGAATCTCACATTGTCATCATGCCCTAAAGGTTTTGGTGTCTCAAGAAATATGTCTAATCATGAGTGCAATACATAATCTCTCTCGATGATTGATACCCGTCTGTCACATAAGTAGTGTCAACGCAATGGTAGGGACCTCTCTCCCTCACCCTCCCTTGTTATGAAAGATATGTTGAATTTTGTATGCTTAGCTCATGCACATGTAGTTTATTTCATTTAGCATGTACTTGAACCATAAACAATGCAGCAATACCATACACAAGTGCTCCAATAACCAAGATCACAAGAAGAATAACCATGCACAAGAACACAAGAAATATCCTAGGAAAACCCTTCTCAATCAAGGGAAAAACCCAACAATCCTTTGCTATATTCTCAAGAGAAGATCCCCCACACCATAGACCTTAGCACACAAGAGGGTGCTTACAAAACCTAGAAACTAGTGCCCAAGAGAGGTGTGCACTTCAGCCATACAAGTGCTTGCTGAAATTCCAAGATGACAAGTGTGTGAGTGTGATCCACAATGGAGATCCACTCTTATTTATATGAGAACTGACACAACAAAAGGTGTGTCTATTGGCACAATAGGGCGGACCTCATTAACTCAATAATATAATAAATCTTACTCAATATTAATCATCTTTCACATGGTGGGGCCGACTTGTACCCTTTACAACATAATTAGGGTCACAAGTAAATCTTACTCTCAGACAATATAGCAAGGATCTCTCTCATCCACTAGTGCTCAGCCACTAGGGACACGTCCACCTGTGCTCAACCACAGGGACGTCACACTCAACAGATTAACTCAACTGAGTCCACAGGAGTACTATCCGGAGCACCATCTCAAGCCGACTCAACTAAGTCCATAGGAGTACAAGGCAGGAGACCATCTCATGCCAACTCAACTCAATCCAGAGGAGTACAAGGCAGGAGACCATCTCAAGTCATCTCAACTCAGTCCATAGGAGTAGAAAAGAGACCACATGTCATCACAACTCAGTCCAGAGTCTGACGCACACCCATCACATGGGCACACCCAACACTTGGGCTCTCTCTCACAGATGTCTTAACTCAATCCAGAGGAGAACGATCTGGAGGATGTCTCATGAAGCTGCAATCAACAACACTCCCTCTCAGCTAGGGAGGCATTCTCCATCAGGCGAAGTCTTTCACGGAAGTACTCAAACTTCATCCTGGCAAGTGGTTTGGTGAAGACATCTGTGACCTGATCATGTGTAGAAAGGTACTACACGTGTATTGCTTTCCTCTGCACCATATCTCTGATATAATGGTATTTGATCTCAATGTGTTTCGATTTATCGTGAAACACAGGATTCTCTAAGAGCTTCACACAGCTCTGGTTATCGCAATGGATAACGGTGGAATCCATGTCATGACCAAATAAATTTGTAAGGAGCTTGCGAAGCCACACTGCTCCGTGGACTGCCACACATAACGCTATGTACTATGATTTTGCGGTGCTCAAAGCCACAGAGCTTTGTTTCCTACTGCACCAGGAAACCATGGCAAATCCCAAAGTAAAACAACAACCAGACGTGCTCTTTCGTTCCACTGCGCTCCCTACCCAATCTGCATCGGCATATACCTGCAATCTCATGTCTACACCGGAGGCATATCTCAGGCCATATCCAATTGTGCCTCATAGATATCTCAACACATGCTTCGCTGCTATCCAGTGAGTCTGTCTCGGCTAACTCATAAATTGACTGAGTACATTCACTGCATAGCATATATCAGGTCTGGTGTTGACCAGATACATCAATGATCCAATCAGTTGTTTGTAAAGATGTGAATCAATCTCGCCTGAATCAGAAGAAGTCTCGCTCAGTTTCTTCAGATTCATCACCATCGGTGTAGGCATGGGCTTGCAGTTTGTCATCCCGAATTTCTTCAATATCTCAACTGTGTATTTTCCCTGACTCGGGAGAATCTCATCATTCCTCTGCCACACTTCTAGTCCCAAGAAGTAGTGCATCATACCAAGGTCCTTCATCTCGAATTCAGAAGCCAATGCACGCTTGCATTCAACAATAAGGCTTTCTGAACCGGTGAGGAATAAGTCATCAACATATAGGACCAAAGTCGGGCACTCGTCACCAACAATGTTGCAGTATAGGTTGGGATCAAAAACACTCTTGTTGAAGCCCAAACTAATCAAGTATCCATCAATCTTCTCGTACCAAACACGAGGTGTCTGCTTTAGTCCATACAGGGCTTTCTTCAATCTGCACACATGAGACTTCTGCTCATGTATCACAAATCCATCTGGCTGCTCGATGTAAACTTCTTCCTCAATCTCACCATTGAGAAAGGTTGTCTTTACATCCATCTGATGTAGTCTCCAACCCATGGATGTAGCTAGGGCAATGATCGTACGGATGGAAGTGTATCAAGCAACAGGAGAAATGTCTCCTCATAATCTATTCCCTCCACCTGAGAGAATCCTCTGGCCACAGATCTCACTTTGTACTTCTCAACACTTCCATCAGCTGCATGTTTGATCTTATAGATCCACTTGGAAGTCACCACAGACTTCCCTTCTGGTCTCGGAACAATATCCCACACATCATTCTTCATGATGGACTGATACTCTTTTGTCATAACATCTTGCCAAACCTGCTGACCGGTTGCTTCTCCATGACAAGAAGGCTCAGTATCAATGATGTGGCTAATAGCTGAAATGTAGCTCGAAATTCTTTGTGGTCTCTTTCTCTCTCGGAATGTGCCTCGAGGAGTTGCATGTCCCTTTGCCTCTTGCAGAGTCTGTCGAGCTCAGGAAGGCTTTTTATGGCCTATTGAAATATCTTTGGGAACATCAACTGGAGCTACTGGATCAACTGGATCAACGACTGTCTCCCTCTTAACTGTTGAAGGGGGAGATGGTACTATCTCCCTATCAATCTCCATCTGAGATTCTCTAGATCTTCGAAAGGCTATCTCTTCCTCAAAGGTGACATCTTTGCTCACCTCAATCTATCTCTAACCAGGGATGTAGATCTGGTATGCCTTCGAAGATTCATTGTACCCCACAAATGTACCCTTTATGCCTGAAGGGTCTAGCTTGGTCCTCTTCTCCTTGGGTACATGAATGTATATTGGACACCCAAATATCTTGAAGTGTCCAACCTCGGGCTTCACTCCGGTGAAAGGTTCTTCGGGAGTCATCTTTTTCAAAATCTGATGAGGACTCCTGTTATGAACATACACAGTTGTCATGGATGCTTCTACCCACATAATCATAGGTAGATTTTGATCATGTATCATTGCTTTGGTTGCCTCAATAATGGTTATGTTCTTCCTCTCTGCAACCCCATTTTGTTGAGGGTTATAAGGAACGATGTACTCCCTCTTGATCCCTGCCTCAATACATAAATTGTTAAAGCTTGGCTCAAGCATGAGGTTTAATTTCAATCTTTGTTTAGCATTACTTGAACCATAAACATTGCAGCAATACATTAGTTACAGTTGCAGTAAACCAAGATCACAAGAAGAATAACCATGCACAAAAGACACCAGAAATATCTTGGGAAAAACCTTCTCAACCAAGGGAAAAACCCAACAATCCTTTACTATACTGCCAAGAGAAGATCCACCATTCCACCATCAACCTAGCACACAATAGGGTGCAACTATGACTGAGAAAATTAACTCCTAGAAAAGTGTGAGTTGTAGTTCTCATGATTTCAGACCTCAACTTCTGAAATCATGAGATGACACAATGATGAGTGTAATCCACAATGGGGATCCACCTTTATTTATACAATAACTAACACGACAAAAGGTGTGTCTATTGGCACAATGGGGCCGAACTTAATATCTCAATAATATAATAAATATAATTAATAATTACACAATATTATTATCTTTACATGGTGGGGTCGACTTGTACCATTTACATCATAATTAGGGTTACAGGTAAATCTTACACTTAAACAATATAGCAAGGGATCCACACGTCCACTAGTGCTCAGCCACTAGGGACATGTCCACCTGTGCTCAGCCACAAGGACGTTATACTCAACATATATCTATCTCAACTGAGTCCACAGGAGAATCATCTGGAGTACCATCTCAAGCTTGACTCAACTGAGTCCACAGGAGTACAAAGGCAGGAGACCACATCGACTCAACTCTCACACAAAGGAGAACGATACACCCATCACATGGGCACACCCAACACTGGGGGGCGAATCAACTCTCACACAGAGGAGAACGATGCACCCCATCACATGGGCACACCCAACACTGGGGAATGACTCAACTCTCACACAGAGGAGAACAATGCACCCCATCACATGGGCTTACCCAACATTGGGTTCTCTCACAGGTCGACTCAATTCAGTCACAGAGGAGAACGTATCCTAGAGAATGTCACACGACGCTGCAATCATTAACAAAAATCACTGAAATCCCTAGAGGTGTACTCCTCCATTATCTGATCTCAGCACCTTGATCCTCCTCTCGGTTAGGTTCTCAACCTGAGCTTTAAACTCTTGAAATCTGGCAAGGACTCCATCCTTGGTCTTAAAGAAATAAATCCACGTCTTCCGAGAGTGATCCTCGATGAAGAGCACATAGTACAAATATCCATTCAAGGAAGAAACAGTCATGGGTCCACAAACATCTGAATTTATCAAGTCCAAGATCTCCTTGCATCTGTTGTCACTACTCAAGAAGGACCCCTTGACATTCTTGCCAAGAGCACAACCTCTGCAAACACCATCATGTTGAACATGTATCTCTGGAAGGCTTGTTACCATCTTGCCCAGAGCGGGAAGGGCTCTATAATGTATATGAGCAAGTCACCTATGTCATAGCTCGCTCAAGCTGATAGTATCATGTAACAGGGCCTGGATTGGTTGTTCAGTCAATCTGTACAAGTTGTTTTCTCGAACACCAATCACTCGGGCAGAATTCATATGTGAGTTCTTGTGCCATGCAAGAAATTTTCCTTCAGAGAAGGTAACCTTGTAGCCTTTATCCTCTAAGGCAAAAATAAAGACAATGTTCCTTTTCATCCCAGGTACATATAGTACCTCACTCAACTGAAGGGGTATGTCAGAATCTAGTTGGAAAGTAGATGTTCCAACTCCTTTCACAGTATATCTGGCATTGTCTCCAGGTAGAACATGTAGACTAGACTCTTTCTCAACAAGGTCTGTCAGATGATCTCTATATCCAGTCATGTGTCTGGAAGCACCATTGTCAATTAACCAAATATCATTATGAATAGGAGCTGTAACTAAGAGTGTTGATATGAAAAAGAATGCTTCATATTTTATGTCTTCATCTCTCTGAGGTGGTTCTGGATCAACATCAACAGTGGATGCAAATTGTCTTATTTTCTTCCTGGTAGGACAATTTCTTGCAATGTGTCCATACTTGTCACCTCTGAAACACTGAATCTTTGAATTGTCTTTTATGTGTTCATGACCTAAAGTTGATGAAGTTTTCTTGTCTTTGAATTCTTTGTTGAAACTTCTTTTATTTCTTCTTCCTTTCTTTGTATGAAAAGCAAGAGCATGATTGTCATCGTGATGGGAGTCTTGCACTCCTCTGGCTATAAGTCTGGTTTCCTCCTGGGTGCAGTTTGTCCATAGACGATAAAATCCAGGTAGATCTTCTCTACCACTGATACTTCGAAGAAATGGTTCCCAATGTCTTGGAAGAGCATTGAGAGTAGTCAAGACAAGTTTTCTATCTGATATGGTTTCTCCAATGGCACCCAACTGATCTCTGATCTCTAAAATCTTCATGAAGAATGTAGCAATGGTGTTAGCTTTTGTCATCTTGATATGTTGAAGTTGATTCTTCAATGTAAGGGCTCTAAGGGTGTTGTTACTCTCAAACATATTCTTCAATGCATCATACATCTCATAAGTTGTCTTTAGGGTAGCAATACGAGGTAGTAGATGATTTCTTTTTGAATAGATGATTATCTTCCTTGCTTTGACATCATCTGCCTTCCAATCATCCTTCTCTTCATCGGTAGTTGTTTCTGGTAGTCTTTTCTATCAAACTCAATAAGTCATCCTCTTCCAGGGTAATTTGTAGTCTTGATTTCCAGGAGCTGAAGTTGTTTGATCCATCAAGCCTATCTTCCACCAAAGTTCTATTCCTCATGGTTTGCAGATTCTTCCACAAACCCTAACGACTAGGCTAGGAAACCTAACGGCTAGGATCAGCTAGCAACCTTAGGTTTCGTTGGACTTATGATTGCCAACAATAAGCCTTGAGAGTCAGAAGAACACTGGTGAGATGCAAAAATCTTTCAATGAGCTGCAGAAACCCTAAAATCGAAATTCTGCATAAAATTGTGGAACCCTAGAAACCCTAGGGCCAAAAATAAAAAATTCTCAGAATTGCAATTTGAGTCTTTGGAGGTGCGTTGAAGGAGGTCGTACACTCCTATGCAAAAATTAGCCCCAACGTTTCAGTGGAAAGTATTGAAACTACCAAAAAGAGGGGGAGTCGTTTTTGCAGTTGCAGCAAGGGGAGGGGACAGTTGGCTTCTTCAATGGCTTGTGCAATGGTCTCTTCAGGAACTCTGCTCTAATACCATGTTGAATTTTTTATGCGTAGCTCATGCACATGTAGTTTATTTCATTTAGCATGTACTTGAACCATAAACAATGCAGCAATACCATACACAAGTGCTGCAATAACCAAGATCACAAGAAGAATAACCATGCACAAGAACACAAGAAATATCATGGGAAAACCCTTCTCAATCAAGGGAAAAACACAACAATCCTTTGTTATATTCTCAAGAGAAGATCCCCCACACCATAGACCTTAGCACACAAGAGGGTGCTTACAAAACCTAGAAACTAGCGCCCAAGAGAGGTGTGCACTTCAGCCGTACAGTGTTTGCTGAAATTATGAGATGACAAGTGTGTGAGTGTGATCCACAATGGGGATCCACTCTTATTTATACAAGAAACGACACAACAAAAGGTGTGTCTATTGGCACAATAGGGTCGACCTCATTAACTTAATAATATAATTAATCTTTACTCAATATTAATTATCTTTCACATGGTGGGGCCGACTTGTACCCTTTACAACATAATTAGGGTTACAAGTAAATCTTACTCTCAGACAATATAGAAAGGATCTCTCTCATCCACTAGTGCTCAACCACTAGGGACATGCCCACCTGTGCTCAGCCACAGGGACATCACACTCAATAGATTAACTCAACTGAGTCCACAGGAGTACCATCTGGAGCACCATCTCAAGTCGATTCAACTAAGTCCATAGGAGTACAAGGCAGGAGACCATCTCAAGCCGACTCAACTCAGTCCAGAGGAGTACAAGGCAGGAGACCATCTCAAGTCATCTCAACTCGGTCCAGAGGAGTAGACAAGATACCACACGTCATCAGAACTCAGTCCAGAGTCTGACACACACCCATCACATGGGCACACCCAACACTTGGGCTCTCTCTCACAAATGTCTCAACTTAGTCCAGAGGAGAATGATCTGGAGGATGTCTCATGAAGTTGCAATCAACAACAAGATACCATGGTTGAATGATAACAAGACACCATCCTCCCATCATTTTTTGAACCCTCCCTTACCCTCCCTCCCAATGATGAGAAGAAGTGACCCTTGAAAGATCATGGGATTGACAAGGTTTGGAAACTCCCATAAGATCATTAGAAGAACCAAGGACAAAGCCAACGAAGATATCAACTGGCGAGAACTCCATCTATCGAAGGAAGGATTCAGGAGCTATTCCCTTTGTGTGGATAAGATCCAGGCGACCTTCCCCCGACCTAACAATTGGGACCTATTCAACAAGTTCGAAGGGCCTTTTGCCTCTAGACCCATAAGAAGTTTTAGTGTGAAGGAGAAATCTTAAGTAATTTGCAGTGCAAAGGTGAAACATTAGTCGAAGATCCCTTGAAGGCTATCTAGAAGTGAATAGAGAAGGAAGAAACAAGCAAAAGTAATCAAGCTTAGAGAGGAAAGAATGAAAATCAAGCTGGAGTCAGAGATTATTTTTGAAAGACCAACTAGATATGCTGGGAAAATTATCATAGGCCACTTCTTAGGGATCAAACTCAATGAGAAGTCCATTAAGCAATGGGTGCAAAATTTTGGAAAGGATCCCTAGAATACATTCCCTAATTGTTCCTACTAGGTAGAGGTGTTAACTTTCGGGGTTACTCTGAAAGTGTTTACACCATGCTTGGGGCACTTCATGAGATTTGGTGTACATGGTGTATGTTCAACCCTTGGATGGTTCGAGATGGATTGGCACATGACAGATAGTCCTCGATGGATTTTCACAATGGAGATAACTTTCTCAATGGATGTTTGACCTCAAATTATTGTTGGCTTAGTGTTCTTCCCTTAGGCATTGAATTTCTCTTCGCAATTTGGTGGATGCCCTTTATTGGGGCCTCGTGAAGGATCCACTTGCTTGGAGAGCACCGTACATGGGATGAGGAGCATTGTGTAGCTTGGAAGAGGGTATTGTGCCCTAATTGGCATGTGGCGGCTTGGATTCATGTTCAAAGGATTGGATATGGCTCAAGGATGCATGGGGCTTTGATAGTGTTCTTGTAGGGGAAACTAACATAATCGAGTACATTGCTTAGGATTGATGGAGTGAGTGGAGGGGTGTGGACTTGTCTTACATAGCTACATCACCTTGGAGCCATTATTGTGCACGACATCACCTTGGAGCATGGCATGTACTTTAGAGTGTGGTGTTTCACTTGTGTTAGCCTACAAGTGCTCATTGTAAGTGTAAGGGCTAAGGCCCACATTCTATTGTTGGCCTCCCTTACCTCTCATATAAATAATGGAAGGAGGGAGTCTTTCCATTCATATATGTTCATTCACTCACTTGTATTAAATCTTGAGCTTAGATGTGACCAAGAGAGGAGTGTGCATGAGTCTTCTCTCTCTCTCTTGGTCTTTTCTTGTACCTGATCTTCTCTCTATTGGAGTCACTGAGGTTTCTTGGTATTTTTGGAGTATCTTGAAGCATCTTGGAGGTCCAAGATTAGGGTTTATCCCTTGGAGATTGGAGATTAGGATTTTGCAATAAAACCTTAGGGTGCATTTATTGGAGAAAAAGAAGAGAGGACGTCTTGCCATGGAAGAGGTGTTGTAGTGATTCTTGCATATTGGATCTTCTTGGTTGCTAGGGTTTTGTTGATTTTCCCTAGCTAGGGTTTGGAGAGCTGGAAGGATTTGTACTAGCCTTGAGAGAAGGCTATGTTATGTACATTTACTTCATCTTGAGCATGTCAATGAAGTTTCCAACAATATAAAACTTGTGCAATTTTCAGATTTGATTTTCAGCTATATATGTTATTTATGCATTGTTATTTAAAACCATATATGTCTTGCTAATTTGACATAGTAAAAGGACAATTGTTAAGTGATATGACATCTAAGTGAAGAATATAAGGCATTGATTTTACTACGAGAATATTGTTATACTATTGTTGTCATTGTTGTAAAAGAGTATTTTAAGATCTAGTTCTTAGTTGATAAGTTCCCTAAAAGGGTTGAAACTTATCCCTTTGATTTGGTATCTTTTCTCCTTGAATTGTCAAGAAGTTTGGTTCGTTTGGAAGTGAAAAATTGTACTCATTTTGTTGTTGTTTTGTACCTTGTTTTACAACAACCTTAAGGTTGAAAATTTGCAAGGCTGGGATCTGAGAAACATATTAGGTTGAAGATGAAATTTGTATTTTGCATTGAATTTTGAATTCCAAGAAATTTGCACACGGAATCAATGGATGAGATCACTTTTGAGTAAGAGGGAGTTTGTATTTCAGTTGGAGTTTACTTGGGACAGATACTTGACCTAGTTGATGTCATCGAGTGAGAAATCCTAGGTTGTTTGAGAGAAGCACCTTGACCCTTGAAAGGGTTGTTTCTTCTTCATATTGCAAAATTTACAAGATGGATATGGCATTGGTCTCTTGTTTATCTTCTAATATTGTGTCTATTGTTGGTTGGTATGTGGACAACGGAGCCTCGATGTTAAGTTTTAATGTTTTTCAAAGATAATAGCACAAAATAGGATCACTGAGAGAAACACAATCACAAAGTACACAACATTTTATCCTTGGAAACCCTCATGGGGGAGAAATCCCCAAAAAAACTTCCTTAATATAGATTGCCAATACAATGCCAAGAGAAAAGACCAAACCACCAAGAATATCCAACACTAGACATGCGCCTCTCTCTTCTCCTTCTTCTCACTGCAGCTTCCTTCAAAACTTGTGCACTAGATGAGTGGCTTGAGTGAGTGAGTGAATGAGGTGTCTTCCACTCTTGTTTATATTGGCTGGCAGACACTAGGGTTATGTTCTTTCATCAAGCAGGGCCGACTTCTCCAATTAGTGGTTAAAACCACTTTAATTAGCCCTAGGGGCCAACTTTACAATCAACAGCATATAACCATGGTTTGACCAATCCACAAAAGGGGATTTAGTCTTATACAAAGCCCGACATGATCAATCCACAAAAGGGGATTTGATCTATAAGAAAATAGCTCAATTATAATTAGAAGATTCTTCACAGTTACAATATTGGTATGTGGAAAATGGAGCCTCGAGACATATGACATGACTGTTGATATTATGGTAGCTGCGGGAGGTATTTACCTCCACGTGTAAACCTGACAAGGATAGAATCCTTCGGAAAGCAAGAAGAAACCCTAATGAGTTGGCTAATAACCCTAGAAGACTTGTCGTCTCAAGAAGATAATTTATATTAGGTTATTAGCCTCCAAGAGAAGAAGTCGGCCAGAAATAATAATATATACTGAACAGATAGATACCCATAATGAAAAGTCAGCCCATGTAGTTAGCCAAATTTAGTATAAATACAGGAGGCCAGTTCTCATTCTGGCAGGGAATCTCAGAATTGCAGAGCAGCAACTTGTGCGCACTACAGTGCCCAGTGTTGTGCGCAAGTTTGATGAGAGTTGCCATTGCAGCTACTGCAGCTAGCAAATCACATTTGGCTTGGACTATCTCTTGGTTAGGGTTTGGAACATCTGATCAGCGCTTGTCGGTGCGCTATCCTTGGGGAAAGGTGTGCTACCCTTTGTTTGGCTATCTAGCCTATGGTTTTCTTCCGGAGTGATTCTCTGTCAAGGTTAAGGTGCTTGGAGGGTGGCTTCGGCCTATGGTTGGGTGACAATAGAGATATTGTCAATGGTAAAACGAGCATATCCATTATATTCTAACAGGTTATGGGTCCACACCTCCTTCATTCAGTCTAACTGCTGGAAGGAAACATACCCAGAAGGATATTAATCTCGTTGAAGAACTGTCGCTAGGGTTTCTAGCAGGAGCAGTCACCAAAGCACTGTCGCTAGGGTTACTAGCAGGTGCAGTTGCAGAAATCCTAATCCTCTCGTTGAGGCACCTTAAGTGAAGGGATTGACCTAATCTCCAAACAGATTAGTGCGCCCTAGCCTAGCGTATCTCCTGGTACTCTCAGCAAGCCAAGACATTAAGTTTAAGTTTGTGGTCAAATCTAGGGTTTGACCAAGTGAAAGCAGCCATGACTTACTCTATGAAGTCAGAGAACAAGTTAGATAGAGCTTCTAACTTCAAAGCGTCGAAGACAAGGATTGATCTCATCCTTGCCAAGAATAAAGTGTTGGATATCGTGAAAGGAAAGATCTTGAAACCAGAGTTTGAAGAAGGGAAAGAGAAGGAACCGCAGAACGTTGCAGCTATGGATAAGTTCAAAGACGGTGACATCAATTCCATGAGTATCATAGTGGATTCTATAAAAGACCACTTGATACCCTACATCTCCCATCTTGAATCATCGAAGAAGATGTACAATGCCCTAACAAACCTCTTCTCAGTCAGAAACATTAGACAAGTAATGAATCTGAAGAATGAGCTCTGTGACATGAAGATGAATGATGATGACAACATAAGCATCATACTTTGTGAGAATCTCTCAGTCAAGGGATCAACTACAATCTATTGAAGAGATCATTTCAGAGAAGGAATTGGTAAACATAGTACTCAATGATCTTCCCAAGACATGGGATGCATTTGCCGCAAGCATGAACACAAGGAAGGAGTATCCTACATTTGAAGAAATTTGGACTTGATGTGCTCAAGAAGGATCCAGGATCAGTGTAAAAGAGAAACCCCAAAAGAAGTACGATGATCAAGCCTTCACAGCAAGATTCAAGAATTTCAGGAACAAAAGAAAGTTTGGTTCAAGGAGGAAGCCAAATCAAGAGAAAGACATTTCAGAAGTACAATGCTTCAACTGTCGAAAGTATGGTCACTACAAGAATCATTGTCCCGAGATAAAGAAAAGGAAGGAGAAACACGAAGCATCAGTTGTCGAAGAAAAGGAACCTACAAAGAAGACTAAGCAGGATGAAAGAGACTTCTTCTTCTGAAGGTAACAATACTCTTCTTAGTTCTTGTACATATCTTGTTTGTATAGTCTTTGTACATATATCTATCTCTTAGAAGACAATATGTTCCAAGAAGAACTATACCTATGGAAGAACAACAAGATAAGGATTGTTATCATTGTACAAGTCAAGATGAAATACATAAAGAAAATCATGTGGAAGCTATTACAAGAGACTTAGAAGAAGCAAGACAGAAAGAAGTCAACAACCAAGAGGAAATTGGAGAAAGACTTATAACACTTTGTAGAAGAGAACAAGGTTGCAGACAGAAACATGGACTCTCCTAGATGGACGGAGCCGATTATATATCACCATAAAGAAGAGCATATATTCATACATGAAGCAAGGATTAGGAGGGAGTTAATCCTACAATCCATTGAAGATGATGAAGTATATATCCATGGTAGCAAACATGAAAAACAGTACATGTTCAAGAAGTCTTCTTCGAAGAGAAGCCTTAAAATATCCATGGTTGTTCATTCACATATGTGATCCTATTGATCCAGATGGGTATCGGTGGCCGCCCACCTTTCCATCTGGATCAAAACAGTTTTCTGGCATTTCTGGTAATTTACTATTTTTAGCAGTTTTTTCGGGTCCTGAACTTCTGGGGCCATTTTGAGGCCCTAAACGATGTTTTTTTGGGTATTTTGCTCTCGTAAAATAGCATTTATGATGTTATTTTGTCTCGAGCGTTGTAGGCCTCGGATAGATCTTTCCAACGAGCTATCGTGCACCCTAAACAGAGATCGTATGCAATAGTTATGACTCCAAGAAGTTGATGGACTAACTTACCCAAACAGGGCCCACTTGACTTTTGGCGTTTCATCTTCTAGGGTTAGGTTTTTGGTTTCTACCTTCCTGCTTTTGATAAATAAGGCCCTTCAGCCTCTTTTTGTAATGAGCTTGGTCACGGATGAGCGTAGCCGCCACATCTCTTATCAGGGATATGCTACCACCATTCTAGCTATGTATTGTTCAACAGTTTTAAAGTTTCTCTATTTCATTAATTAATAGAAGTGTGTGTTTACTATATCACTGTGTTCTCTCCAATACTATTGTGCACACTCTGTTATTTTCTTCTTACATTCCGTTCCTGCATAAATCCGGATCACCTATGATGAAAGGAAAAAGTGGAATCTTTAGGGCATGGAATCTATAAGAAACTCCATGGACCCAAGAGCTAAAAAAAAACATGAAAAAGAATATGAAGATTCCAAGAAAGAAGAAAAGCATGAACAACCAGTCATTGTATTGAGAATCACAAGATTACCAGCCTGATATGAAAGCAATCAAGCAGAAACTGAAAGTTGTGATGAAGAACCGTGTATGGAAGACTTATGAATAAAAGCTTTGCAAGATCCAGAACTAGAGGTTCTCCCAGATGGAGGGAGAAGACTATGATGACCACTTGTTCCAGTAAACCACACATATCTCTACATGAGTCATTATATCCTCTGCAAAATCCATGAGTTGGAGTTATACATCAGATAAATGCAAAGACTGTTCTCCAGAACAATTGAACAAAGAGCGTATGAAGATCAACCTCAAGACTTTGAGGCATACCAGAAAGAAACCCTTGTATGCAAATGGAAAATGATAACTCGATGGAGAACCTCCAGTGCACAGCAGAAGCATGGTGAAGATTTTCTATAACAGAGATATTGTATCAAGATGATTACTCAGTAGATCAGACCTCATGATGACAGAAGAAGTGCCACATGGATATGTTCCAGTTTTCCAACAATGATATACTCTATTGATCAGAGCTACATGAAGCCTTCAGAGAAAACCAGTGTTCCAGACCGAAGTACATTTGAAATCAAGCATTACATTATCCGTGATAAAGTCCAGAAATGATAAAGTGGTTCTCCAATACATATCTCCACAGATGAGCAGATAAGCAGACATTTTGGTAAAGCTTCTATCCAAGATGAAAGAGTTTGTGTACTCAAGCTAGAGCTCGTGGAGACGATTTCCTTATTGAAAAAGGAAGAGATGACTCCCAGGTTGGGAGGGAGAACTGAAAATATTATTGAGGACATTCATTTTCAAGATTGAAAAATAGTCCAGCTTGGATAGATTCTTTCCTGTTCGGAAAGTGGATTGAGATTTCTAACGAACAACGATTTCCCATTATGGTTAACATGGGAAATGGTCCAGATTGTTGATGTATCATAGATAGCGACTTCCCATTGTGGTTAACATGGGGAGCGGTCTAGGGCAGTCTCTCTTCTTGAGGGTTACTCAAGAATACTGGCCCACCTCGCCGAACAACGATTTCTCATTGTGGTTAACATGAGGAATGGTCTGTTTTGGAGGTTGATACAGGGCAGTCTTTTCCTCTCGTGGTTAACAGAGGAAATGGTCTGGACAATCATTCCTTAGGGTTTATACATTTTCTCTAGGGTGCACTTTGATTAGTGTAGAAGGAATGGCCCAGGGCGGGGAATGGTCCAGGCTCAGCAAGCAGGGACAAGCATTCATTAGGGTTTATACATTCTCTCCAGGGTGCACTTTGATTAGTGTAGGAAGAATGGCCTAGGGTGGGGAATGGTCAAGGTTCAAAAGACAGGACAATTATTCTTCCTTGCTTGAGAAGAATAGTCCAGACAACTCATCATTGATGTTTTACCTTTTGAGGGCAGATATTCTTTCAAGATCTCACAGATGTGAGTGAAAGATTGGCCAAGATGATTCAGTTTATATCATAACATTGTTTCTGTACAGATTGATATCAGATGATTTTTATGAAGATTGTATGACAGTATATGCATACTATTGTGGTGGATGTGTTTCACTATTCGTGACTATACGTTATTGATCAAGTACTTGTGTGCTACTAGGTGTGGTAGTGAACCCCTGGATTGTAGTTATGTACGACTATGGATAGACACAATTGTGTTCTATTTTGTTCTGACTGCCTTGAAGACTATCAGTAGTTTATTGGAAATAATTATCAGCCAGATGAATGATGAACAAAGATTTTCCAGACAGAAAATGGTTCAGAACATTTACTCTTCTAGATTAGAAGAATGGCTCTTGTATCACTCTGTGGAGTGAGCATCATGTCTAATTACTCAGATAGAGTATGGTTTCGAGAGATGATGCAGTTGATGACACCGATGATGATGATGGTGCTCATGATCTAGTCATGATCTAGTTTATACAACTATGTTGATGCTACCAGGTGAATGGTATGTTTTTGTGCTCAAGACCATTACCTGTAATACCTCCCTAGCTAGGAGGGAGTGTTGATATTATGGTAGTTGCGGGAGGTATTTACCTCCACGTGTAAACCTGACGAGGATAGAATACTTCGGAAAGCAAGAAGAAACCTTAATGATTTGGCTAATAACCCTAGAAGACTTGTCGGCTTAAGAAGATAATTTATATTAGGTTATTAGCCTCCAAGAGAAAAATTCGGCCATAAATAATAATATATACTAAACAGGCAGATACCCAGAATGAGAAGTCGACCCAGGCAATTAGCCAGATTTAGTATAAATACAGGAGGCCAGTTCTCATTCTGGCAGGCAATCTCAGAATTGCAGAGCAGCAACTTGTGCACACTGCAGTGCCCAGTCTTGTGCACAGGTTTGAGGAGAGTTGCCATTGCAGCTGCTGCAGCTAGCAGATCACTTTTGGCTTGGACTATCTCTTGGTTAGGGTTTGGAACATCTTATCAGCTTTTGTTGGTGCGTTGTCCTTGGGGAAAGGTGCGCTACCCTTTGTTTGGCTATCTAGCCTAGGGTTTTCTTCCGGAGTGATTCTCTGTCAAGGTTAAGGTGCTCGGAGGGTGGCTTCGGCCTATGGTTGGGTGACAATAGATATATTGTCAATGGTAAAACGAGCACATCCATTATATTCTAACAATGACATGTCTTTATTTAGCAAGACTCAAGAGCAAGAGGGAGGTATGAGTGTAGATCTTGGTGATGATGCCACTTATCTCGTGGGAGGAGTTGGCTTTGTCTCCTTCCAAACACCTGCATGTGATGTTATTGAGTTGAATAATGTTTTGCATGTCCCTGGGTTGAAGAAGAATCTTCTTTCAATTTCTTGTATGACTAATGTACAATGGAAAGTTGCCTTTGAGGGACAACAATGCACAATCAATTATTGTAGTCTAGTGATGATCTATAAACAGTAGGGCTATGGCTTGTCCATTTCATCAACACGAATGCTTACTACCAAATTGTAATTGTAATATATATATATATATATATATATATATATATATATATATAACTAATAATTAACTACTAATGAAGAGACACCTCATATGAAAGGTCATGTCTCTTATGAAAGGGCACCCCTGCGTGGGTATATATCCATGCCCTCATTCTCATTGTAATGATTATATTATTCACATTCTTATACATTTACTCAATATATTATTTCATCATAAACGGATTACTTTATTATATCCTACTTAAATTGGATATTCTTATAGTTTTCAAACAGGTTTGTTTGCCACATTGGTATCAAAGCTTTGTTTTTCTAAACTCGACCTTTGGCCAGTGTGTTTATTAGACCTAGTCTGATCTTGGCTTTTGGCCACCAAACCTTTTTGGTCAGATTTTGTTGCCCTTGGAAATCCAACCATTGACTTTTGGTCACACTAAATTTAATCAAAGTTTCTTTGATCTCTTGGTCCTTGACCATTAAAAATTCAAGTCTATTGAAGGAAGAGTTATTCCGCTGCAAATGAAAATTGAAGGAAAAAAATAATTAATTGTTGTAAAAATAAAATAAAATTCGAAGAGATATAATAATTTGTGTTCGTACAGCCTGCAACCAGTTGTTTTGGCATCCGTACATCATTTCCTGCATATTGTTGTATGATTTTGATAGTACAGTCGTCAATTTTGAGAGTGCAGCCGTCAATTCTCGGAAAATCCATACTATCCGATTGTTTCAGTCGTACCAACGTTATATGTCTCAATTTTCACTGTCATTCAAAATTACAGCTATACAATTTTTTCGTACATTCATATATTGTTTGATTTCCGTACAACCCGCTCGTTGTTTGTACGCTAAGGTACTTTGCTCTGTGGCGTACATCAACGGCAAGCAGTCCGTACATTCGTCGCTTATGTCCGTACAAATTTGTGTCGTACAACCACCAACTATTTTTGTACGGTTTCAGCAGTGCATCCTGTGCATGTTGCCACTGTTGTACATGTCTGTACAATCATCGATTAAGGGGCTAATCGATCTGTAACTGCTATTCCGTACTATAACCAATTAAAAGTCAACCCCTCAAGTAAAAAGACATGACTTTATCTTACTATTGGGTTTAAGATTTCATATATATTTACATGAGTTTATTCACATATATATTGATAAGATTATTAGTTATTAAAAAAAAAGGGAGAACAATAAAAGTTATAAGTGTGAAGGGAAAATTATAAAGGTTATACATTATTATAAAGAAATTATAGGAAGGTTAAGTTTCAAAGTACTTCTCATAAATTACAAGGTTGAAAAAGTGTGAAGTTGTATTAAATAATACATCCCATAGCTCCCATAGTAAATGAATGTTATAGCATGTTGATTTTTGTGTTATCTAGGTAGGGTTCCGTTCACCTAGGATTGTAAACTGGCTCTACGGAGGTTGACTATGGAGCTATATCTTCATCAATTGGTTCTGGATCAAGTGCATCTTGAACCATGGTGCAAAGGGAAGCTAGTACTGGCACATGATTAAAAAAAAAACAATTCAAAGTTATATATATATATATGAACGGAAAAGGAGAAGTTCAATTTATAAAGGTGTTATTTAATTTTTAAAGAAAATAAAGGATATATAAGATTCATAATCAAAGTATCTTTTAAAAAACGTAAATTATTGATGTAGGAAAAATGAAGTCCAATGATGATGAAAAAGGAAGATTTTTTTATGAAGGTTGCCCAATTTTATGTTGTGGGTTTTTTACATTAAAGGGGAGTATTCAAGGAAGAAAGGTTAACATCGTTATCATCTTGAACCATAATGAAAATTACATTAATATTGATTTTGCAAATCAATTATTAATTATGGAGCCGAATATAATTGAAAAGAAAGATATTTTTCAAATTAAGGAGTTACAAATGACAATTGACGAATATGAATATATATCTCAATTCTATGTTTCAACTATGTATATAATAAGACCCGGATGGGGTGACACGACACTCTGAGTCGGTGACACCTGGTCCCGCACTCAAAGCAGTCTTAAGCGTTGATGTAACTGCGGATGGCAGCCACCCACGCATTAGCATTAACAATGGGGGCCGGCCATCGCAGGGATAATACGACTGTGGAGTTCACTCGCGCGATCATTTACTCCTCTCGCGAGTTCAATCCGGCCATGGATGCGGAAGGACAGGTTTTAATGGAGTCTAGTTATTGTTTTGATATGATATTTGCTCGCCCGTTCAACATTCATTCCATGCGTTTTGGGGTGGCATTCCAGAGCTCGGTGGTCTGGGAGAATTTTAGTCTGAGTCGTTTTGATCAGGACCTGTTCTGGCCGTTGTTCTGGTTGGTGAATTCTAGAATTGTGCGGTTCTCTCTCGCTCCCTGCTCGAACCACCTGGTTCCAATGGTTCGTGAGCGAGGCAGGCCTCGTAGAGGCTCCGCCTGGGTAGCTCACAGGGAGCAGCGTCGTAGGAAGCAGGAACTGGAGAGAGCACTGTCTTTGGCGTCCTCAATTCTACGCAGAAGAGCCCGTGCCGAGAAGCGAATGATGCTCGACTCCATGGCGGAGCAGAAGGCTGGCTGCAGCTGGGAAGGGATTAAGCCTGGTGTGAGTAACGAAAAAGAAGCGGAACATGAGGTCGAGCTGCCCATATGCATCA
>ML796829.1:163518-174764 GCA_009831015.1 Picea engelmannii
GTTAAAACTGCTATAAGCCCCTTAGTCTTACTGGTTTCCGGCAGTACTACCGGCAGTATTTTTTTGGTGGTTTTTTAGCCTTGACTATGTATATTTGTCACAGTTCTATGCTTTTCTAATATAGAAGGTACTACTCTTTTTTACTTAAAAAAAAAAAAACTATGTATATAATAAAAATAAAAATAAAAAATTGACATCATTATTTGGTTACCCTGGTTTAAAAATCTAGGTACCTTCATCTTAAACATAGAAAAAAAAATTGTGACATTTCCCTATAAGGAGAAAATGATGACATTTCAAGACACTACTATGAGGTCAAAATCGATAATACCTTCATCACAAGACTTTGACAATATCTGAAGGTGATCTTTCAAGAAAAACAAAAGTCAATATCCGGGATGCAAAAAGAATTTGACAAAGTTATCACGGATAAAACAAAGAAATTTCACACTTAAAAGACCATAGTCAAAAACTACTTACACATATCAAGAAGTCGAAGGATAAAAAACAATGCGTTCAGAAGTTGGAACAAGAGAATCAAGATCTTGAGAAGAGCCTATTAGAAAAAATGAAGAAAATTATTGTTTGAAGAACCTTAATCAAGGGTTACTAGAACAAATCGGGAAGTTGAAATAAGAGAAACATAAAAATCAAGACATTAAAGATATCGTCGAATCAGATAATAAAGAAAATTCACATCTAAAAAATCATAATCAAAACCTACTAATGCAAATAAAAAATCTTAAGAATGATAAGAAGTCTTTGGAAAACAAGTTAGCACTGCTTATAGAAAAAGAAGCATCGAAGTTTTCAGATGAACAAATCCAAGTTATGGAAAATAGAACAATTACAAATCCAATCCATGTCATAGCTCAAGACGCTACAAAGTCAACCGAAAAAAAAGACATGTTCAAATGTTGGAATCCAAACCATGGAAGTTCTTAGTGTAGATCTAGCAATCAACAAAACAACATCAATTAATGAAGAAGATGCAATAACTGCACTAAATCAAGGAAATGTTGCATGTATGGTAAGAGAAAATCATGTTACCAGAAATCCTTATCAACATCCTGATCATAAAAGCAGATATCTTAAACAACCAGAGTATCAATATCACTTAAGTCGGGAACAACTAATTTATCGTCCGAAAAATATTGATATCATCACAATTAAGTCTCATGATAACAGTTCATCATGGAAGTGCAATGCTCCACAAAGAATTGAATTAAGATGGTCCAATCCTTTTACAGTTCGAAAATTTTCTCAGCACTCAGAGGTTCATATTTTCTCATATCATCAAATATGACATAACAGAGAATGATGTGACGACATTACAAGCTAAAGAAAAAGATGTCAAGTCCTTCCATCACTATGCTTTGAGGACAAAGCATTTCAAAAGGGGAAGGCAATGTTATGAACATAAATATATATAAAATATATAAATATAAATAATAACTAATAATTAACTACTCCAAGGGAGGCAGGTGCAGGAAGGGCGGGGGGAAGGGGGAGGTACTATATGGATCCGAAGGACACAATTTTTTTTATTTATATTGGAATCTAGGAATTACCAACAACAACGGGGCAGAAGCCTATGCTTTGTATCAGGGCATTCAATTGGCCAAGCAACGACAAATCCTTAGATTCAATATAATTGGGGACTCCAAAAACTTGATTAGAATTTTTGTTTTCGACTCCTTGCCAAAGAATATTCAATTAAGGAAACTGGTGGATCACATCCGTCTTTCACTTAGAAACCTCCAAGCGAAATTCTATCATGTGGTCAGACAATAACATTGCAGTAGACATAATGGAAAACTTGGCCATTGGAAATCCACACGGTCATATGAGGACTGAAGAATTGGAGTAATGTCTCTCCCCCCCATGACCAAATGAATAAGCCCTCATCTATGAAGTCCCCTCACACCCGTGACCTAATGAATAAGCCCTCTTCTTCGAAGTTCCCCCACGTGATCTCGGGTTGGACGCGTCGACAAGGCCCTTGTCACATCGACATGCAATCGTGGAGCGCGATAAGAAGGAAAGCATGTAACAAAGGCTTCATTAAACTAACTTCAAAGGGGAGATCTTGTTTGCATGCAGTGAATTGTGGTCGGTACCATCGCAGGAGCAAAGCAATGGATCTAGACCTATTTGTACTGGATCCAAATCTTGGAAACGCGCGGACATTGCAGTGGAAGCATGCCATTCTGGTAATGGACGTTGGCATGAGCATGGAGGTGGCGGCAAGAAGTGAGCAAATTCAGTTATCTCAGCTCTAGGTACGAACAAGTTTCATCCATGATTACAGTAGGTTATGAATTCCAGGATCAGTCGTGATGCAAATCAAGGGTGAAATAGTGAATAAAAAGGTGAGCAGGCATTTGGATGCATCCTTCCATCCTCTCGTCTGCAAACTTGTCTGGATTTATCTCACCGGGAAGGCGTGTGGTCCCAGTTGCAGCAGCATGCTCCTGTTGCATTCCAACATTACTTCGAAAGACTCGTATTCTTGTCACCAATTATATTCTCAAATCGCCCTCGACTTCATCTCCTCTCAAAGCATTCTATGATGTTGGGAAGGTTGTCCCGCTGGGAAAAAACATTGACCCATGGGATCCTGGGCAAAGAATGGACAACGAGATGGAGGTAAGCGAAATAGAAAATCATCAGAGACTTTTTATCAGAGTTTGTGCCCTCAATTCAATCGTTTCATATGCACTGGAAACCCTGGTATATCATCGAACCTTAATTGGCCAGCTTCAAGATGAATTTGATGCGCTAAGGAGCCAGAATGAGGACCTCCAGAGGTGACTAGAACAAAGAGAGGATTGCATAGCTCAACAGTCTTCAGCATGCAACGTAGGAATTTCATTAGAAGCATCAGTAGCCCTAGTTCCAGATCTCAATGAACCTCTGGATGAGGATCATAACAAGTAGGAACTCAGGCCTTCAGAATGGATCTGTAGAAGACTTAAAAACTTCTTTAAATAATTATGTTTTACCTATGTATATGTATTTTTGGTATCTATTACTGTCTACACACTATCCAAAGCTATAGCAATGCTAGAATTTGGAACAAACTCAAGGAAAAGCTAGAATTTTGTTGGGAAATAGGTTCAGTACAATCAATTTTGGTTAGATATGTAATTTTGAATCTGATCTTTTGTATCCTAGTGGTCTTGACCACACCTTTTTAATGAAAAATATTTACCAGTTTGTGTAAAAAAAAAACTAATAATTAACTACTAATGAAGAGACACCTCATATGAAAGGTCATGTATCTTATGAAAGGGCACCCTTATGTGGGGATATATACAGGCCCTCATTATTATACATTTACTCAATATATTATTTCATCCTAAATGGATTACTTTATTCCATCCTACTTAAATTGGATATTCTTATAGTTGTCAAATAGGTTTGTTTTCCACACCTATTTAAATTTGGTTTCCAATGCCTGCCTGCCTGTTTGTCATGGAGACCAATTAAATAAAAAATGTTTATATTGGATATGAAAACCTATCACTCTACTCCCAACACTTTTGTCCATTAATCACATCCTCAAGTATTAAACAAGATGCACAAACTCTCGACATCCATAAAATATTAAATATGTAACATGAACTCATACATAGATAGTTGTAAGTGTTATCATTGTGCTTTGAATTGAGGCAGTGAAGAATCTCAAGGTTGTACACAGAGTTTACTCACAACCAACAGTTATGTTGGTCGTAGCTTATAATTACACAAAGCACTAACGTTTGGTCTCCAACTGATATTATGCATGTAGCATTTACTTACACAACGCACTAACATTCAAGCATTGGTTAATAGTGTTGTAGTGTTGGTGTATACAATAGAAATGATGCCATATTGAATAAACTAAGTAGTATTCCTCATTCACACAACAATTGAACAAGAACAAAAGAAGTAAACACAATAGAGAACATAATTCAAATACAGAGTTTTTTTTTTTTTTTTACCTAGAAACCTGAAACAGGAAAATCAAATTTGATGGGGATTTTATTAAGAGGAATTGGTTAGAAAAGGGTGATTTATACACAAGTTTAGTGTTTTGTTACTCACTAGCAAGAAATTTTCATACGGCCATAACTCAACAACAATCTTCACTCATCATGGGATAAACTCAATGTCTTATTCTCCTCCAATCATCAAGCAGAGTGCTTCGTTGAGCTCCCATATATGCCATTGTCCTTCTTCATTTCCTCTTTGTTATATTCAATGCGCTTCTTCATCAAGAACTTCATTTTTAATGGGTTGCATTGGAAGGCCAACCATTACAATAGTTTGTTTCAACTTCCAAGGGAATTTTGAACATTTTCTCAACTTTTCCAAAAAAAACTAAATGCTTATTACAACGTTTACAAAGAGGTTTTTTTTGCGAGGATCCAATTCAGATCAAGTAATTCCATTGACTCTAGCTAGAAGGTGATCTTTACAAGTTAATTGTCAATCCATTGACACTTGTGCATATCTGTGAATATTTAGACGAGCCTTCCACTTTTGAGAAGGCTTATGAGAAGAATGAATGGCAAGAGACCATAATAGAAGAGTAACTCTATCATGTAGAATGATGTTTGGGAGATGATACCTAGACCAAAGGGGAAGTCTGTGATTGATTCCAGGTGGTTGTACAAGGTCAAACATATGGTTGATGGGAGTATTGGAAAAAAAAGTTAATGATTTGTTTCTAGGGGGTTCTCATTGAAAGAGGGAGTCAATTATGATGAACCATTTGCGCCAATTACTAGATACACTTCTATCCATACCATTCTTACCCTAGTAGCATGATTTGGATGGCGTTTATATCAGATGGATGTACATACCTCCTTCCTAAATGGAGTGATTGAAGAAGTGCACGTTAATCAACCAAGAAGATTTGAGATACATGGGAATGATACTCATGTTTGTAGGTTAAATAAATCTCTTTGTGGGCTTAAGCAGGCACCATGAGCTTGGTACTCTAATATTGATGAGTTCATACTGAACTTGGGGTTTACCAAGATTGTTGTTGATCTAAATCTTTAATATATGTATGTTGACATTGATTTGGTTTCTTTGGTCTTTTATGTGGATGAATTGATCATTATAGATAATTAAGAGAAGTTCATTATGTGGTGTGCAGAGAAGTTATCAAGTGAATTTGACATGAAGGACATTGGTCTTTTACACCATTTTCTTGGGTTGGAGGTTTGGCAAGGCACGAGAGAAGTCTTCCTTGGGCAAGGGAAGTACACCTTTGAGATTTTGGAGATATTAAATGTGTAGTATCGCAATCCCTTGGCTACACCTATGCTATCAAATCTTAAGCTTAATCGTGATACAGGGGATTATTTGGTTGACCCATCTCTATGCATTCAATTGATTGGTTCTTTGATGTAATTGTGATACGGGGGTTGATTTGGTTGACCCATGTCTATACATGCAATTGATCAGTTCTTTGATGTGTATGGTGAGTACAAGACTAAACATTTTCTAGGCAATGAATACACTAACTTGATTTATGGTTGCTCCGTCGGGGTCACACAAGGTGGTTGCAAAGAATGTTCATAGGTATCTGAAGGGCATTGTTCAGTATGGAATCAGGTATACAAGAGATGACGGGATTTTGCGACTCAGATTGGGTAGGTAGCACTGATTCTCGGAATAGAACTTCCAGTTTTTGTTTCAGCTTGGGATTAGGTATAATATCTTGGTTTAGTAGGAAATAGACAATGGTAGCATTGAGCTTGTTATCCCCGTTTTGTGGGATAACTAAAGAGATTATGTCTCGAGGCCCTCAAGTTGCAGATATGGAGTGTCGAGAGACTACATGACCAACAATATCCATTTCCACAGATGGAGACCCTTCTCACCACCACAGAGGTCATAGATTTTCATATGGCATCCACCACACCAGCTGGCTTCTGAGAGGCATTGGGCCTTGCTCCATGAGGTACAAGTCAAATATTATGGTAAGTGTCATTTCAATATTTGAGGCATTTGAGTATGTTGTATCTTAGACTGCTTTAGATTTCATGACATATGCTTGGACATTATGCATTTTTCCTTGTTTCACCTTGGTGGTTGACATTGTGCCCTAGTAAGTGGTCTTCCTCGAGAATGGATTTGTTACTAGGAACTCCCTTGAAGAGCCATTGTACCGTTCTCAACCATACTTACCACATTTCATCACTTAAACCCCCATTTTCCTTATATCTTGGGACTTTAGGGTGTATTGACCCAAGAAGGGGTTGTCCCTCATTCTATGGGAAGAAGGGGTTGAAGGCCCAAAGGGATTGTTGTTGGGTAAAAGATAAAATATTATATTTAAACCTTCCATATGATTTGCCCACAGATCCCCCAAGGTGTTAAAATAATGTAACTGCAAAGTGTATTCTTATTATTATTTGATATATTATTCCTTGGATCAATCCCCATTGCGGATTGATCATGTTGGTTATTATAAAGGACCAAATCCCCTTTTACAGATTGGTCAAAAGATAATTGTAATAGGAAGAATAAGAAGTCAGCCCCGGAAAATATTAAAGGGGCGTTGAATTATAATAAAGGTGGTTATAACCACCCAGTTGGAGAAGTCGGCCCTGCCAGTGAAGAGACACTTCACATGTGCCAGTCTAATATAAATAAGGAGGCTAGCGCCTCACTTAGACACACAACTCACTTGCTCATTTTGAGAGACAAGTTTCAGAATTGCAGAAGGAGAGAGAGAGGCGCATCTTTCGGAGAGGAACTTCTGTTTTAGTTTGAGTTATCTCTTGGCATTGTATTGGCTATCTATAATAAGGAAGTTTTGTTGGATTTTCTTCCCCTAGAGGGTTTCCCAGGATAAATGTTGTGTCTCTTTTGATTGTGTATTTCTCAATGATCTTATCTTTATGTTGTTGTTATCGATTGAAATGCAAAGAACTATAATAATGGCATACACATTAACATGGTATCAGAGCCAAGCTGAAGAGAGCATCTTTCACAAGAGAAAAGTGAAAAACGTCATTGTTGTCGTTCATGAAAATTAGGGCTTTGTTGGAGAGGTATTTCAGCCCTAAACCCATCTAGAAAAGTGTGCCCTCCCCCAAGGATCATTTTGGCACCTTCGGCGCACCTTTTCAGTGGCTAGATCTCCCGAAAAGTGAAACCCTAGTTTCACAAAGTACCAGAAAACTAGAGTACCAGAAGTACCAGAAGTACCAGAAAACCAGAAGCACCAGTCCAGAAATCTGCAGATCAAGATTGAGGGGGTAAAAGTTGGATTTTCGAAATTCTGACTACACCAGCATACTCGCCTCAGCTCAGCGCATCTATTCCCTGGATTAGAATTTCAAAATTTGAAGTTTGAAAAAATAGGGTTTCCTCATAAAACCCTAAGTTATAGTTGCAGTTGCAGTTTCAGAACCAGTTGCAGTTGTAGCATCAGTTGCAGTTGCAGCCATAGAACCAGTTGCAATCACCCTTGAAGTTTTCTTAAGAGTTGGTAATGATTACCGTTGCTACCAGATGGAGCCACTACCTGCAAATGCTATCAGAGGTATGTACTCACATATGTTTAATGGTTAAACCCTAAAGAGTATTTGCAGGAGAAGAGATCTCTTGCCATAGATCCATAAGGATCTCAAGATCCAACACATTCAAAGGAATGAAGCAACCCAGGTGTGATTATTCTGATATGCATTATTATTTTGATGAGTGTTGCATGTTGTAGCTATGACCATCATTCTAACCTTTTATGAGTCAAGGTATTAGATGAATTAAAAGTTGAGATCATGGAGCTTATCCTCTAACCCAACCTTCTGTCAAGATAGCGTATTGTCTTAGTATAGTAGACAGGTTGAAGAAAGCACTCGTCATCTTGAGTGAAGGAGACTTGGAAGAAAAGAAAGCACTCATTCCTGAAGACAAGGATCCAAGTTTGATTAAATCAAGTTGATAAGATTCAAAGGTACACATGACAAGTTGATGACTATAGTTGAGATAGCAGTCTTTGTAAAGTATTATACTTGATAGCATGTGAGCATATAGAGGTAAATGCTTTACTTGATACCACTAATACCTCCTCTAGGAGAAACCTCATGTGTTAGTTTCAGGTTGCCATGGAAGAATGCTTGGTCACAACACTATGAGAGTGTTGACCTCATTTCGTATTGTATTCCTTACCTTTAATCTTTGCTTCAAATAAATTATAAGTGATAGCTCTAAAGGAGCTACTGTGATGATTGTTCGTGCTATTGCTTTATATTATCAGAAGGATATTATTCTTGCTTGATGTTTTGTTGACCTTGCTCCAGGTCACATGTAATAACCCTGAGGAAGCTATAGTGAAGGTTGCAGAAGGAAACGTGCTAAAGGAGAGACCATAAATGAAGCAATCATCATTGGAAAAGAAGAAGGTGGCTTGCATAAGCTAAAGGGTCACGTAGAAGTTGTCATGACCCATGCCATTGAAGAATCCATGTAAACTTTGGCATAGAAGATTAGCTCACATCAACTACAAGGCGCTACCATACATATGCAAAGCGGTCACAGGTTTACCAGAACTCAAAGGTGACCATGAAGGTGTATGCAATGGATGTGCACAAGGGAAGAACATCAAGAACCCATTTCCGAAGAAAGACAACAAGGCAAAAGGATTCCTAGAGCTCATTCATTCAAATGTGTGTGGCCCAATGCCATCGTCCTCCATTAGTGGGAATTAAAAGCCTTGATATAGAATCTTTTTGAGAGAAAGATCAAGATACTCAGGTCAGATAATGGAGGAGAATACACCTCAAAAGAGTTTGTGAACTTCTGCAAATATGTTGGGATCAAGAGGGAACTCACTACTCCCTATAATCCCCAACAAAATGGTGTAGTTGAACGAAAGAACAGAACAATAATGGAAGTTATGAAGACTATGATCCATGATCAAGATCTTCCTATGTGCTTATGGGCAGAAGCAGCAATGGAAGCTATATATGTGCATCACTGATTATCCCATAATGCACTTGGGCTTAAGACCCCGGAAGAGATGTACACCGGAAAGAATCCAGAGGTAAGCCATCTCAAAATATTTGGTTGTCCAGTGTTTATTCATATACCTAAAGAAAAGAGAAACAAGATGGACCCTTCAGGAAAGAAGGGAATATTTGTGGGATACTATGAGGTCTCCAAGGCCTTCAGATTCTATATACCAGGTCACCATCACATTGAGATCAGCAGGGATGTGACCTTTGATGAAGATGCAGCGCTCAAGAAATATAAACGATGCCATCTTGAAGAAGTATATGAAGAGGAACCCGTAATCCCCAAGACTGTAGAACCAGTGAGGGAGGTTCCCAGAGCTGCTGAACCAGTAAGGGAAGTCGTAACTTCCCCTGATGAGGAATCACTAGAAGATCATGACCTGATAAAATTTCAAGAATATCCTCAGATGAGGATCCTCCATAAAAGGAAGCCATCTTGGGCTAGAGAGATTATTCAATATGGAGAGAAGTATGGTGTTCCCGAAGGAACCACGAGACAGGTGAAAAGACCAAATCCATTCTCCAGTTATACGGCTTTGATATGCGATCTTCTAGAAGACGAGCCTACCTGCTTGAAGAAGCCATTCATAGGAAAGAATGGGTAGATGCCATGACAGAGGAATACCAATCCATAATGAAGAACGAAGTATGGGAAATAGTTCCCAGACCAAAGAATAAAGATGTGGTATCCTCCAGATGGCTCTTCAAAATAAAACATGATGTTGATGGAAGTATTGAGAAGTATAAAGAAAGATTTGTCGCTCATGGATTTTCCCAGAAGGAAGGCATTGACTATGAAGAGACATTCGCTCATGTGGCCAGATACACTTCGATCAGAACCATCATAGCTCTTGCAGTTAAGATGAAGTGGAAGCTACACCAAATGGACGTGAAGACAGCTTTCCTAAACGATGTCATCGAAGAGGAAGTGTATATAGAGCAACCTCAAGGATTTGAGGTTGAAGATAGGAAGTCTCATGTCTGCAGATTGAAGAAAGCCTTATACGGATTGAAGCAAGCTCCTAGAGCTTGGTATGGCCATATAGACAGTTTCTTGACGAGCTTAGGCTTTACCAAGAGTAAAGAAGACTCTAACCTCTACTTCAAGCTCATGAACGATGAGCCAGTAATCTTACTGCTATATGTGGATGACTTATTCTTAACTGGAGAAGAAAAGCTCATCATTGAATGTAAAAAGAGACTTGCCTCGGAATTTGAAATGAAGGACCTTGGCCTAATGCATTTTTTCTTAGGTCTTGAGGTATGGTAGAGTCCTGAGAGGATATTCATTAACCAAGGGAAGTATACGGTCGAAATCCTGAAGAGATTCGACATGTTGGAGTGCAAGCCCGTGAATACACCCATGGAAGCGACGTTGAAGTTGTTGGTCGACACTTCGTCAAAATTGATTGATGCCACACTGTACAGACAGATTATTGGATTGTTGATGTACCTGACGAACACCAGACCAGACATTTGTTTTTCCGTGAACACCTTGAGTTAGTTTCTAGTAGAACCCAGAGATGTTCACCTAGTGGCTACAAAACATGTGATGAGGTACCTTAAGGGTACAATAGATTGTGGTCTCAACTATGATGGAGATCATGATTTCACATTGAGTGGATATACTGATGCAAATTGGGCAGGAAGTGTTTCTGACAGGAAAAGCACTTCAGGATGATGTTTCAATTTGGGATCAGCTGTGATCTCATGGCAGAGTAGGAAGCAATCCAACATTGCTCTCAACGCAGCGGAAGCAGAATACATTGTTGCATGTTCTTCCAGCTGCGAAGCTATATGGCTTCGAAAGTTGTTGACCGGTCTATTTGACCTAGAGATGGAAGCAACCACGATTCTATGTGACAACCAGAGCTGCATAAAGATGACAGAGAATCCTGTATTCCACGACAGGTTGAAGCACATAGAGATCCAATATCATTACATCTGTGACATAGTGCAGAGAGGAGCCTTAAAGCTCCAGTTCATTAACACGGATGAACAAGTGATCCGGATTTATGTAGGAACACAATGAAATACAGAAATACACATGAGGCTCTAGAGGCCTTTTTTACAATAGACGAGAATTCCAAAAGTCATAGACATCCAAAAACCTAACCCTAGGAGATGAAGCGCCAAAAGTCATGTGGGCCCTATTTGGGTAAGTTAGTACATCAACTTCCCGGGGTCGTAACTTTTGCATACGATCTCCGTTTTAGGCGTGTGATA
>ML796829.1:212842-228653 GCA_009831015.1 Picea engelmannii
CATGATTGAAGAAAAGAAAGTATCACTGATGAAGGTGGACACTTTGAAGAATGTTGCAGATTCATTAACAAAATATGTGAGCACTGAGAAGTTCTCTTGGTGTAGAGGATCCATGGGCATTGTTTCCCTGGATTGTTGACTATGTAACCTTGTAACCCCCTGTGTGCAAAGAAAACAACAAGTGGGAGAATGTTGGGTATGTGTTATATTCTTTGCATGAGTAGTAGTGTTTGAGTGCCTGTGCTGGGTGCAGGGGGGCAGAGCCCCCCGTGCGGGGGTTCGGGGGCAGCGCCCCTGGAAAATTTTTTTTGGGACCACATGATATTAGGTGGTTTTTCGGCACATGGTTTTTTGCTGATGGTTTTCTATTTCCGGTTAAGGAATTAGGGTTTTGGACTAATCCAGGTCATTGGGTTAGGGTTTTGGATGCCGCTGGCTCCTATATGTATATTGTATTGTAAACAATGTAACACAATGTATGAATATAATATATGTTGGTTTTCCCGATTTTGGGTTTCCAGGTGAAAAATCTATTTGTAATGTTTGTATTTGCCATTGTATCTTTTCTCTTCTTTTCTGAATATCAGTTTGCAGTAGATATTGTACAAGGTTAGAATTTACATAATCATGGTAACAATTCTATTGTTGTTTTTAAGCATATATATAGAAAATTTGAGCAGGCTTCCATGTTGGTCGTTCGTGTGGTTGGATTTTTGCCATTGTTCTTTGTTAATATGGTGTATTAAGTGTCTTTCATGTGGTCGCAACTGAGTTTGCACATTGTCAAGTGCCTCGTAGTCGGTTATTTTTTCCTAGTCAATTGTCTTCCAATCAATTGTCCTTTGATTTTGACCATTTCTAGACTCCATCACTTCTTCCTCCACTTGCTTCCTGACAACCAATGAACTCCTCTTTCTCCATTGTTCACTGCGATGCCACCGCTTGACTAGGATCTGCAATTTATCTAGATGGCTTCTTTCTTTGTCTTCTATTCTTTTCCTTATACCTCTCTTGTTGATATTTCTCCTATCAAGTTTCTTCCCTGCTACTTTCGTCCTCTTTTTCATTCAATCCCATTCCATTGTCATGAGTTGTGGATGATTATGCTTATTCATGGTCTGGTCAATTGAGGATCATCGTATAAATCTCCATCCTTGGATGGTTTTTAACCTGACTTTGCCCTAACCGACAGTTTTATTAAGATTGTTTTATTTTATTTTTTAATCCCAAGAGTTTATATGCTAGACTGGTTGGTTTTCAAGTAAACACGTGCCTAATGGCACCCCTAAAGGTTTTCACCATTAGACTTCTTTATTTTTTTCAAGAATCTAACCACCAGCTAACTAGTTTTCGGACATAATCCTGCCCAATGGCACCTCGACAAGTTTTCACCATTGGGCTTCTTTGTTTTTTTCTTTTTTTCATTATTATTATGGGTGGTATTTCTTCAAGAGAGAACCATTAACTACCTTGTCAAGGAGCTTTCCTTGGAGAGTTCTTAGTTTTAATGTGTCATTCGACCTTTTGTCCTCCACTACATATGGGTCCAACCAAGCGATCTCTGATTTTCTCATTTTTCCTTTGATTTTTTCGCCATAGAGAAGCATCAAATCTCTGATACTTATTTCTTTTTTATTTATATTTCGATGATGACATGCGTTTTGTTGTTGCTTCTGAACTTCTTGATGATGGAATGTAGTGATGCATTCTTCCTTGATCTTGTTTAATTGATGTAGTTGATTTTCTTTAGATTTATTTGAGTCATATTGTAGCATGGAAGCCACTATGCATGCATTAGCTCTGGAATGCAGAGGAACTACAACTTCTTACCCATATACAAGTTTAAAAGGAATATTTCCAGTGCTTCTCTTGTATGAAGTCCGGTATGATCATAAAACAAAAGGTACCTTGTCATCCTAGTCGTCTTTGTCGACCCCACATACTTTTGTGAGTTCCTTATGTAAGGTTTTATTAAAGGACTCAACTTCCCAATTTTCTTGGGAATGATAGAGTGATGTCTTCTTGTGGTCGATAAAAAATTATTCCATTAATATCCTTATGGTACCATTTACGAAATGTGTTCCTTGGTTGCTTATTAGTGTTAATGGGAATCCAAATATCGTGATAATATTTTCATAAATTAACTTGGATACAAATGTTTTTGTACATGTCTCGACTATTTTTGCTTCAGCCCACTTAGTGAGGTATTTGAATGTGGTTATAATGTACCTATGTCTTGTCATTTTTCCCCCTTTTGGAAAACAAATCGACAAAGTCAATAAGACATATTTTGAATGGGAGGCTTGGGTTGATCGAATGTAATGGCATCTCATCTTTTCACAATGGTCGGCCCATCCTTTGGCACTTGTCACATTTGTTGACCTTTGCTCTACAATATTTGTGCAATCTAGGCCACCATAATCCAACTTGTAATATTTTGTTGGCTATTGTATTTGAGTAGAAATTCCCTCATGTCGAATCAGCATGTGTCTTTTCTATTATACTACCCCTTTTGTGCTCTAAGACACATCTCTTCAATAAATTTTCTAGTCCTAGCTTGTACATATATCCATTCATAAGTGTAAAAGGAGAATATTTTATTTCAAGTACCTTCTTCTTCTTTTCTAGGAGATTTTTCGGTGCTTTCTCTTCTTGTAGAAATTGGACAATCTCTACCAATTCTTTGGGTGTCGCCTCAACTTTGAATACGTGAGAATCTTGGAGATCAACTTCAATGCCTATTGCTTCCTCTCTTGTATCTACTCTTAACAAGTTATATATCCCAACATTATTCTTCCCTAGCCGAACAATCAGCTCAAACTCGAACTCTTGGAATAACAAAAGCCATCTGCAAACTCTCCCTTGTTGTACTAGTTTGTTGACCAAATATTTCAGAGCTTGGTGATCAATGTAAAATATAAAAGGATTAGCCAAAAAGAAATGTATGAATTTCTACAAGGCGAAAATCATTCCAAGGACCTCATTATGTAGTCGAATAATTTATTTTTGTGTCTTTCAACATATGGGGACCCAAATCAAACCTGAGAGATACAAAGTGGAGTGCTATGTCACCCACAGAACGGTATGGCCTATGAAATAGCCCACAAACACACAAAGTATAAAGTGGAGTGTATTGCCACCCATGGAGCATCTCTTTAAGATTTTACAAAATATTGCACGTCAACAAAGTAAAGATACTATGTACAAATTAGGGTCCACAATGCTTACACACTAATCCTCCATGCGGTTATTCAAATTATGAATCCCTTCTTCAGTCCAGGAGATATCAGAGTCATAGCCATATGGATCCTGATATTCAAGTACATCTGGTACTGGGAAGAGGAAATCATCAAGGCAACGACCCACAAAGTATTCGAGCATAAGTTCATGCTTATGATCTTTGAGATATTCCCCTTGATAGCTAGTTCTGACCTTAAGGGTTAGGAGTGTCTCTTCTCAAGCTATGCCTAGAATTTTTCCATCCTTATCTTTTAATGCATGTTCATATTGTACAAACTCTGGAGGATCAAGTTTGGATAAAGACGCAACAACAAATTTTATCTTGAATTTAAACCAGAGTTCATATTTTGTTGCAATCATAAGTTCATGTTGAAAATTAAAAATAAATTGGGGTCCTTTTAATGACCATTCCTCCCTTGGCATAAATCTTTCAAACAAAATTTCAATCCATCCAGTCCATGGCTTTTTTACTAAGTTTATAGTATCTGTACAAACAACAATGTCCCTATTTTCATGAGCCAGTTGTAACAGTAAGGAATAATGCTCCCAACATACTGGTCTAGAGCCAATATCACAGTAACACATATCTTTATCATCATATTCTATGGAGAATTGTCGAACCCAACCCCATATCACTTTTGAAGCATTTCTTAGGCTTGCAAATGCCTTATGCCCCCATTTTTCGAGTATCTGGATTTTCATGGGAGAATCCTTGATTTATTCAATCAATGTGGCTGACAATTGTTCTTCTGCTTTCTCTTTGATCATCATCTCTATTACTTCTTGACTTACTGCTGACAAGACTTATTTTCTTCGTGTGGCTCAATCTCAATCTTCTTCTTCATGATTCATAGGTTGTTTTCCTTTATTTGATGGTCCTGCTGAAAACATGGCTAAATCTGCAATCTTGGCTCCCCTGGTTAACATATCAGCAAGGCAGTTTAAATGACTAGGTTTATGTTGTACAGTGAAATCAAAATTATCTAGCCATAAAATCCATTTTTTAATTCTAGAATGAGACTCTATAAGGAGCTTTTCATATTTTAACATCCCTGGTAAAGTTTTCAGATCAGATCTAATTAGGAATTTTACTAGTTTGAGATAGAGTCTGAAATGGAGCATTGTCTTTTTTACAACAAGAAGCTCTTTTTGGATGGAAGGGTAATTAAGCTCTGCTCCCCCAAAATAACCTGAAGCATATGAGCATATAGTTTCAACTCCATTAATTTTTTCAATTAGTACACATGCCCATGTACTATTTGATGCATTTGTTTCTATGATATAGTTCCCTTCTCCAGTAGGTAGGGATAATGGTGGAAGAGTTTGGACCTTGTCTTTAATCCTCTTGACAACTTTAGTCATTGCATCATTCGAAGATGGAGGATTATTTTTCAATCTTTGTTGCAGAATCAAAATATAATATGCCTTCCCTTTGTAGAATGGTCAAATATAGTTGAGGCTCCCTATGAACCTATGCAACTATATTTTGTCATGAAGAATGTAAGGAAATTTTGTAAAGGATTTCAAAATATGGTCTTGGAGAATTACCTCGCCTTTTATTATCCTGAAACTGAGATATTCGATCGTAGTTTTCTCTATTTCCATTTTGGTCTTGGATAAAACCAAACCATGCCTAAACACCAAATCACAAAATTGTTGCAAGTGTTTGAGGTGTTCTTAGAGATTCTTTGAACATAACTTGATATCATCAATATAAATAATTGGTCATGGATACTCCTTGAATATGTCTTCCAATCTCTTTTTGAACTCACTAGGAGTGTTCTTTAAGCCAAAAGGCATTACTTTCCACTGATAATGACTATGGGGTACAACAAAAGCAATTTTATGTTTATCCTCTGGGACTATACCTATTTGATCGAATACCGATTTTAAATCAAATTTACTAAATAAAGTCTTGTTTTTTATTCTCTGTAATAATGAGATTTTATTTGGAAGAGGATACTTGATATTCTAAAGAATTAGTTTAGCGGTTTGAAGTTGATTACCAACCTCGTCTTTCCTCTTTTTCATTCAAAGTGCTTGTTGACATAAAAACCTATGCAAGTCCATGCACTCTTTGATGGCTCTATCAACCCCTTCTATAGGAGATCATTAATTTCTTGTTGGAAAGTTTGGATCTCTGTCGGACTCATCAAGGTTTTTGATGCCTTTTGTGGAGTAATTTTGACGAAGGGATCGTATGGAAGAGACACAAAATATTTATCCTTGTTCCAAAAGGGATTAGGGGATTCTAAAGTGAACTCTGTGATGAGTTTTTCTTAAATTTCTTTCAACGTTTTTTCTCCATGTATTTGTGTGTAACAAATGCTCCTTTCCATTTTTTGTAAGTCTCTTGATGGTGGGGCTTGTTCAGAGACCTTTTGTTGTTTTTTTCTCTGCTTCTAGATCTTCCTTCAGTAAACAAAGGAATTTGGATCTTTGTCCCATTTAGATAGAATTTAAACATCTTTTCATTCTTGTTTATTGTCATGTGATCTATAAGTTCAAGGAATTTTGCACCTAACACTCAATCATCATTAATCTGGTTCACACAGTGGAAAGAAAGCTTGAAAGATTGCTTACCAATTTTTAATGGGAATTTTTCCACTTGGCCTTGTATGGGTACTTCTGAACCATCTATGGCCTTTCCTGTCATGGTAGGTCTTTCCCAATAGAATTCTAGAATTACATTATTTCTTAGTAAATTTAACTGACAACCATAATCAACTAAGAAATATACCTCATATGGTTTTGTCTTGGGTGGACAAAATGTGATCGTCATGTAGAACTTAGTTCCTCCAAATGATAGTAATCCAAGACTTGGCTTTACCTCTTTTGGAGAACTGGGTTTTGAATCTTTTTTTTCAGAAGAACTGGAAGATTCTTTAGAAGAATCATCAGACCTTTCTATCTTCCTTTCCCCATATTTATTTTTCCTATATCCTTTTGGTGCAGCGAATGCATCTTCATACACTCTAGATAATTCTTCTTCTAATGAATTATTTCTCTCACTTCTTATTTCTTCAATGGAGAACTTGATTTGCTTAATGTTTTCTAGAATAATTTAAAACATTTGTTGTTGCTCTTTCAACTAGAGTTTTTGTTATTTTTCTCTATCTTTTCTAAAATTTTGTTTGTCTTTATGTTGATCTAGAAAATCAAAATACAGGTCTATCGGGGCATATTTACTAGATGATGGATTATCAGATAGGACTTTAACTGGATATTTACTAGGAGTAGCAACATACCTTAGTAGATCAGCCTTTTCTTTCCTTAGATTTTCCCTAGTTGTATATTTCCAAGACAGGGTAATTTCAAGCAGCCAATCAATCTCTTCGATTCTCTTTTCAGGATCTGGTTTCTGCAAACTTGAGAACATGCAGAAATCAAAAGTGGGTTTCTCACATTCCCAATTTAGTGTCTTGGAATCACTAAATTCAGAGAAAGAGGAGAGAGAATCTGAATCGTCTTCTGAAAATTCAAAAGGATCTACAAAAATGACATTTCCATCAACTTATTCATTAGGAGCATAAGAAAATAAATCCCACCACTTGAGATCAAGCTCCTCGGCAAAGAGTGTAGGCAAATTTGGCTTGTTTTTCTTTCTAGGGAATTGATGTGCCCAGTGGCCTTTCTACTTACAGTTGAAGCAAGTTGAATCCTTGGTAGGCTTTTGTCTTTTCTTAAGATACAGAATTTTCTTATAAGACTTGTATTTGTGTTTTTTTTCCTGGGCCAATGATGATCAGGATTGAATCTAGATCTGGAAGAATGAAATTTGTTTCCTTTGGATTTGCAGGAGCAATGTGTTTGTTCAGAATGATGTGCTTGATTATGAGCACCACATCCCCGTGCTGGAATATGACCTACATATTTACATAAAGAAGAGGTGAACATATTATCAAATCTCTTAAAATCTTTTGTTACCCTTTTTTCCAGACAATGTTCTTGAATTACAATTTTGATATGATGATCTTCCTTTGCTAAAGACATCCCTTCCGGAGTAATATTCTTATCTTTGAAATATTGTTCTACAGTGTCTGGTAAGGCACCGAGAAAACTTATGACATATTACTTAATGTATGTCGGATTTGCAAATTTTCCTGATTCAATTATTAATTTCTACATATAACAGAAATACTTCTCATGGTGGCTTAGATCACATGATATATGGGGCGTGAATAATGAAGCAGCACATTCAACATCTATTGCAACTTCTATACCATAAAATTGTGTGGTCAAGTCTTGAAATACTACTTCATGTGCTTTAGGGTCCTTTAGCATATCATCTTTAGCTTGTTGGGAAAGCCATCTCCACCAAGTTGCAGCATGACCAGTAAAACCATTGATTATTTGAGTGGCCATATATCTTGGTGTCACGGTAGCATCTTCTGTCTTTTTTATAGTGGTCCAGTTTATCAATAACTGGATTGCATCTTTTGTTTCATCCCTTGATTGACAACTAAAATTGATCATTGGGTGATCAAGCATTGAAGAGATTATTTTGTTCATCCCATGAATGTTGAAAGAAGATAGATTATTTGTCTGGGATGATGATGGCATGGGGATATCTCCTTGTTCAGATTTGACAGTCATCATGTGGAGATATTTTTCTTTTTTCTTTAATGGGTGAGGCCATGTTCTTATATCAAAAACTTCTTCTACAATACTTTGAAAAATTTTGTCAGATTCTCCAAAATCCCATTCTGGTCTTAGATCTTTTGCTTGAAACATTACAAAGGATTTGTTTCTTTTATGCCTCTTAGCATCTTCTTTATCTCTGAAGATATCAAGTTGTACAATGTTTGGATTTCTAATAGGATTCTGAGAGCTCTTCTTAACCTCATTTATTTTATGTAATAAGGTGTCCAGGAGTTCAAGGCGGGCTTCTACTTTGGCCATGGATTTTTTCAACTCTGAGGTGTATGTCAGGACATGTGTGAAAATTTCTATCTTTTCAGAAATGATTTTGATTTCTTCCTTGTATGAATCTTCGTCTTTCCTTGTTTTATGCAAGTCGTCTATATTATTTCCTATCAACTAAGCTTGAAAATTTGCATAGTTTAGAAACTTGCATTCATCAGATACATAATCAGATATTGTTTAAGATCTTATTGGAAAATACTCTATTTTAGTTTTAAGATCATCATAATATTGTCTGAATGGAACTGTCGGGAGGTTCCTTCCTGGGAGATAAGTTTCTTCTCCACTTGGAAACCTTTTTATGTTTCCTAGACCTTCTCTAGGAAGTGAAAACATGAAAAGATAAACACTCGGGACTTTTGTTTTCAAAGATCTACGACCTTGTTGTTTTTGTTTTTTTCTTGGCAAGTCGATTAGTCAAGGTGTTTCCCTATATGTTTGTGTGAGTTTGACATGTTGGATGAAGATGATGTAACGATCCGGTTACATGTGTGTTTCATTTCAGATGTAGGAGGATTCAATTCTGGGAGTTTTAAGGACAATGACCTGTGGATTGTAGAAAAAGGAACTGGTTTCTTTATTAAGTCTTATATATGGGAAATCATTTGGATTTTGAAGTTGTCATACTTATTTTCCCGGACAGTGGGATATTCTATCCCAGTCTAGTCAAACGTAACAGGATGAACTTGCTTGGATTTGTCCTTCTCCACCACGTTGTGCAAGCGTGAAGTTTTTTGGACAATTTTTTGTAAAGGAGGAAGAGTATCATTGCCAAAATGAATAACTAGTAGAGACTTGAGTTGAATGACACGAGAATTTACTGACATATCCAAGCCTGGAGGGAGAATATAAGATTTTAAAAATTCATATATATAAGGATCAGAAAGTCAAACAGAGTTTTAGGAAAAACGATTGCAAAGGCGGGACCATCAGAAAGAGGTGCAGAAAATCCACCAATTAAAGCATTGGAGAATTTATTATGTGTGATATCAACGACACAGACCAAGTAAGATACAAGAATATATGGCCTGACTAAAGGATTTAAGTCAAACTTTATTGCACCTATATGAGCATAAGAATATCCTTGTCTTTTTTCCCAACCAATTAGATCTTTGTCTATTAAGGTAATGTTTATTGGATCTTCATGAGCAGAGAAAGGAATGTCAATAGAGTGGAATTTGATGAATGAATGAGACAGGTAATTCCACCACTTTAATTTATAAACATCTTGTGGAAGGATAGGGGGGATTTCCCAGTGTTTTGAAGAATTAGGCTCATGAATGGAGATTAAACTCATGTCGAAACGTGTTCCTGAAAGCATTGATGAAGCTCGTCGTTTTGTTATAGATTTCATGGGAATATTATATACTAAAGTAGATACTTCTATGAAGTCCATTATATCCATGGAAGGATCCATCTAAAATATAATCAACTTAGAGAAAATAACCAGGATAACAGGGAACAACCTACGGTCATAGATGCCAATCCTAGTTATTTTTTATCTCCAAGATCATCAATAGATGCGAGGAGAGAGCATACGTAAATTGAATCAATTTACAGAGTTATGACACAGGGACTAATACTTAATTATGGAGCTCAAGATCCTTTAAGGATAAGTGCATGAATAACATTTACTAAAACCATCCCTTCAACACATACAAATTTTCTTCAAAATACGAGAAACCATAAATAGAAGTTATTTTGAAAATCAAGTGGTTCATGGGAAAATGTGATAATTAATCCACATTAACCCCAGGTCACCGCCCTTTATCTCGCGAATCGGAACTCATAAATGTACCATAAATGACCCTTGAATAATGTGCAAGGTGCACGATATCCATGAATATTTTACTAAATGTGGAACGGTGGTAGAGAGATATCATTCCTTTAGAAGTTTAGTTGTGCGGACGTAAAAGTTGTATAGGAGTGAAAGTTGTGCAGGAGTGCATAAATATGGAGTGTGTGGATATAAAGGTTGTGAGGGGTTTTCTACACAAGGGTTGTGCAGGAGTATAAGTGCGGAGGGAAGTGTGCGGGAGAATGTGTGTGTGGAAGAAAAGATTGCACGAAGAAAATGGTTGGAATTAGGTTCCCCGCACACAAAAAGAAATGGAAAATGAAAAATTGTTGGCCTATGCAAAATATAGGTTGTGCGGAAGAAGAGTTTGTGTGGAGCAAAGAGGGATAGTTTTATAATATAAAATCTCTGCACCACACAAGGAATACCTACACAACAAAAATCATAAAAATGACTAAGTATTGTGTACGAATGGAAATTTTTCCCAATCATATAATGAAACTATAAGCACATGATGAACTATGAAATAAAAAACAAAGGGGCAGGGAAAGGTTCTATACATGGCTAACTTGAAATTCAAAGGTGATACGTGAAAATGGATCAATAGGATGCCGAAAGGAATTAATTTCTTTTGGTTGGTCCTAAAGGAGTGCATTTTAACATAAGATAGATTGAAGCGTTGGGGAGAGAATGGTCCAGGATATTATTTTTGAATTATTGAGAGGGGGGGTGAATCAATAATGAGAAATTTATACCACTTATCAATCCTTTTAACCACAATTTGTATTCCTTTAATTTCTTCAATAATGTTCATCAATTCATCATTAATATGTTATTTCATCATATAACATTAACATCCATCAGTTCATAATAACCAATAATAGACACATCCACACAATACACAGTACACCAGTATTTTACATGGAAACACAATGCAGGAGAAAACCACAGAATGCTTTTCTTATATGTCTTTAAGAATTACATTCAAGGCAGCACCAACTTTCAATTCTCCAGCTCCAACCTGAATGAAGCTCCAACTCCCTTATTCTCCGAAACCAACCAGAAAGAGGCTACAACCCCCTTTCCTTGCCCCGTCCTTCTGCCCTAAAATTAAATGCCAAATAGATGATGAAACCATTGCCACACTATCATTGTGATATATACTACTGCAACATGTACCAATCCATGCCAATAACCTGTAACCAACATGTACCAATAACCTGTGACTAACCTATACCAGTAATCAGCTTGTACCAACCAAAACCAACAAGTACGTGACCTGTGTATGTTGCAGCTCGCATCTGTACGCGACCTGTCTATACTGCAACCTACGTATGAACGCGGCATGTCTATATTGCAACTTGTGTACACCTTTAGAAAGCTAGGTTTTTCACCTTTCTAAACTTTGACTCTTTGTTGCCTTTGTTACATCAACCTGTAACCTATCCCAACCTGTACCAATCAACATGTTCTATCAACCATGTAAATCAAGCACTCACACAAGCTGTACCATCATAAGTGCATCAACTATGCACATCACAATACCTCATAACCATCACCAACAATATGTCCCAATACTCTCCTCGATAGATCAGATCTCAATATCTCAAGAATATCACTCAAATCATGTGCATCTATCTCTCTAGTCATGTTCCATATATGTGCATACAATCATAATCATGTGTAACAACCCTCACATGGACTAGACATCAAATCATCACTGATATGTAGCCTCAAACTACACAAACAACTCCACACCACTTCAAAACTAAAACCTTCAACCATGTACCAAGAAATACAAGCTATGCCTCAACACTTAAACCAACAAGATGTACCAATGAATAATACTAAACATACCAGTGTTGTGTTTATGTAGATCTAGCTCATACAATAAGTGCCATACAACCAACAACCTCTCTAAGGAAAATCCTCAAACTCCCATAACCATATCTCATGGAGACAACAATATCCAACTACACATAAGAATATGACATACATTTTGAACCTGTAGATAGATCTGTTGTACCTGATAATTGTAGACCTTCCTAGGAACTTGCTTTCATACTCTGAGAACTTAGAACCCTCAGCAATTCAAGCTTTCATGGATTTTCCCAACCATACGTTACCTCTTCTTCTTCATCCCGCATATGTACACACTCTAATCCACTACATCCTATGTATGTACGCTACTTCCTCCACTGCAACTCGCGTACACCTCAAAAACTAGAGTTTTTTCAGTAATTTTGCAACTCCGAAACTTTCACCGTCAACCCTCCTTTACTACCTCAGACTTGCATAACTTGATGCATCAATGTGTACCTGCAATAGACCTTTCACAGACTAGATATTCAATAACATGCAATAGGTAGGGTAGGTGTTAATGGGAGTTCCTTGCTCTCTTATTTATACTTTCCAAATAGCTTCTTCAAGGAGTTATCTTCTAACTAACTTTACCCAACTTCCTTCTTTTAGGGCTAACCCACTTCTAACCACTTGTCCACTTACAACCACTTTATCCACAAATAGTAAACTCACCACTTCTAGTTGCAACTAATTTATTTTTAATTATTTTCTTTTTACTACTACTTAACCCATGATTAACTCCTAGTTTCACCCACTTTGACTAGTCAACTTCTTCTAGGAGTTTCTAGAATAATTTGACTTATTTGACCTTCTAAAGGCTTCTAGATAACTCATGAGGGTTCTCCAACTTCACAAGGCCATAACTCTCTAACCGTGAGTATTTATGCGATGTTCCACATATCATCGGAAATAACATGACATGTACTATCCATCTAGAATAGTCTTACCTACATATTCACTAATCTTCATGCCTTTAAACCTCAAACAAAATCGGGTCCCTTACCCATATCGTTGTTCTACCTGTTATCACACAATTTGTAGCTAGGTCAAAAGGCTAGAGGATTGAGGCCAAACTGGCGTCACAGGAACCTTCCCCACCCAATGTCACCACGATGGGGAGGTCCTTTCTATTTAGGGAGGTTATCCCAGGGGAGACGTCCCTGTTAACCTGGAGTTTTGAAGAGGCTGAGATATAAGGTCAGAGTTAAAGTTTCCCCTTCACGGGTTACCACCAAAAAAAGCAGAAGGTTCGGCTAATCAGCCAATAATGAAGTATAGTCCCAAATGAGAACACCTGCCCGTAACAAAGCAACAATAGAAAAATATATATGCAGGCTATATACAAAGGGTTAGCACTTCATATGACCATCTGATATAATTTAAGCAATGTGAAGTAATAGATATCAATGAGATCAACATTTTGTCAATTATCTATGGAAAGAGCATTAATTCATCAATAACTATCAAGATGACAAAGCCAACAATGTATTCAATCAACACTTCAATCAATAAATGCTTTAGATCATCACTCAATTGCTTGTAAAAGTCAAAAGCTAGCTGCGTCAAAAATAACCAACTATGACGTCAGCCTTGGTTAGGGTTAGGGTTAGTTAGTTAGGGTTTTAAGATTTAGGGTTTAAAGAGTTGTTTTGTACACTAAAGCTACAACGTTGGAGATCAAATCAGTGCCTTAGGGTATATGGAGTTAGAAATAAGGGCACAAGGTCTCGGAAGGATGACAAATCAAAGACTAGAAGGTAGGTTTCTATGGTGCTACAAAGGCAGGACCCTAGAATCAAAACCCTAGGGGAAAGAGGCTCACTCCGGTGTTGCTTAAGCAAGGCCTCATGCTCTTTCCTCCTTCTCTAAATAGACTTGGCAAAACGGCTAGCTTAAAGCATAAATCTAAGGGAGAAAGTGTTGCAATGACAAGGCTTTCAAACCGTAGAAGGTGAAACCCTAGGTGTAGGCAATCTAGGCCTAGGACGTCTCCTCTTTTCAACTTATAGACTTCAACGCTAGCTCAGAAGAAGGAAGACAAATGTAGCAATGGCTAGGCTTTATCTCTTTTCTTCAATGGCTAAAAAAGATTTCTCAACAAGGGGACATGTAACAATAACCTACTGGTGTGCTTGTTACCTAGGGTTTTAAATCAGCAATACAATAAGTAAATGCAAGAAATTATACCTACAACCATTCATTCAAGAAGTTTTGCAAGAAAAATTACTTACATGTCATGAAGAAAAAGCACAAGCAAACCCTAGTTGTAAACCTTCCTTGAGAGAAATGCCATAAATGCAAAAATTATCCTTCCAATAGCAAGTGCACCTCACTTTAGACAACCAAACTACCCTAGTAGCGCGCAAAACTCAGATCTCACAAGAGAGTGAGTTGTGTTATCTTCAAATGAGGGAAAAACATCCTCAATATATATCATCCAATGACCTTTAATTTAAAATTAGGTCATTAAAATAGCCGACAAGGCTGACTACTAAAAATCATATTGTTTTTACATTAACTGCTAAGTAAAAGACATAAATGAGCAAAAGGTGGGACGTCAAGCCCCTCTGAGGGAGACATTGGCCCTTTTTGGGGCTAGTCCAGCATCTAGAAGTCAGACATTAGCCCTTTTAGGGCTCCTCCAAGCTGCCACACATGCCAGTAATCCCATCAAACTGCCACACGCTCAAGATGACGTCCAAGTCTCCTGGGTGACGTCCTGTCCATCAAGAGGAAAACGTTCCATCTGAAGTGGTTCAACCCCCCTAGGTTGGGCTCAGCCAAAGTGTCCTGGGTGGAACGTCCTTCTTCTCGTGTGCAAAGGCTCATCATATCACTGTCCTGTCTTTGCCCCTGATGGGGTCCCAACAACCATCTGATGGGCTCTTCAGCCCCATGGAGGTCCGAGCTAATCATCTCCCCATGTGTACCTGTCCGTTGGGCATGGTCCTGCACATCAAAAACTTTGCCCTCCATGGGCTCATTAGTCCTCAGGATCATAGCAATGTCAATCATATTTCATCATTAATTTTACCAAATGCATGCATAAGACCCCTAACATATCATCTAATAGCTCAAAGACATTACACTAACCTACTATACAAAGCCTGAAGAAAATACCAAGTGCCCTGTTGGGACAGCATCCATAAGAAAAGGAAAGTTCCCAAAGGATATCATCCAAGCCATGTAACACGAGGTGGTGTGGTCTAAGGATGTCCAGACACAGTGAGAATTAGGGGTGGGTATTATCCGTGGGTGCCTTTGTAGGAGGCGAGTTGTACCTGTCATGGATGCAGTTTTTTCCAAGCCCTTTATTGCCTTTATTCTATCTTTTCACTTCAAGGTCTAACCAGAGGACACTGCCTTGGCATGGTGACCAGAGCTGACAGTGTTACCCACGAGTATTTTCACAGAAATGATAAGGTTGGCTCGTGATGAGACCCCCTTTCCCTTGGCCATGCAACCAAGGGTCATTGCCCTGGCATGGTGACCAGATAATGGCAATGTCATTCTGCTAGATACCTATGAACATAATGGGTTGGCTCGTGATGAGACCCCCCATCCTCTTGGCTAGGTCTTGTTTTATTGTTTTTCTTCGGGTCCCTCTTGTTTTTTTATCGAGAGGTTTTTTATTGCATTCTCAGGGATCCCTGGGCGAGGCATATCTAGGTTTTATTTCCTATGGATTTTATCTTTTACCAGTTGCTTTTACCTCATGGGCCTTTAGCCCCTTCTTCCCACAGGATAAAGTGTAACCCCTCAAATAGGTCATCCTAATGCTCGGGCCAGGGGAATGGGATAGATGAATGGGAGATAAGATGTAAAATGATAATATGGTGGGAGCGGACAATGGCTCTTCAAAATCACCCTTGGTGGTTAACCAAGACCTATGGACACAAGCTTGCTAGGGCACCCCGTTTATTCCCCAAACCATGGTCAAGTGGGTTAGTGTAAGATCCAAGCAGTTGTCAGAAATGTAAGGAACCT
>ML796829.1:229364-258002 GCA_009831015.1 Picea engelmannii
AATATCACTCTCCAAGGGTTGACATCAATGAAAACCAACAATCCAAACCAATTGTCCATCAACATAAGCCAATTGTCCAACAATCTTCCCCTTTGGCATTGATGGCAACACCAACATTGAAGGAAACAAATAGTCATGGAAACATTTTCATCTCTCCTCATCAATGTTTCTATCTCTCCCCCTTTGACATCAATGGCAAAGGGTATCTCCCTTTGGGGTTGCTCCCCCTGTCTTCATTCCTTTGATTACTTTATCTCTCCCTTTGACAAAGGATTAACTCAACCTGTCGATTTGACATTGTACCTGCTCTAACCGATCATCGTTAAGAAAATAACTCCCCTTGTGGGTATGTCTCCCTCTATATTCTCTACAAAATGTCATGTAATCACTCTGAACAATATGCTACTACTGCAATTTGCTTCTGCGACGGATGTTGTTGCTCTACCAGAACATTGATCAACTACTCAACAATATTGCATCAAGAATACCATGATTTGTTATTCCTATGACAATCCTTGGACTTGTCCATGCATCATACATGCATCAAGTTGTAGCTCAACCTATTGGAGTTATTGTCCATTGGTGCTTCCTTAAGTAATCAACTGACATATATGAAAATCATTCAAAAATTTAAGTATTCAAAAAATCATCCAACATTATATGAACCACTTTCTGAACCATACTCTGAACAAATCTGTAAACCCAATCTTTGAATCCATGCTCTGAGCCGGTCTTTGAACCAATCTATCTTGAACTCATGCTCTCATCCACTAACATACATCTGTCCAAATCTGCTAAGTGTTCTTACAAATCCATCTCTGTCCATATTGTCCATGACTCTACTACACAACTATCCACAATGTTGACCCGTGTGTCACTGAACTATCATGAAATATTCACTGTTGCAATCGATCAATATGTCATACATTACTTCTGCTAACTGATTGTTCTGAAACTGTCTACTCAATCTCTGCAATATGCTTGAATGATGGTTCTCTAATCTGTATTGATTGCACTGACTCCCCCTATCTAATATTCATATTACCTAGGAGTCTCCAAGCTGGATGGCTCGACAAAATAACCGCTCTGATGCAGAGTCATCTTCCTCTTTGTCTGTATATAGACCTTCCCTTTCTTTCTCTTCCTGAATTCTGCCATCATCCTAATTTTTTACGTCTTCTTCATCGTCCGCTTGAATTCTAACACTTTCCTCTTTGCCTGTAAATTCATCATGTTCTTGTGTTGTTGCAAATCCTGAAAGTACGATTCCTTGGAATCCTTGTTCCTCATTTACCTGCTCCTCTTGTTTTTCACTTCTTCTCCAAACCTTCTTGTATCCCACATCAATATTTTCTTTCATGGGAGGACTTATCATGCTTTTGCAATTTCGAGTTGTGTGTCCATAGTTGTGACATTTGTAACATTCAATATTTTGTGGGGCCACATAAACATTTCTTGCCTCATTATTTCTTTCATAAACCCTACAATCTACAACCTTATGTCCAAAGTTAGTACAATAAAAACAATGACCATAAAATAAATTTACATACCTGGGAGTGAATGATTTTCCTTGTAGTGTAGTCCTTCTGTAGTTCTTCCTTGGTTGATCACGATCTTATCTTTGGTTGAAATGATTGAAGCTTCCTTGTTGCTTGAACGTAGAAGGTCTTATGTTTTCATTTCTTTTTTATTCATGTTGACCATGATTCCTTCCTTTGAGAACTTCTGCATATCTCTTTTGTTCTCTTGCTTTCATCATGGAGCTTGAACCTTTCTCAGTGTTCATTTGGTTGTATCCTAGTCCAGACCTACCATAGTATGGATTTTGATTGTTAATGATCTTATCCAATGTCTTGGTGCTATATTGTTGCATATTCTTCTTCTAAAGAAAGTTTCTTAGAGTGACTGCTTTTGCTTCCAACCTTTCAATCATCTTCTCCTTCTCTGCTAGATGACTTCTAAGTGTTTCTTCAATCCTTCTAGCTTCTTCAACCTGAACTTTCAGCTTTGTAATTATCTGCTTGACTTCCTCTGAGTTGAGATTCTCGGTTTCTTTTACTTTTAGTTCTTTCTTGAGTGACTCATTTTTCTTTCTTTCATTCCTTAGATCTTATAAGACGCTAATTAATTATGTTATGAGATCGAATTCGCCTTCTTCTTATGAACTATCAGAGTTTCTTGTTTGATTTTCCTTAGCCATGAATAATATCTTTTCTAAATCATTGTCGGTTTCATCATCTTCACCAAATGAGGAACTGCCTTTTCTTGAGTATAGATTTTTCTTGAAGACTTTCTTTTTGCTTTTCCAATTTCCCTTTTGATATATCTTTTCTTTCTTGGGCTCTTCCTCTTTATCACTATCTGAATTTTTGGCATAAGGACACTTATTTGCAAAATGACCAATTCTACCACAATTAAAACATTTCAACGGAGGCTTACCTTTATATTTACCTGTTCCCTTTTGCAAATTTCTTACTAAGTCTGTCATTTCTTCATCTTCTTCTGAATCATCGCTGCAACTATATTCTGACTTTGGCTTTTGCTTGTGAACTGACTTTGATTGTTGTTTGTTACTTTTCTTTGTCTTCATAGATGCTTTGAATGCAACTTCCTTTGTAACTAGATTGTCTTGTTTTGTCCTCATCTCATAAGCTGTGAATATCCCATGTAACTCATCCATGGTCATTGTATCTAGATCCACTCTTTCTTCTAGGGATAATATATTTGAGTCAAATCTCATTGGTAGGGATCTCAATGCCTTTTTAACAATGACCAGTTCCTTTATCTCATCTCCCAAGCCTTTGATGTCGTTTACTACCTCATCGATGTGTAGAAAGTAGGTTGTTATGTTTTCATCTCCATTCATCTTTAACTGTTCAAACTTTTCTTTGGAGATTTCAAGTTTGACTTCCTTAACTTTTTTGTCTCCTTCATATATATTCTTTAGTTTGTTCCACATCTCCTTGGCGGATTCACAGTGCATGATTTTAGTAAATATTGGTTCATCTACACCATTTTGAATAGCATTCTTGCCTCTTGAATTATTTTCTACAAGTTTATTTTCATCATTGTCTGTTGGAGGAGTAGTTGGTGCTTTGTATCCATCCACCACTGATTGCCAAACATCGAATCCATGTGCCTATATGTGTGTATGTATTTTCTTGCTCTAGAGTGCATATTTCTCACAATTAAATTGTGGCATCACAACTCTAGCATGATCCATGCTCTCCTTCCAGTTGTTAAATTGTTTCTTGAAGGACCTGCTCTGATGCCAATTGTTGGATTACTGAGAGGGGGGAGGTGAATTAGTAATGAACAATTTATACCACTTATTAATCCTTTTAACCAAAATTTGTATTCTTTTAACTTATTCAACAATGTTCATCAGTTCATCTTTAATATGTGATTGCATCATATAACATTAACATCCATCAGTGCATAATAACCAATAATAAACACATCTACACAATGCACAATACACCAGTATTTTAAGTGAAAACCCAATGCGGGAGAAAACCACTGAATGGTTTTCTTATATGTTTTTAAGAATTACATTCAAGGAAGCACCAACTTCCAATTCTCCAGCTCCATCTGGAAGGAGGCTCCAACCCCCTAGTTTCTTAGGATACAACCTGAGGGAAGCTTCAACTCCCTAATTCTCTGGCTACAACCAGAAGGAGGCTACAACCCCTTATGTTCTCCGAATACGACCAGCTAGTTCTCAAGCTCCAACCTGAAGGAAGCTCCAACTCCCTTATTCTCTGGCACCAATCAGAAGGAGGCTACAACTTCTTTTCCTTGCCCCGTCCTGTCGCCGTGAAATTAAATTCCAAATAGATGATGAAACCATTGTCACACTGTCACTGTGATATATACCACTACAAAATTGGACCAATCTGTGCCAACAACCTATAACCAACCTGTACCAATAACCTATGACTAACATGTACCAGCAATCAACCTGTACCAACCAAAACCAATAGGTACATGACCTGTGTATGCTACAGCTCCATGTTGGGCCCCAACAACTCCCCCTAATTTTTTACAAAATTTAAAGGGCCCCCATTAGAATCTTGATAATTATAATGAGCTACAGAATCAACTTTTTTCAAATAGTTCCATACTTTGGCTTGCTTTGAGACAAACTTAAGACATTTACTATAGTATGAGACATTCATTACAAGAGTATATGTCAAAAGTATGAAACGAGCACAAAAATCTCAATTTAAACAAAAACGTTATTTTTTATCAACTGTTTACTTTCATTTAAATTATGATTATGTGTTCTTTCTTTTGCTCATTAGCAAGTTTGGCTATTTTGAATAATAGGTTCAATACTTCATCAAATAACATCTTGGTTGGTTTCTCATTTTCATGAAATCATTTGGTGATATTAATTAATTAAATTCTTTTTTTTCATTTTGCATCTCATTTCAAAATAATAATAATAAAAGAATTATATATCATTTGTTTGATTTTGTAAAAAACCAAAATTAATATTTTTCTCTTCTCCATCAACTTGAAACTTCTAGAATTTTAAGATCATATTTGAAAGTAAATTATAAACAATGTTTGTTTATAAGTTATAGTTAGTTTAAATTCATTTTTTATTCTTCTAGATTATGTTTTATTCACAATTTTTAGGTTATTAATTTAGGTTTTTTTTTGTTTCACAGGTTTCTATTATCAAATATTTGATACGGATCTGATCATGGCTTGATTTTATTATCCAAATACATTCAAGACGATTGATCAAAAAATAATTTTGGATTGCTACAAATAATTTTATGAGCAACAACAGATAAAATTTGGAAAGGCGTCAAGATCAGACAGACGATTTTGTAGGACTGATTGCAGCCAAACCGTGAGGCATTTGAAGAAACAGTTGAAAACCCAGAACCGAAATGGACCCATTTACCTTACTCATAGAGATTTTCCCAAAAAAATGCATGATTTGAGAGATATTGATGTATTTTTACAAGGCAAATTTCAGGTGGCGAAAATTAATAGTGACGCCCAGACTGTTCATTCATTGTATAAATATATGAGAAAGTTCAGAGCCATAGAGATCCAAGGAATTGAGAGGAGGATTTTAATCATTTCTCTTTTGTATATTATTTCTTTTGTAAATTTTTCTTCTTTTCAAATGGAGTAATGAATGGTTGGAATCTTTAGGAGAATGGACGAGTATTTTCAAAGAAGAATATGGAATTCCAGGTTGCTTAATGGCTTTTGTCCTGTGAGTAAAATGGTTTTATTTTCATTATAATATCTTGATATTCTTTTAATAATTGATTATGCATTGATTTAAATTAGCTTTAGTCTTTTTTATCAATACATAATTAATTGCTATCATTTATGTATTAATTAATTTTTTCCATCTTTAAGAGTCTATTATTCAAAAATAATCTTCAAGGACTATAGTATGGGCATGTGATTTTGAGAAAGAATATGGGAAAGCAATTCATCTTTGGCTTTAGACCTGTGTAATGTTTATTCCATTTCGTTCTTTCATTATTGTTATATTATGAAAATATTATTATGGTTGATTTTAGCTTTAGCTTGTCATCATATGGTGTTTTCATACTGTTAAATGTTATATGTTCTCCATAATTTCTTATTCCATTTTTTATGTGTGATCAATCAATCATTTGATTATTGTGGAATTTATTTCTAATGTTAAATGATGGATAATATCAATACTAAGAATTGAGTTTTCTTTCCTTCTTAAATATTGATTATCTTAAGATCACACGATTTTTAATTAGTTGTCTTCCTGTTTTTATTAATTTACTCCAATATCAAATACTTCTTTGAATGTATTCTGGAAGTGCTAGTATTGTTCTGTTATAGGTTTCCCTTAACAACAGTACAGGCAGGAGATCATACAACACAGAAAAATAATATCAGTTTCATTGATCAGCTACATGGTATTCTGTGTGTTATTTAGTTAAGTTGTTTATGAATGAAACGATGATTACATTAATTAGCTTTGACTATTTTTGTGTCATTGTTTCAATCATATTCATTTAGTATTTATTTGTTTAATATCTTAAAACAAAAAACAAAACAAAAAAAAGTGTTATTCAGATTTGATTCATAAACTTTATCAAATAATCATTTTCGCAAGATTTCATGCAAATCTTGTAAATTGTATATAAACTGTTCATAATCATTTGTATATTCACATTCTTAGATAAATATTTGTAATTATTGTGTCGATTGTTAGAATCTTTTCTTTAGTTAGTTTTTTTTTTTTTTCTATCTTTATGACCCTAGTTGGCTAACGGAGCCATTAAACCCATCAGAATAGGTTACACCAAACGGCGTGGGTTATTTACACAACCCTAGACCGAATCTATTCTTCCAGTTGACAGCATGTCAAATTTGTCCATCAACAAATAGCGCTAGAAGGAGGGCTGAGTAAATTTAATGATTAAATGTTTCACCCCTTAGCCTTTCATAATTCCAGATTTATAAATCTTTCTTTTGTGTCATCTTGAAATGCACTAGAAGGCGGTCCAGACAGACAAGTTGGCCTTATAGGAGTCTTTGTTTCGAATTTAATTAATTTCCCATGGCTCCCCAAATCACTGTGTTGGAACATGCTTTCCACTTCTCATTACTTGATATTCCCAACGATACAGTCTCTCGCTTGTCAAAACTCACCTTTGATGGTGGGGGGGATGTATTTGCAAAAGACCATCTTAACAAGTTTTTGTGTAAATGCATCAAGCATGACATTTATGTTTTAAAGGTTTTATGCAGTTTTTTTGCTTTCACTTTCAGGGGTCGGATTAAACATTGGTTTGAATCTTTTCCATCATATCACATTATTGATTGGTTTTAGTTTGTAGATGAATTTTTAGATGATTTTGAAAAATATAATTACAATCAATTATGTGAATAATTTCAGACTTTACTAATCAATGGCAATTCATCTCCAGAAATCTTTTCAACAAGAATCTATCATGTTCTCTGTAAATTTAATCTTGATGACATGTCATTTGTACTAAATCTCCTCTATGATGCTTGCATCCCTTTCATCCAGTCACATTCAATCGCGAATGATGAATTGGTTGCAATTACTATCACTCAATTGCAAGAAGAATTTTGTTTACGAGATGAGAGGGATCCATCCAAAAAATTTTAACAAGCAAGGGAGGTAGAATCTATTGAAAATGTTCTTACTGACAATCAAACTAGTTTTTCCTTTGAATCATTGCATATTCAGCCCTCGACCGTCGTGAAAGAAGATTTGATGTTGGGTGAAGGTGAATGACCATATTCTTCTAACTCTTGCTCTAATCAGTACTTAAATTTAGTTATTGAAGAACACTTAGGTGACGAAAATGATCTTAAGCATTCTAACATTCCAATGAAACTGATTAGAGATGTAGATCTGCAATTGGAAGAAGAAACTTTAAACCCTCATCTACAATTCGTACCTTATCAACATGAAAGATCAGATGTTTTTCATGAAAGTTTTGAATTGTCTATCCTACAGGAGGAAAATTTAGATGATCATATTATGTTGAAGAATTTATCACCAAAACAGAGTGAAAGTTTTAAGGAAAATGAAGAGGAATGTCTTGAGAATACCATTGTTAAATATCATAGCTCAAGATATTCTTTTCATGTGCTCATTTCTGATTCCTTTTACTCTTTATATCCCGATCTCTTCTTAGATTCTGGTGGACTTGATACTTTATCCATAGTATCTTACTCTTTGCCATCACAATCAAATCTTTTTGATATGCCAAAATTTGGTGAAATTAATTCCAAACATAACATTTATGAAGTTGGATTTGATGCTCTTTCACTTTTGTCACTCACATGGAAAAATGACATGTTGCAAAATGATTTTACATGATTTATTGTTGAAAAAGACAATGCACTCATCCTTATGGAGATCGAATATTCTACATTGCATATTCGTTATTTCATTAGTTCGAATTTTAATGTTTATGCTTCACATTTTGAAACGATCAATATCATCAAAGGAAGCGTTCAAACCAATAATCTAACTGATGTCATGAATCCTCTTATGATGTGTTCCCCATTGATATATCCATCTCATCAAATTCATAGTTTGCATCCTAATTTTTATGACAGGATCTTAGATTGGCTTGAAGATTCGTATATGAAAAATCTACATAATAAAGATAAAGTTGTGCTTGCTTTGTTTTTACCTAAATATCTAGGAAGTAAGCATAGCATGATTCTCTTAGATTCTTCATGTGAAGAAATTGATGAACACTTGGAGAATTGTCAGGAGGATGTGACACTTCGGCCTTGGTTGATGGTTATGTCGGGTCCCTATAATAATGACAAGTTTTTCAAACTTACTTACACTCTTCCATGCCATTATGACCCATATCACAACCAGATTGCAGAATGGTTGGAGGATTCATACATCAAGAAGTTTCAAAAGAATGGTAAGGTCGTGCTTGTTTTGTTTTTAAATGAATATATAGGAGGTAAGCATGACATATTTCTTTTGCATCTACAAATACTACATTCTTTTATTTTGATTTTCAATTTTCTATGTCGTGTAGGATTGAAGATGCTCTTGTGTCTGCACTGGAAATACGATTTTACTTAGTGTTTTCATCTATTTAGTATTTTAGAGTAGGTTTAGGAATAAGTTTCCTTTAGCTTTATTTATCAATATTTCTTTGTGTAATAATGCAGTTATGAACACAAGTGGGTACACCAAGAGAACCATAATATGAATGTTGTCAGGGAAGTCCACTTTAAATCTTTTTCTATTTGCTTTTTATTGAATATTTCTTTTCAAAAACGTAGTATCATCATGAAAATTTTAAATGGAAAGTAAAGAGATAAGTAAATTTGAACTATCAATTCAACCCTGACCCAAGGTGCCACGTGTATGACTGCACTCATCTTAATAAGGATTTTTCTATTTTCTTTTAGTCTCTTTTATTTTGAATAATAATTCTTGGTCAAAGTAGCATCTCATGCATCAATATATTAAAAAAAGAACTTGCTCCCACATGATATTTTATATGATTTATTTATTCCTTTATTTTACAGTGAGATGTTAGTGGATCCAAAAGCTCAAGTTTATCTATGGCCAAAATCGTTTCTTGAAAAGTTGTATTTTGTTGTTTTGATTTTGTTTACTTATGATTTTAAATCCCATTAATAAAATTTGATTTGGTTTGTTGTGTGTTTTTTGTTTTCTTTGATTGCTTTGAATGAGTTTCCTTCTTATCTGTCTTTTTGAATCAAAATATTTAAGATCAAAAAGTTATTGTCGAATGAAGCATTTATTTTAAGACTTATGTTTTTCAAGCAAATTGAAATATTTCAAAGAGGTCATGATATTAAGATATAGCTCAGACAATTGATTTTTAAGTCAATTGTCACTTTCATTTTGTCCTCAAATTGTCTTTGTCAGAGTATTACACCAGAGATATGGTTTAAATCTTTGAGAATTACGATGATCTTTAAACTTTTTACGTCGTCCATATTCTTAAAGACTCACTTTTAAGTGCTTCCCCACTCTCTAGATGATTTCTTAAAGGAAATCTAAAATCTCTAAACCATGATAAAACTTCCAGTTTTGAAAGAAAATAAATAAACTATTCACCTGTATTGCAATTAACCTCCAGTATCACCCCGCTCTCTTTATCATCAAGAAATCTATAATTGTATTATTATTTAAAAGTGGCATAAGAGGGTTGAAAGAACTTATGTGTGGGAAGTGTGTGTAAACCCGTCAGGGTACTGAATAGGCTCGTTGGTGTTAATGTTTTGTGCCATTATTATAGTTCTTTGCATTTCAATAGATAAGAGCAACATAAGAACAAGATCACTGAGAAATACACATTCACAAGAGACACAGCATTTATCCTGGGAAACCCTCTAGGGGAAGAAAACCCAGCAAAAACTTCCTTATCATAAATTGTCAATACAACGTCAAGAGATAACTCAAACCAATACAGATAGTCCTCTCCAAAAGATGCGCCACTCTTCTCCCTCTCTCCAACTGGTAAGTTGTAGCTTGCCTCTTAGAAAATGAGCAAGTGTGTTGTGTGTTAAAGTGAGGCGCTAGCCTCTCTATATATACAAGTCTGGCACGTGTGAAGTGACTTTCACTAGCAGGGCCGACTTCTCACTCTGGGTGGGTAAACCCACATTTATCATATTTCTAGGTCTCAATAATAACTGTTGGGGCCGACTTCTTATTCTACCTATTACAATTATTTGTTGACCAATCCGCAAAAGGGGATTTGGTCCTAATACAACAACCGACATGATCAATCCACTATGGGGATTGATCCTATGAATAATATAACAATAATAATAAGAATACTCTTTGCAGTTACATTATTTCAACAGTTGGCAGCGGGTAAATGCACACATGATACCAAGACAACTTCGTCGCGTACTGAACAGGCCTGCTGGCAACGAAGCAATGTCGAGTCGAGAGGTAGCAGGTATATGTTTTTAAATTAACTTTTATGGAAGTATACATCAAGTGGATACAACTATTGGATGGGATTAAAGCATTTGAGTGGGTTAAATGACATCCCTTCCGAGGCTATGGACGCCTGCTGGCAGCAGTGGCTCTGTCAACGGTATTGAATTTCTTTTATAAACATCGTGACTCTTTGATTAAAACATTATTTCAGGTCATAATCTTCTGTAAAGAAAATTCTATTATCTAGTTATAACATTGAGCTTATCCTAATACTATATGGTCTTAGAGTGAATTTATTTCAGGGAGCTTAAATCCTTTTATAAGTCTTATTATTTTCTTCCTGAAATGAAATCTTACCAGATCAGAGATAACTGCTTCACCCAATAAGTCGTCATTCGTTGGGCCCCAACAACTCCCCCTAAATTTTTACAAAATTTAAAGGGCCCCCATTAGAATCTTGATCATTACAATGAGCTACCGAATCAACCTTTTCAAATAGTTTCATACCTTGGCTTGCTTTGAGACAAACTTAAGACATTTACTATAGTATGAAACATTCATTACAAGAGTATATGTCAAAAGTTTGAAACAAGCACAAAAACCTCAATTTAAACAAAAACGTTAATTTTTATCAACTGTTTACTTTCGTTTAAATTATGAATATCTGTTCTTTCTTTTGCTCATTAACAAGTTTGACTATTTTGAATAATGGGTTCAATATTTCATCAAATAATATCTTGGTTGGTTTCTCATTTTCATGAAATCATTTGGTGATATTAATTAATTAAATTTTTTTTTCATTTTGCATTTCATTTCAAAATAATAATAATAAAAGAATTATCTATCATTTGTTTGATTTTGTAAAAAAACAAAATTAATATTTTTCTCTTCTCCATTAACTTGAAGATTCTAGAATTTTAAGATCATATTTGAAAGCAAATTATAAACAATGTTTGTTTATAAGTTATAGTTAGTTTAAATTCATTTTTTATTTTTCTAGATTTTGTTTTATTCACAATTTTTAGGTTATTAATTTATGTTTTTTTTTTTTTTTCACGGGTTTCTATTATCAAATATTTGATACGGATCTAATCATGGCTTGATTTTATTATCCAAATACGTTCAAGATGATTGATCCAAAAATAATTTTGGATTGCTACAAATAAATTTATGAGCAACAACAGATAAAATTTGAAAAGGCGTCAAGATCAAACAAGCGATTTTGCAGGACTGATTGCAGTCAAACCATAAGGAATTTGAAAAACAATTGAAAACCCAGAACCGAAATTTACCCATTTACCTTCCGCGTAACGATTTTCCCAAAAAAATGTACGATTTGAGAGATATTGATGTATTTTTACAAGGCAAATTTCAGGTGGCGAAAATTAATAGTGACGCCCAGATTGTTCATTCATTGTATAAATATATGAGAAAGTTCAGAGCCATAGAGATCCAAGAAATTGAGAGGAGGATTTTAATCCTTTCTCTTTTGTATATTATTTCTTTTGTATATTATTTCTTTTGTAAATTTTTCTTCTTTTCAAATGGAGTAATGGATGGTTGGAATCTTTGAGAGAATGGACGAGTATTTTCAAAGAAGAATGTGGAATTCCAAGTTGCTTAATGGCTTTTGTCCTGTGAGTAAAATGGTTTTATTTTCATTATAATATATTCATATTCTTTTAATAATTGATTGTGCATTGATTTAAATTATCTTTAGTCTTTTTTATCAATACATAATTAATTGCTATCATTTATGTATTAATTAATTTTTTCCATCTTTAAGAGTCTATTATCCAAAAAAAATTCTTCAAGAACTACAGTATGGGCATGTGATTTTGTGAAAGAATATGGGAAAACAATTCATCTTTGGCTTTAGACCTGTGTGATGCTTATTCCATTTCGTTCTTTCATTACTGTTATATTATGAAAATATTATTATGGTTGATTTTAGCTTTAGCTTGTCATCATATGGTGTTTTCATACTGTTAAATGTTATATGCTCTCCATAATTTCTTATTCCATTTTTTATGTGTGATTAATCGATCATTTGATTATTGTGGAATTTATTTCTAATGTTAAATGATGGATAATATCAATACTCAGAATTGAGTTTTCTTTCGTTCTTAAATATTGATTATCTTAAGATCACACGATTTTTAATTAGTTGTCTTCCTGTTTTTATTAATTTACTCCAATATCAAATACTTCTTTGAATGTATTCTAGAAGTGCTAGTATTGTTCTTTTATAGGTTTCCCTTAACAATAGTACAGGCAGGAGCTCATACAACACAGAAAGATAATATCAGTTTCGTTGATCAACTACATGTTATTATATGTGTTATTTAGTTAAGTTGTTTATGAATGAAACGATTATTACATTAATTAGCTTTGACTGTTTTTGTGTCATTGTTTCAATCGTATTCACTTAGTATTTATTTGTTTAATATCTTAAAAAAAAAAAAAAAAAATAAGTGTTATTCAGATTTGATTCATAAACTTTATCAAACAATCATTTTCGCAAGATTTCATGCAAATCTTGTAAACTGTATACAAACTGTTCATAATCATTTGTATATTCACATTCTTAGATAAATATTTGTAATTATTGTGTCGATTGTTAGAATCTTTTCTTTAGTTAGTTTATTTTATTTTTCTATCTTTATGACCCTAGTTGGCTAACGGAGCCATTAAACCCGTCAGAATAGGTTACACCAAACGGCTTGGGTTATTTAGACAACCCCGGACAGGATCTGTTCTTCCAGTTGACAGCATGTCAAATTTGCCCGTTAACACTCCCGTATGTACACGATCTATCTATATTTCATCCTGCATATGTACGTGACTTGTCTATACTGCAGCCTCCGTACACCTTCAGAAAGCTAGGTTTTTCACCTTTCTGAACTCAGACTCATTGTTGCCTCTATCACATCGACTTGTAACCTATCCCAACATGTACCAATCAACATGTTCTATCAACCATGTACATAGAGCACTCACACAACATGTACCATCATAAGTGCATCACAATACCTCATAACCATCACCAACAATATGTCTCAATACTCTACTCAATAGATCAGATCTCAATATCTCAAGAATATCACTCAAATCATGTGCATCTATATCTCTCTAGTCATGTGCCATACATGTGCACACAATCATAATCATGTGTAACAACCCTCACATGGACTAGACATCAAATCCTCACTAATATGCAGCCTCACACTACACAAACAACTCCACACCACTTCACAACTAATACCTTCAACCATGTACCAAGAAATACAAGCTATGCCTCAACACTTAAACCAACAAGATGTACCAATGAATAATACCAAACATGCCATTGTTGTATTTTTGTAGATCTAGTTCATATAATAAGTGCCATACAACCAACAACCTCTCTAGGGAAAATCTTCAAACACCCATAACCATATCTCATGGAGACAACAATATCCAACTACACATAAGAATATGACATACCTTTTGAACCTGTAGATAGATCTGTTGTACCTGATCACTGTAGATCTTCCTGGGAACTTGCTTTCAGACTCTGAGAACTTGGCACCCTCAGCAACTCAAGCTTTCGTGGCTTTTCCCAGATGTACGTGACCTCTTCTTCTTCAGCCCGCGTATGTACGTGCCCTAATCCACTGCAGCATGTGTATGTACATTATTTTCTCCACTATATCCTGTGTACACCTCAAAAACTAGAGTTTTTTCAGTAATTCTGCAACTCCGAAACTTTCCCCGTCAAGCCTCCTTTACTACCTCTGACTTAGGTAACTTGATGTATCAATGTGTACCTACAATAGACTTTTCACAAAATAGATATTCAATAATATTCAATAGGTAGGGTAGGTGTTAATGGGAGTTATTTGCTCTCTTATTTATACTCTCCAAGTAACTTCTTCAAGGGGTTATATTCTAACTAATTTTACCCAACTTCCTTCTTTTAGGGCTAACCCACTTATCCACTTACAACCACTTTATCCACAAATAATAAACTCACCACTTCTAGTTGCAACTAATTTATTTTCAATTATTTTATTTTTGCTACTACTTAACCCATGATAAACTCCTAGTTTCACCCACTTTGACTAGTCAACTTCTTCTAGGAGTTTCTAGAATAATTTGACTTATTTGACCTTCTAGGGGCTTCTAGATAACTCATGAGGGTTCTCCAACTTCACAAGGTCATAACTCTCTAACCGTGAGGAGTTATGTGGTGTTTCACATATCACCGAAAATGGCATGACATGTACTATCTATCTAGAATAGTTTTACCTACATATTTATTGATCTTCATGCCTTTAAACCTCAGACAAACTCGTGTCCCTTACCCATACCTTTGTGCTACCGAAATTCACTACCAGACTTCTCCAAGGGTTGACATCAATCTCTAAGGTTTGACATCAACTTACAATATCAGTCTCCTAGGGTTGACATCAAGGACAACCAACAATCCAAACCAATTGTCCATCAACCTAAATCAATTGTCCAACAATCTTCCCCTTTGGCATTGATGGCAACACCAACATTGATGGCAACACTGTCATCTCTCTTGGTCAATGTTTCTATCTCTCCCCCTTTGACACCAATGGAAAAGGGCATCTCCCTTTGGAGTTTCTCCCCTTATCTTCATGCCTTTGATTACTTTCTCTCTCCCTTTGAGAAAGGATTAACTCCCCCTGTCGATCTGACATTGTACATGCTCTAACCAATAATGGTTAAGAAAACAACTCCCCCTGTGGGTATGTCTCCCCATATCTTCTCTGCAAGATGTCATGTAATCACTGTGAGCAATATGTTACTACTACAATTTCCTTCTGTTGTAGATATTGTTGCTCTATCAGAACATTGATCAACTACTCAACAATACTGCATCAAGAATACCATGATATGTTATTCCTATGGCAATCCTTGGACATGTCCATGCGTCATACATGCATCAAGTTGTACCTCAACCTATTGGATTTATTGTCCATTGGTGCTTTGTTGAGTAATCAACTAACATATATGAAAAGAATTCAAATAATCATCCAACATTATATGAACCACTTTTTGAACCATACTTTGAACAAATCTGTAAACCCAATCTTTGAATCCATGCTCTGAGTTGGTTTATGAACCAATATGTCCTGAACTCATGCTCTCATCCATTGACATGCATATGTCCAAACATGCTAAGTGTTCTTACGAATCCATCTTTGTCCATACTGTCCATGACTCTGCTACACAATTGTCCACAATGTTGACTCATGTGTCACTGAACTATCATGAAATCTTCACTATTGCAATCGATAAATTTGTCATAATGTACTTCTATTAACCGATTGTTCTGAAACTGTCTACTCGATCTCTGCAAGCTGCTCGAAGTATGGTTCTCTAATCTATAGAAGATACTGCATTGACTCCCCTTGTCTAATATTCATATTACCTGGGAGTCTCCAAGCCGAATGGCTCAGAACAATACCTTCTCTAATGCAGAGTCATCTTCCTCTTCATCTATATATACACCATCCCTTTCTTTCTCTTCCTAAATTCTGTCATCGTCCTTAGTTTTGACATCTTCTTCATCCTCCTTTTGAATTCTAACACTTTCCTCTTTGCCTGTAAATTCATCGTGTTCTCGTGTTACTGCAAATCCTGAAAGTACGATTCCTTGGACATGTTCTTCATTTACTTGCTCCTCTTGTTTTTCACTACTTCTCCAAACCTTCTTGTATCCCACATCAATATTTTCTTTCATGGGAGGCCTTATCACGCTTCTGCAATTTTGAGATGTGTGTACATAGTTGTGACATTGTAACATTCAATACTTTGTGGGGCCACATAAGCATTTCTTGCCTGATTGTTTCTTTCATAAGCCCTGCAATCCACGACCTTATGTCTAATGTTAGTACAATAAAAACAATGACCACAAATTAAATTTATATACCTGGGAGTGAATGATTTTCATTGTAGTGTAGTCCTTCTGTAATTTTTCCTTGGCTTATCAATATCTTCTCTTTGGTTGTAATAATTGAAGCTTCCTTGTTGCTTGAATGTAGAAGGTCTTATGTTTTCATTTATTTTTTATTCTTGTTGACCTTGATTCCTTCCTTTGAGAACTTCTGCATAACTCTTTTGTTATGTTGCTTTCGTCATGGAGCTTGAACCTTTCTCAGTCTGCATTTGGTTGTATCCTAGTCCAAACCTATCATAGTATGGCTTTTGATTGTCGATGATCTTATCCAATGTCTTGGTGCTATCTTGTTGCATGTTCTTCTTCTGAAGATCTTTTCTTGGAGTGACTTCTTCTGCTTCCAACCTTTCAATCACCTTCTCCTTCTCTGCTAGCTAACTTTTGAGTGTTTCTTCAATCCCTCTATCTTCTTCAACCTGAACTTTCAGCTTCGTAATTATCTGCTTGACTTCCTCTGAGTTGAGATTCTCGGTTTCTTTTACTTTTAGTTCTTTCTTGAGTGACTTGATTTTTTTTCTTTCATTCCTTAGATCTTCTAAGGCACTAATTAATTCTGCTCTGAGATCGACTTCGCCTTATTCTTCTGAACTATCATAGTTTCTTGTTTGATTTTCCTTAGCCATGAATAGTACCTTTTCTAAATCACTATTGGTTTTCTTCAGTTTTCATGTCCATTTTTGGGTTGTCCTCGATTTTCGTGGTCACTTTTTAGGTGGTTTTTCGGCACATGGTTTTTCACCAATGGTTTTCTTTTTCCGGTTAAGGAATTAGGGTTGTTGACTAATCCAGGTCATTGGACTACGGTTTTGGATGTCGTTGGCTCCTATATGTATATTGTATTGTAAACAATGTCTCATGTGAATAACTATAGAATATGTTGGTTTTCCCGGTTTGGGTTTCTAAGGGAAAAAACTTTGTATAATGTGTGTATTTTCTATTGTATCTTTTATGTTTTTTAATTGAAAATCTCTTTGCAGCAAAATATTGTACAAGGTTAGAATCTACAATTATTTCCCATTGTTTTGTACTAATAACTATTAAATAATTATATGTGAACCGAACAGGACCAAAGAGGGCTTAAATAAACTGATCAATAGACGAATGTTGTCTTCTTTACCTAGACTTCAAAACTTATCTTTCCTCAATGGTAGATACCTTATTTGAAATGTTCCACTTGTGAAACATTGCAACAAAGACAACCCAACCCTAAGCTCTACTCATGTATTTGAAACAAATATAAGGTCTTGCGCCAGTAGTTAGGCTAGACCCATTAACAAGTGAGGGTTACTCTACCCATGTCAATTTTCATATGCAACCTTATGTGACTAATTTTCAAATCTAAAAATTACTTCCTAGTGATGCAACAATAAACCCTAGTTGTTATCACTAAACAACTTTACACTGAAAATTATTGACTGAAAATATATGTAGCGGAAACAACAAGATCAGAGATGAATCATCAAAGCATATGAGACACAAATTTATTGCTCTGCAACTTTGTAAATTTCATAAATTTTGAGGGCAAAACCAACCCTCCCAAACAATACAAAATCACTAAAATTTGAGGACAACCTTGTCCTCTAGTAACAAAAAAATCAACAAAATACCCAGAAATTCTTATGCTCGTGGATCTACTGCAGCTTCCACCTATACACTTGTTGATGTTAGTTGTATGGTTGTTGATGTTAGAAGTATAGACCTGATGTACCTGCCCAAGTCTCACACGTGTGGCCTGAAACCCTTCAGAAAATCACATGTGTGGCTATCCTTTATGCCCTCACACGTGTGGCCTGTCTGTACCACATGTGCAGTTGTCTCCCGTACTATTCTCCTTCACACATGTGGATCGTACAATCCTCTCTCACGTCCAGCCTATCTCACACGTGTGGTTGTACCTTTCTCCCACATTGTGGCCCTGCTCCTCTCTCTTCCTCACACGTGTGGCTGAAAATTAGAAGCCTTCCTTGGCCAAAACCATAAACATAAAATCACCGAGAACCTTAGGCCAAATTCTCTAATAATTGCAGAATTTCCCTTGCTGAAATTTCTAAGATATTAGCACAAGTGCACTCTCACTTATGCTAACTCCATAATGACACAATGAGATTTGTCACAATCTCTCCTCTCTTTATATAGGAGTCTTATGAGTGAGTTTAGGCACCCCTTTTAAATTCAACAATTAATTAGAATATGTTAATCCTCTTTGTGGGTGTGGCACCCTCAAACAAGCCCACAAAGACCATCAACTTGTCCATGAGGCCCTAGCCTCATTTCTAGACCGATTTCATTGAAACGAAAGGCTAAGCTAGTGCCAACAAAGATTCCCACATGCTTGACACATGTTCCTCTAGTGAGAATGCCTCCCGAAGCTACAAAAATCAACACTCCCTCTTAGCGAGGGAGGCATTCCATCCTCCATCACTAGGAAGTATCTTTGTCTCCCATATTGGGTCTACTACCACATCTACACTCCAATCCTCCCGACTGACTGCTCCCTCTATCACTAAAGTAAATCCTACTCTCCAATACTCATGATTGGCTCCATCCTCAGTCACTGAAGAAAATATTGTTATCCAATCCTAATTGGTTGCCCCCTCAGTCATTGACGCAAATCCTGCTACAATAAATGGGCCCTCCATGGAGGATACATTGTTCTTAGAAGCCTCATGCTTCAAGCTTCCTATCTGGCCTCCTCAACCCATGACACATGCCTGGAAGATTCTTCTCTTCCACTTGTCCTTGAAGGTAGACTCCCTCTGGATGAGTGATGCTCCCTTTGAGCCTATTGACTCCCCCTGAAGTCTAACTTCCTCTGAACAGTTCTGGGAGGTTTCTTCTCCCCACTAAATCCTAAGGGTTGACTCCCTCTGAACTCTGGGTCCCTCTGAGCTTCTACCATTGGTGGAGCTACTTGCTCCCTCTGAACTTGTGTTGTTGGTGGGGCTACCTACCTCACCATTCGTGGAGCCACCTGCTCCTCCTCATCTGTCTCTTTGTTACTATTGGTCATAGCTCTCATAAGTTGGCCCCTCATCCTATATAATTTTCCCTCTCTAACTCCAAGAACCACTACCAATATGAAGCTAGATCGTCTAGGCACAAACAATGCATGTCCATCTCGAAATAATACACGGTAGCCCTTCCTCTCAATCTTCGATATTGTGAGAACACTCCTCCTGATTTTTGGTACCCATAACACATTTGACACCCTCAATACCTCTCCTAACTCCAATCAAAATGATATTGTATCAGATTCGCATACTGCATGTTTGGCTCCCCTACCAAGCTCCACACACAAGTCAAAGCCAATCTCTATGAAAGTGTCAAATAACTCTTGTGCACTTGTCATATGGCAAGAGGCTATGTTATCCACCAACCAAGTCCCCCTGCTGGAAATTGTACTTGAAAGGGCGAAGACCAACAAGATCTCCTTCTCGAACCTATCTGCAACCTCATCAACCTTTGTTATTGATGCTTGCTTCCTCTTCCCTTCCGGTGTGGACACTGTGGAGCATAATGACCATAGTCATGACACTCAAAACATTTGATCTTGCTAAGATCCTTCTTTCGTCTTGGCTATGGAGATGATTCTCTATCAGAAGAAGCCCTTCTCCCCTCTTATGCCCTTCCTAGTGCAGGATACAAGGGCCTGGTTCTCATCACTGCTACTCTTCACCATACCATCCATATCATCCTTGGACACTAACTAAGTCTCCTTCTAGATACAATCATTCCATAGTCTATCAAAGTTTGGAAACTTCTCTCGTGCACAAATCCCCTACACAAATGGTTCCCAAGACCTAGGAAGACCTCTCAACAGCACATTCACCAACTCAGCATCCTCCACCTTATCACCGATGGCCACAAGTTGATCTCAGATCTATGTAATCTTCATAAGATAGTTCATAATTGTGTCCTCACTGGACATCTTGATAACTTGAAGTTGATGCTTCAAATGCAACTTCTTGCTTGTATTCCCATTTTGGTATAGACCTACCAAAGCAACATACATTTCCCTAGCATATGTCTTCTCAATAATGTGAGGAATCAAGTGATCCCTTATGGATTCTAGCAACACTCATTTAGCCTTTGCTTCCTTCTTCTTGTGTGTTGTCAACTCTCATGGATTGGTAGGAGTTGCAACCACACCCTCAACATACTCCTCGAGGTCATTTTCTTTCAATAGAAGGAGAACCCTAGCCTTCCAAGCCCGAAAGTTCGTTTCCCCTTCCAACCTGTCCTCAATATTCAACGTGTTCATCATGGTGACTTGCCCAGAACAAGAACAACAATCCTCCGGTGTTGTAGTACAAATGTGCCCGAAGATGACCCCCTTCTCTTCAAATCCCATGCTCTGATACAATGTGTTGGTTATTATTCTATTATGGGTTCGTACTAAGTGACCCAGGGTTCATGTCTGTCAAGTTTCCAACAAAGCCTCTAAAACTATCGGCCTTCCTGGTAAACCAAAAGGCAACACAACACACAGAATGCACTGGGTAGTCTCACTCAAGATAGTTTTAATGGGTGGTTGTAAGAATCATGCGTTTACAACCTAGGATTGAGTCCAAGATATGAGAATTATATACTGAACCATTATTATAACTTGTAAATGCAATACACTGTCATTTACGAATAAGCAAGAAATATATCAAATCATTCATTAAACATAACAATAACTATGGAAGACAATAAGATGTACAAATATTCATCACACAACACAGATGTTATCGTGGTTCACCCCCTCCTGGGATATGTCCACAAAGATTTGTCTCTCAGCTCTTTTATTATAATCATTATCTCACTACACGTCGCGCGCTTACAACTCTTCCCCATCAGGTAAGATCTATATGAGGCGGACTAGATCGCACCAAGCTCCTCATCCTGTGATCTAACCCTCAATATCTACCCTTCTTCTTCGTCTCTAGCTCAACAGCTTACAAAAATAGATCATACAACAAAATATTACATATCGCAACAACTCATAGATAACTAGCTAAACTCGATAATACTTTGAACCTCTATATCAACAACAATAATCAAAACCCTCTATGATACCTACATATCTATATTTATATGTTTCTAGCTCTTCATCCATTACAATACCTTACCAAAACCCTAACCCTAACGTCGTTAGGTCTTCCCTGCATGCGCGCGTGTTGTTCTTCCTTCCAGTTGTCGCTTTCCTCGTGCATGCTTTCTTTCCCAAAATCGTCATGCTTTTCCGCTTTGGCCTGCCTCCAATAGGCCCTCAACACTGACATGTAGCTCGTCCCGAGCCACCTAACCTTTCTGTGCTTCCTCGATCTCCTGGGTGATCACCTGGAACTTTTCCTTGAGCTTTGATGCCTGTGTCTATGCCTACGCAATCTTCTCATTAGGTGTGTCCACTATCTCGACTGCAATTTCGTCGCTGATCAATTCCACGCACTATGCCTAGGTATGTGCTATATGTGTCTTGGCTTCCTCTGCCTGTGTTGCGACTTCTGCTACCCACTCTTACAATGGTTCCATTTGAGCCTGACGCTCATGTTTCTATGTTTGCGCAATGGTGAGTTCTACCTGCAATTTCTTCATGTCTTGCGCCCCTTTGACGCGCTCTGTGATGGGCATTGTCTTCTACCTCTGCTTGAGGTCCTGGATAGTTGCAATTATCCTTTCTTCTTCCTTGTCCCACCTTTGAATCAGCTGATCCTCCTCTAACTATGTCCAAAGTTGTGTTGCTCTATCAAACAAGTCGGTTATTGTGCTAACCTGTTTCTCTATCTCCTGTAGTTGCGTCATTGCCTCATGCTTCCTTTTCTCATTTACTGTTGGTGGAGTAGTTGGTTTGAGCTACTCTCGAAGATTCTTGATCTCCTTCTGATATTGATCGATTGTCTGCACAATCTGATCAATCTTTTCTACTATTGTGATTTCATCTGTTTTCACGGTCTTTGGAATCTTCTCGTATGTTCCTGCAAATTTCTACTCCAATCCATTCTTGCGCTCCCTTTCCTCTTGGGTTTCGATCTTAGCCTACTCATAGACTATTTCTAGCATGTCTCGCTTCTCTGTTGCCTGCTGCAATTCGACAAAGTCTTTGCATGCATGAGATTGTACCTCATGGTTTACTCTAACCTGCAACTTGTGTAGAGCCCTAGATGGTATCTGCATCAATACCAGTTGGATTTGAGCTAAGTCTTTCATGGGTGTCTACCCAACGATCTCTTCCATGCGTAGCATACTGGGTGAAATGAAAAATGTTGTGTTCGGCTGCAGTATCGTATGGACTGGATCTCACTCTCCTTCCTCCAATCTTTCCTCTGTCTGCAGTGATGATGGCTCTTTTCCCATGCTACTACTTGTTGCATGTCCTTCCCCAAGCTACTTGAGGAATTGTAGCATTTATGCCATCTCCTCTTGAATTTTGTCCCTGTGGTGTGCAACATGGTCAAAATCCTCAACTATATAATCCTGAACCATTCGAGCTATCATCTCTCCATCATCCTTCATGATCGTATATTCTGGAGGCGTTCTTTGTGCCTTCGTTTTCTTGCGTGCTCCTCCTATTTGTGTGTCTGGCCTCTTATTGCCACCTAGTTCTTGTGGATTGGGACTTGGTGTAGTCCCTTGCATGGTCTCAACCTGTTTTTGTTGCACTTGAGTCGACTGCGTAGTGTTCTTTTTCCCCTTTTGGGTCCTTGTCTTAGTTGTCCCGTCATCTGTCTGGTTCGTCTTTGTCTATCTCATCCTCTGTTTCTTGGGCACTTGGACTTCCTGAGGTTGAATTCCCTCTTGCCCTGCCTCCTCTTCTGCTGTCCTTTCCAGCAATTCGTGGTTGAGGACTGGAATCTTCCATTCATCTTCCTAGTCTTTGATCACCATGTCGATGTCACCCTATGTGATACAGTAGTGCATCTGTAGCCACTACTTATCAGGATCCTTCCGTGCGTGTATCCACATTGTATGTCATGTGACCTTGAAGTTGGTGATTTCCCAATATCGCGTGACAACCTCTGGTGTTATTCTCCACATTTTGCTTATGGCCTCCTACAAATCGCGTAGGTATCCTTCAAATATGGACTCGTTCATCCTTTTGTGCCTCACATCCGACGTGGCTCTTAGCAATAAGTATATTTCTCCCTAGTTCAGTTTGGGTCTAGTACAAAAAGTTACATATCTTGGTTCCCTCCATCCCATAAAGGCTATTAACATGATCAGCCATGAATAGTGAAACTTTGTTCCGAGATCCTTTTCATCCTTGCAGTCATCCAAGAACAAGTTCAAGAGATACAGTGCCCAGCTCACTGTAATTCCCTTGGCGCATTGAGCTGCGACTGCGACAACCCCAGCTGGAACTTCCTCCCTGCGGCATTTTCTTAGCAGCTTACAGGCTAAGATCTTTGCGCCCATTTGTGTTGCGACATCGTTGATCCTCTTGATGATGATGCCTCATGTCCCCCTATCAGTACCGTACTTCTTCTTCATCTCTTCTGCTAGTGATTTCTCCCTGGCTTTGTCATCAAGAAACTGCGCGGGATCCATGCCTCGGGATGGAAACCCTATTATGCTCGCAATAATCTCCACATCTATTAAGACGAGCTTATCCAACCATATGTCCCCACCATGTGTGACTGCTAACAACTACTTGACGCACTCGCTTGCGTACTGGCCTCTACCAAAATGTGGTAGATCCAACAGACCTAAAATTCATGTTTTCTCCAATCCCGTTGCCCATCGGAGTGGCTAATCAATTGGTTCCCCAACCAAATTTGTGCCCATGGTCTCTAAGTATGCTCTCTTTGCAAGTTCTGGAAACTTGTCTGTGTCTGCTACAATGTGGTTTGAGTATTTTAACTTGTCAATCTCCCCTAGCAAGCCTGCTTCCACTTGTAACCAATCGGGTATACGTGGTAGAATGATGGTTGCGACCGGTTTCTTGCGAGGTGACCTCGGTACCTGCTGCTTGTCTTTCTTCAGCGGTGTCTAGCTTGAGGTTCCAGCGGCCATCGCTTATTCTTCAGAGTACCATTCTAGCCAACTTGTGATATCTTCTATTGTTCCTTTTGGTTGGTGGTCTGAGATAGTGGTTTGAGACTCATCTGGCTCAACTGTTGCTTCCAGATTCAGCGTCGTTCCATTGACTCTCGGAGCTGCTTCGGTGTTCTCTGGTTATACCTCCTTCAGGGTTTTTGCAGCTCCTGTGCTTCTGTCGGTATATCTATATTTGTGCCCTCTAGTGTTGGTTGTTGCGTTTATTCCACTATACGAGTGGGGTTTACCGGTGTTGTGTCTAGAGATGAGATTTCGTGGACATTGAAGATCTCCGGCGGTTGTTGTTCGCCTTCTTCCAAATGTACCCGTGACCTGGTTCTAACTTTGGGGTGTCTGGCACTCTAGCTTGCTTCTGCTTGCTTCGGTGGTGCCATGGTGGTGAATGTCGAATGTTTGTTGAGTTTTAATGGTCTCTATGACCTTTGTGAACTTGGCTCTGTGCTCCTTAACCTGTATCGCTCTTTGTTTGTTCTCCTTTCACAAATGGGCTCTTTGCTCCTACGTCTGCATGTTGTATGAGCTTTGCATGAAGCTTGTGGAGGATGCTTCCTTAATTATGGGTTCAATGCACCTTCGACTCTTGCATACTCGCCATTACTCTGCTTTGTCAACTCCAATTGGCATGATTAATGTGGTGTCCCATCGGTCCTTTCTAGCATTCAATTATGCCTAACTCTGTCATTTCATATTTCTTTTGTCGACTTTCCTTTTCCTGCTTGTTTCCCTTTTGACGTGGTCATTGTCCTTCTCCTCGCCGAGTGTGTGCTCCTAAGTATTTGTGCCCTTTCAGCCTCCAACGCACTGTGGTTTTTTTTTTTTTTTTTTTTTAACTGCACGGTGGATGGTCGACTTTCCTTGTACAACTTTAGTCGGCTTCCATTAATCATCCCTCTGAGTTCTGCTCCTGATAAGTCTCTCAACTATATAGCTCCTCCATCTGTGACTAATTTTACTTCGTATGGTCCTAGCCAGTGCATCCTTAGCTTTCTTGGGTGCTGAAGCAATTTGTTGTCATACATCAGTACTAGATCTCCTTCCTTAAAAGTTGTCTTCTTGATGTGTCTATCATGCCAAGCTTTGTCTCTTGCTTTCTGAACCTATTGGTGGAACCCTGCTAAGATCTGATCTTCCTCCATGGTCATTAACTGATTTAGTCACTCCTATACTACGCCTCGTTCTGTCATCTGTGTGATCGCTACTACATGCAAGCTTGGTACTAAAAATTCTAATGGAACCACTGCTTCTTGGCCATAGACCAATTTAAATGGTGTGCACCCTGTCAACTTTTTGCACGTAGTCATGTAGGCCCATAACACTTTTGGTACTTCAAGGTCCTAGTCGTCCCTGTTGACGTTACAAATCTTTTTCAGTGCATTCTCTAGGATTTTGTTAAATGATTCCACTGTGCCATTTTCCTGTGGGTGATATGGTGTGCTCTTCTGATGATGGACTTCAAACTCTTCAATCATAGCGTTGATAGTGATGTTTATGAAGTGTATGCCTTGGTCGCTCATCAAAACTCTTGGGCATCCAAATCTAGTGATCACTTTCTCAAATAAAAAGTGTGTTGTCATTTATGCACTACAATCCTTCATTGGTGCGGCTTTCACCCATCCTGTTAGGTACTTCGTCACAGTGATAATATACCTCGCTCCTATTCTTTTTGTTGGTGGGTTGATTGGTCCCATAAAGTCTATTTCCCACTTATCGAATTCCTACAATGTTACCTGTGGTCATAATGGCATCTCGTCCCTTATGTTGGGTTTACCTACCCTTTGACAAACATCGCATCTTTGACAGTACTCCTTCTAGTCTCTGTGAATCGTTGGCCACCATAGTCCTGCACGCAATACCTTCTGCGCGGTAGCTTTGCCTGCATAATTCCCTCCTATTCCCTCATGGACTTCCGCTAAAACTCTTGGTATTTCGTGTTCTGACACATATCTTCGCAAGATGTTATCTATGCCCATTTTATATAAGTGTCCTGCGATCAGTTGATAGTTAGTGGCGCGGACTACCAGGTTTTTCTTCTACACGGTCTTATATTCTTGCGACGCAGTACCTATGCTCAAGAACTGAATGATATCTGCAAAGTATTCATCAATGATCTGGACTGAGAATAATTGTGCGTCTAGAACGTTGTCCTCTAAGTTCGTAGGTTCTTCTCCATTTGTGACCCTTGATAGGTGGTCAGATCATGCATTCAATTTTCCTGGCTTAACTATTACTTCAAAGTCAAATTCTTAAAACAGTAGTAACCAGTGACAGATTCTCTCCCCCAACACTGGCTTGTTGACTAGGTATTTCAGGGCTGAGTGGTCTGTGAACATATTAAAGTGTTTCCCCAATAAGTAATGTCTGAATTTTTGCAGTGCATAGACCATAGCTAGGCCATCTCTCTCTGTAGTGTTATAGTTCTGCTCCAATTATGATAGTTTCTTGCTCGCAAATGCTACCGGGTGGTCCAAGTCTCATGCTCCTCGCTGCACCAATATAGCTCCAAGTGTTATGGCTGATGCATCTACATGCACATGGAATGTCTTCTCCTGGTCTGGAAATACTAATATTGGTGCAATGACCATCTTTTCCTTCAAGGTATCCAGACCGTGTTGACACTCGTCGTTCCACTGAAACTGTGTCCTTTCTTAAAAGATTTTCCATTGGTGTAGTAATCTGAGCATACCCTTTGATAAATTTCCTGTAGTATCATGTGTGTCCCAACGTCGCTCTTAGCTGATGGACTGTTTTTGGTGGGGGTAAGTTAACAATTACTGCGATCTTTGAAGGATCTACTAGTAAACCTTGTTTACATACTATGTGGCCCAACAGTATCCCAAACGGTGTTCTGAATATGCATTTCTTTATGTTCAATGATATCTAGCACTGCCTACATATTTCTAACATCAAGCGTAAGACTTCTACGTGGTTTTTCAACAAACTATAGATTGTCCAATCGTCCAAATATACTTCGATAAATTGGTGGATGAACTCTTTAAACGTGGCGATGACTACTCTAGAAAATATTGTTGGTGCATTCTTCAGTCCAAACGGCATGACTGTGTACTGATAAGATCCCCATTCTGTCGCAAACGGGGTTTTGTATCTGTCTTCCTGTGCTATCTTAATCTGATGGTATCCTGAGAATCCATCGGTGAACGAGTAAGCTTCATGTCCACCTACGCTCTCTAACACTTCATCTGTGAAAGGTGTAGGGAACGAGTCATGTAGGCATGCATCGTTCAACTTCCTCAAGTCGACACATATCCTTATCCCTCCTTGTTTCTTGTCCTGCACTACCATCGGTCTTATCCATTCTAATTCTTCGACCGGTTCTATGATTACGGCTTTGAGCATCCTGTCGATCTCAGTGTGACTTTATGCTTATATATTGGGTTCAATCTATATGGTCGTTGTCTCATCGATCTCGCTTCAGGTCTGAGTGGTATCTTCATTTCCCCTAGTTCTCCTTTTATACCCTTCATCTCTGTAAATGTTGTGGGAAACAAATCATTGTATTCATGCAATAACTATGTTATGCTTTCCATTGTTTGCTCATCCCAACAGTCTCCAATGCTGGCCATTTTGGGATGCTCAATTATTCCAATGTTGACTTTCTTTACCTTGATCGGTGTGGAAATAACTTCTAATTCTATGGGTGGTCCCTCCACTTCTCTTTCGCCTTCTGCTTCTTCGATTTGAATATCGCGTGGATCATCTTCATCTGGTGCTTCCTCTTGCACATGGTAACATGACAACAGTTCCTTAACTGTATATTTGTTCCGTTGTTGTTCTTCTGTGATAAGTTCTACTTTTGGTTCTTTGATGAATATCACTCCTCTTATATGTTTAAGAGCTGCATCTATGATGGGTTTTCATGTTCGAATGAAAAAGTAATTGTAAAATTTTGTTGCAATGTTGGTCAGGTCACAGTTCCCTTGCGCAATTCCTGGTCTGTATACCAGTTCACTGGTATGCCCTCTAGAGTGTGTATGAAATGATGAGGTCATTCCTAACATAGTTACCAACTTAATGAGAACTCTCCAGAGTTCTCATTTTTTGGGGGGTCCAATTTTTTACCTCGTTTTTAAAAATGGTGCTACTGGTAGCACCCCCTCTCCGTTTTTAGATGATTTTTTATATTTTCAATTTTTCGATCCCCAATGTTTCCACATTATTTTTT